>OX459031.1:86212307-86588740 GCA_949775025.1 Tricholauxania praeusta
AAGCAACATTAATATCAAAAAATATACTATGATCAATTGTGCCGTGGTTGCTTTTTAGCATAGTTATAAATCCTGAAAGATATTTATAATTAAATATGTTTATATTAAATATAAATTAAATAAGGATAATACCCTTAGATTACTGAAATATCTAAGGACAAAAATATTTTGTACAAACCAGTGCGTTTAAAACATGCAGTTTTCACCTTGACACCATCAATTTCGTCATCATTTTTGTGTGATTTTTTCGTCGTTGAGCCAGTTAAATTTCTCAAAGGAGAATGAAAACCCTCAGTTTTTTCTTCATTTTCAACAGCCGAGTCAAAGAAAAGTTGTTCTTTTTCGAATTTTTCCTGTAGTATCTGTCTTTGTCGCTCCGCATCAAAATAATCCCAAAGATTTTTAAATAGTGAAAGCATTTTTTTTTTGTCAGACACGTTATATCACCTATATAAAAATGTAGAAAATTAAATTAATTTATTTGCATTCTCGATGCTACTGTGTCACTTTCCTATCGACTGAATCATACATCCAATCGGTTTCGTTTAGGTAATTCAATTCTTTGTGCAAGTTTTGCAGACGCTTTAGGTGATTTTCTGTTGAGGTTATTTTAAAGTCACATTCACTGAGTATGAGTGACCTGTAGCGAGCAAATGTTTTTTCGGATTGTGTCTCGGGTTTTTTTGGCTGTTCACAGAATTAAGATATGAAAAAGGTTTGTTTTTGTAGCATAGTTTTAGGCATATTCTTAAACATTTACAATTTTCGTTGGACACAAGATACGGTTTAAACTAAAAATCTTGTATTTTCTATAACTTTATAAATGACGAAAATACTTAATCCCACGATTACCTGATGATAAGCTGATGTCTTGATAGACATTTTCTGATGAAGTAAATAACTTTCGAGTTTCTGAAAGTATGTTTATCTGCCTATTATTTCACGGCACAACAATAGAACCGATTTCGAGAAAATTGGCAAAAAGTTCATTGGCTACTTTTACTTTTATACCAAAAAAATTTCGAAACTATATACTTATATCATGTATTGGCACAAATAGCTTATGAAATTCATCAAATGTACATACTATGTATATTGTCAGAATTGAAGAACGGAACGTTTATCATATACTTTTGTAAAGATAAGTTTGAAAAAGTAACTAAAAATAACAAAAAAATCAAACAAATTTGAAATTTTTTACTAAAAAAAAGGTCAGCAAAGCTAACTCCAGGCAGTATTCGCCATAAGTTCGGTAAAAGCTGGTAATTTTTTTAGAAATTGTCGACAATCTACTGAAAATGCGCCTTTAACGCATATTTGACTTGCACGTAAGTGTGTGCACTTAAATAAAAGATAAAGAATTGTTTTAAAATCTGTTTTATGTGTTTCGTTTTAATTAAAAGTGATATCACTCTTAAAAAATCTCCGTTTATAACAGAACTGCAGTAGCGTTACATGTTAAAGGATAAGGACCAAATAAGGATCAAATTTTAAGGATACAAAAACATCAAACAAAGAAAATGCTGAGAAAGCTTAAGGATACAACCTTAAGAAGTAAATTTTTCATTTTAAATAGGATTTCATGCAGTTTACTTCGATGTGGACGCTCATAAATTGTTCTGCAATTGTCGTTTGATGGCATGCTCTACAATGTGAACGCAAAACAATATTTACTGTCAGACATGTTATCAAGCCATGTACGGATAGCTTGTTTGATAATGTGAACTGGCCTATTCTTAGAAAAATTTGATGTGATATCCCTGATATGGTATAAAGAAAGATACATATCGTTATTTATTATTGGTGCAAGATACTTTTGAATAATCTGTTAAATTTTTTTTTGTGAGAAGCGTTTTACTTGTGGAATTTTTAATTAAAAAGACATTTTATATATTTTATTGGATAGTGCTAGGTATGTTATGTGTAATATTTATTAAAAATATACAAATTTTCTTCATTCCTTCCAAAATGCAATCTATCCTTGCATTTTGTAGCAAAAAAAAAAACAAATAAAAGGATACATTTTTCAAAAAAATTATTACTACTACTACTACTACATGCATGTTGATGTTAGCTTACACAATTTATTGCGACGCATTAAATCCGAAAGTGGCCAACAATTTGTTCAGTTAATATTTAAAAAATATTGAATATGGTTGAAAAGACGAAAACAAACTAAAAACAATTTGAAAGAAATTGATTATGATTACAAAAGTGTTCACAAAAAAAACATATTTCTGGTTTTAAGGCTGTATTTTTTTTTTTTTTGTAGAAAAGGTTTTAAAAAATAAGTATGCAGAAAATTTGCAAATTCTTTATTCTAGCTGAAAAAAAATTAAAACTAAAATATTTCACATTTTGTTTAACTTGGGTAGTTATTTTTATAGTTTAGTCTTTTGTGAACAGTTTTGTAACTTAAAGTAATAAAAAAACATTTTAAATCATTTATTAAAAATTTAATGTGGCCGCTTATGGCTTTAGTGGTGAAGTGTATTTCCTTAGGCATACTCGCTTTCAATTTGTCTAGAATTTGAGTAATGATCACGGACCATCATTGTCCATTGGCGACCTTCCATAGCTCGTCCAGATTTTGTGGGGTTATTTGACTCGTGGGTATTTTTTTTAAAAAGATATTCCACAAATTTTCAATGGGTATAATTTTCGGTGACTGTGCTGGTCAATCCAAGCAGGAAATTTTTTTTGTCTCGAAGCCTTTTCATTGTAATTTTAGCCATAAACTTAGGGTCATTATCCTGCAAAGGGATGATATCGTTTGGTTCCTAGCCGAACTTTTCCAGACTGGGTGGGTATAAGGCCACTTAAATGTTAAAATAATCTCTTGATTTTATTATTCCATTGATTTTACGAAGAACTCCCTGCTTATAACGATTAAAACAGCCTTATATTATAAAGGAGCTACCGCAAAACCCACTGGTACAATTCAGCCCGGTTTTTGATCCAGAAATAGCTTTCCATAAGCAAACCTCTTACTCCAAATTTTAGTATGATTGCTCACATATTTCGATAAATATGCCACTTACCGTATTTTACTTGTTTGGAAGGTGCCACGCCCACTGGTGCTTTTTTAGCTTCCTTGAATTTCCCGTAAACCTGTTTTATTTAAAATTTTATTTAGTAGATACAACTTATTCTAAATTTTTAATCATTAGGAGGAAAATGGAAAAAAAACAAAAGTTTATTGTATTCCATAATTCAAAAAAACAACAACATCAGCAGCAGCAGCAACAACAACAGCAGCAGCAACAACAACAACAACAACAGCAGCAGCAGCAACAACAACAACAACAACAGCAGCAGCAGCAGCAGCAACGACAACAGCAGCAGCTGCAACAACAACAAAAGGTGCAGCAACTACAGTTGCTGCAAAAAATTCAGCAGCAACGAAGACAACAACATGGGTCTGGTGCAGTTGAGTATCCTCCTCTTATAAAAATAGAGGCAAGGATAGACTCAACTGCACCAGCACCCCAATATTCGGTTGTTGTTGGCGGAGAAAGTAAGTGTTTTTATAGATTGTTAAGTATATTCCTATGTTCTAATAAAATTTCCATTTTAAACAGCACTTGAAATGACGCCTCCACCTCCACAAACAACACAGCCACAAACAACACAGCCACATCCACAAACAACACAGCCACAGTCACAAATAACACAGCCACAGCCACAAATAACACAGCCACAAACAACACAGCCACAACAACAACAAGAAAGGCGGCAGCGACCACTGATAACAAGTATGTACTTTTATTAATTTTAATTTATAAGTAACTATATACAACTTTTTCGTAAAGTTGATTAAACAACAATATATTGTATATTAAACGATTATTTTTTTCTTTTTTTCTGAAGATTTTCCGAAATTAACCTTAACAAGGTTAACAATAAGACCAAAGCCTCAGCCACAGCCTCAGCCTCAGCCACAGCCTCAGCCACAGCCTCAGCCACAGCCACAAACAACACAGCCACAACAACAAAGGCTGCAACAACAACAACAGCAGCAAGAACAACCATCAACATCCAAAGCTGCAGCAACAAAAATGTCAGCACCTTCGCGAATTCAAAGTGAGTAGAATTTTTTTTATATTTCAAGAAATTGTTAAGCCCCTGAATATTAAAGACAAGTGCTGTAAATAGCATGTGAATCAATTAAGTGCTCTTTGTGAAAATGCTATTTTAAAAATATTTTTTTTATGAGAGCCACCCTAATTATGCACCCTAAGCAGCGGTGCCACACCCACTGATGCAATATAGTTAATTTAAATTTAAATTCAAAGTTTATAGTAACTGACATCTCAGTACCAATTTTTATTATGATCCCTCATGATCAATGGTGGGCACTAACATGCATGCACATTTTGTTTCCATGTAGTGGTACAACAACCATATGAAGTTCTACTCCGCTGAAGTAGAATTGAATCGTTGTTGTGCGCTCACATATGTATTCCCAATTCCCAAGTCTGCGTACAGATGAAGAGAAGCACTATCTCCATTTTCATGGAAATTGAGTTTTTTATACCGTTGGATTCGTCTTTCTGTTGAATAAAAAAACGGATAAACCTTATATTTTTCCAAAATGAAACTGCCTATCTACATTTTCTGTGCATTACTAACCGAATAAAATGGAAAATTACATGAGAATTCAGCTTATCTACATTTTATTGCAGATAGTGCTTTTTTTCATCTGTTTTATTGAGAAATTTTCATTTATTATACATATAAAATATGCCTATGTACATAGTGCATTTTTTCATCTGTAATTTCCAATAAATTGGCATAGAAAAACTGCCCATCTGCAATTTCACCTAGAAAATGAAATAATTTTGCAAATTTTTTTACACCATTGAAAAGAGCATCCCCAAAAATACCAAAAACCATTAAAAAAAGAAAAATTATAAAATGTTAATATACCTATTTTATAAGAGAAAATAACTTTTTAAATGATTTTCTTATTTATTCGGCTTTGATTCTTATGCAGATAGTGCTTTTTTCATCTGTACGGCAGTATACATATCTATAAAAAAAAATTATACTTTAATGAATCTAAATATTTTCTATGACTCATAGTCAGATGAAATCCTCTGGCAATTCATTCTAACGCAATGATATTACATAATCTGATATATTGCTAAGCGAAGCTTCAAAAATTCAAGCTCCGGTCCTCTAAGTTGAAAAAGTTTTCTTTGTGACGGTTAGTTGCGAAATGTAGTTAATATGAACACTAAAAATCTGCTATTAAAGATTTCAAATAAACGAACTGTTTAAAAAATAAAATTTGCCATCTTGAATATTTTATACATGGAATATTTATATTTCCGATACATTATTTTTTTTACAACATTTTTTATTTTAATTATTGTGCAAGTAACGCGTGCAAAAGTTTAATTTTATAATTTTACTATTTTAATTTGTTTATAGAGCATTGAATTGATTTTGTTGTTTTATGTTAATTTTTTTTTTTAGTTGAACTTCTTTAATAGATAGTCATATCCCACGCCTGTTCTTCAATTATGCAATTATTTCCCATTTCCGCTAACTGACTCGTGTACAAAACATGACCAATAGCAAGTAACATTTAAACATTCGTGCACTGTGCATAGTAGAACAACATTTCTATAATATCAGATTTCAAATCATTGTAGATATATATCAAATTCTTTGACAAAGGTTAAGAAATCTGGTAAATACAAATAGTGGCATGTCAAATTATTGGTACGCAATTTTGTTTGTAAGAACTGTGAGTGCCAAAAGTTCAATATTCAATTCAATATAAACAACTATTTTTGTGGATTTATTATTTTAGGAATAAACGAAAAAGCAGAACTAAAATACCTAAAACACTATATATTGACAAGTTTTAGTAAGTCGGTTTTTCGTAAAAATTCAACGAAATCGGACATTAACTCTGGCCGCGCCATTTACAGGTTTGAGCTAGAAAGCTCAAGTATTCGGACAAATCTTTTTAATACTCAAGCTCAAATACAGGCAAAAAACAAAATATATCTACAAAACATTCTTAATAAACACTTTTATGTACACATGTCGCATTTCATGTCAAGTGTACTAAACCAAAAATCGAGCATAACCGATTGACCTCAAACATGGTCAAAGTGTTGCCCTATTGGGTGGTGGATGTAAAAATATTATTCCAAGAGTGTTTTCGATACAATTTTTAATGATCTATCGAAAGGTCATATTTATTTTTCGAACATTTTAAAATTTGACATTGAATTTTCGAAATCAAAAATGAATTTATTTTCTTTTTTTTTTTGAGGATGGATACTTATGATTTTTTAATTAATATTCTAGAGAAAGTTGAGGTTTTTTCACTTTAAATACGTTAAATTCTCGAAAGTTACTTTTCAAGAAACTAAACTAACCTTGGTCCTACTTTTGCCTGTTCAGTTTTTAAGAAACTAAAAAATACTTTGGGATATACGTACATAATTACCATCCAACCATAGGACAAGCCTTTGCCCAAGTTTGAGATCAATCGAAGGTGAATTTTAAATATACATATTTAAATTTCAAAAAAAAATTGCTTTTCAAAAAAGTTATGAGTATTTCGAAATTCGATTACCAGTTCTATTGTCTTTTCAAGTGTTTTTGTAAGAAAAGGCATTGATCGATTTGTAAATCTAATTAAAATTGTTCTCTGCGAACGGCTTGAAATTAGCAAGTTCAAATAAATTCAATGAATTTATTATGTTTGTATTCACTAATTTTGAAGATTTAGATTTTCATTCGATTACATATTCCGACTTTTTTTTTAGCTTTGTTTAATGTATTGCAATATTACAAAAATATTGCACATGCATAAGAACTTTATAACCGTATATGAGAAATGTTATACGGCTTGTAAGGATTTTCATAAATCATCTCAATTGAGGGACATTCGGACCTATTGCCGAAAAGTAAAGTTTTTCATGCTATAGTCCTATTATTTATTTCACAGTCGAACACTACGTATAGTAAGCTTCCTGCCTTCACCATTTTTCTAAAAATTGCGACTTAATTTGGCAATTATCGATTAAATCACTTATTTTTTTGAAGTTTATTATTTTATTGATAGTAAAAATTCTATTTTAATATATCTTACCTTGTAAAAGAACTGCAATTCCTGAGCATATCTACAAAGCAGGTCGCAATGACACCATCAACATTTAATATCAAATTAGGTTTCTTACTGGTTGTGATTTTCTCGACTTCAAGTGCATACTTCAGTAATGGATAGGATGGGAAGTTTTCCATAACAAATTCTTTGATAATCTTGACGCGCACATCAGGATTATTAATAGATTTGACTCGATGTCCAATACCCATAATTAGCTGACCTTTTTTACGCATTTGATTGACAAACTCCATTGGATGCAAGTTTGAATCTTATGCCTCAGAAAATTGCCTTGCGGCACCATCAAGAGCCCCGCCAAATCGATCACCCTATGAACATTTGTATTAAAAAAGATATTATTTTTAGTTATGGAACAGCCAGTTTTTTCGTAAGTTTAAGTATTCTTCAAAGCAAAATTTTGTTTTAGATATTTTGTATGTGTTTCATATGTGAAAATTTCCCTTGTACAAAATGTTTTTTAAGTCTAAATGTGAGAAAAACCCCGGTTTGCTATTTAATAAAACGACTGAAATGTGTCTTTTCTCAACTTAAAAACCCGAATAGCTCCTTGAAAAGAACTTAATGCATTGATTTTAATTTTGTTTTAAGCAACCAAAACGAGAAAAACATTTCGTGTCGTTCCTTTGAACAGACTTTATGAACTTGAATTTCATAAATAATTTTTCTACTTACGATTGTTAATAAGCCACTGACTAAGGATGATACCAAATCTTTGCTAGCGCGTGCACAAACAATTGTATTGTGTGCACCTGATACAGCTGGTCCATGATCGGCTGTCACCATTAAACTCATCTCAAAAAATTTACACACATATGGCGGTAAGCAGCGTTGGAACCATAGTAGTGATACAACACCTCCAATACCAACATCCTTATTGAGTACTTCACTGATAGGCATACCTGCGTATAGCAACTCCTGACCACGTTCATCACAAATCGAAGTCATAAACTGTTGTATCAAATCTCCTAAAGAGTCAAAGGAATCCGGCACATAAGCCCCAGCATCACGTAGTGCATTATTTTTAGCGTTAGCTGTTTCTCTATCAGAGTTATTACATGAAACTGCATGGCCGAATTGTACCTCTGATGTGAACATACCAGCACATGTGCCAATACACCAAGCAACTAACGGCTTTGTTATATGTCCATCTTGAAGTGCTGTGCATACCTCATATTCCTCAGTGCCACCAACTTCTTCAATAAAGGGGTTCAAACAGTAAAATTTTTCATGAAATTGTTTGTCAAACAATTTGACAATTCATGATAAAATTTTTCGTCAAATTTCAATTTTGTTCCGACCACCGAATACAAAACATCGTGATGGCGGAGAAATTATTATGCTTATGAGAAGTAGATACAGTGAGTCAAAATAGTTTATAAAGAGCAAAATTTATTATTAATTTATAACGTATCTGAAGTTAACAAAAAAACCACGTTTATTAGTCAGACACATACTTTAGGATAATGTATTATTTATTGACGAATCAAAATATAATAATTTTGGACAGATGGACATGGTTTTGCGAACTCTAAGCGCTTTTAAGCGTTTCTAATAACGACGTTTCCTAGCCTTTAGGATAGAAATTTCGTTGTTTTTTTGTAACTTACAAGTACGTACGTTAGTTATGTTAGTAGTTATTTTTGGAGCTGAAATTTTCGGGATATCCACTAAGATAGAACGTTAGTAACGTTATTTCAATGTTTTTTTTTTTTTGTACTAACGAAAACTGCGTTTCTAAACTTTTTTGGATACGATTTCGTATGTTCTTAGTCGTCTTTTCTTTTTTCTCTAACGGGAAAGTTTTTTATTTCTATTTTGTCGTTGATTTGGAAATAAAATATGTAACAAAGAAAATCATGACAGAGAAAAACATAATTTTTTTTTTTAAACTTTTAAATTGTACTTTTTGTTAATTATTAAAAACCTGTTTCTAAATTTTTTTGACTCACTGTAAGTTGATGAAATAGGAATATAATTTTGATCCTGATCCATCATGGATCTTACAATAGGTTTGTTCCGGCCAGATTTTGTGGTAAAAACTGAAAAGTGTCAAATCACGATTTTCACGAGAGAGTAAAAGCTGAAATTTCTCTGACTACTCGAATCACCACAATTCTGGCAGAAACACAAATATGTTTAAAAATTAAAAACGTATAAACAGCTTTTTAACTTCATATTTACTTATTTTTAATATGTATAAAATAAGATAATTTTTAAGATAGTTACTACATACAATATAACTTTATCATAGACGATGGACCGCAGCAGCAACAAACAACAAACGAGGACATTCAACTAATGATGAAAAGATAGTCGTCGTTAAAAAATGTCTAAAAAGTTGTTGTAAGGATAAAGAAATATTGAAAAAAATTCGAAAAGACGTGAAAGAAATGTCGGCCTTGTTTGTGGAGGCATCGCGTTACATTAATTTTTGTTTAATAAAAAAATGGAATGCAGGAGATTTTTCAAAACAAAAATTTCTCCCATATTATTATTGCTTGATGGAAAATCCCAGACCGCAATATATCATTGATCCCGAGTATCGGGAAATGAGGGAAGCTGCAGGCTTGCAGTTGTACGATAAGTCATATCGTTCAAATTTATTTGTGGATGCTTCAAAGCAATATGAAGTGGTGTTTGAAAACAATATTTGGATGCATGCGTACAGACGAGTACGTACGTATTTCAATAAATCCTCAAACATTCAGTCGTATTAAACGTTGGATTTTTTATTTAATAAAAAATCAAAACTAGTACCAAATGAGGAATTGTTAAATCTGTTACGCAAAGATTTGCAATGGAGTGGTGAAAAATTCCATAATGTAAACCAAAATCCATGGAATTTTGTACAATTTTTTTATAAATTGTCAAAATATAATGAGATGCGAGGTTGGAAGAATTTCTCATTAATTCCCATCTTTAAACATCGGGCGCATCATATAAGATATGATTCGCAAGCATTTCATGCATTACAAAGAAGTTTAGGTCTTGGAGTGACTGAAAGGGATGATTTTAATAAAGATGTCGAATGGAGGAAATATTTTATTTAAAGAAATTTAATTATTCTTTGCAAACTGATGGTCACGCAGTTTCTTTTTCGATGGTCAAGCCGATAAAAGAAATTAATGGTTGCGAAAATAAAAATTTGAAAATTTCAATTGAAAATTTTAAAACGAAAATAGGACTTGATCCTGGATTGCGGCTAGTTTTTGGCGGTGTTCGGTATTCAACCGTTGAAGGGAAAGGTGAAAAAAGGACACTATTAAAATTGAAAAGCAAAGAATATCATTCACAATGTGGATTTAATGGACGCACTAGGAAACTTTTGAAATTTACCAGAGGAGCTGAGGATGGTCTGACCGATGAGGAACGTCAACTATCACCAATGTCCACGACGGATTTCAAAGAGTACACACGTGCTCAGTTAAACATATTTGAAAACAAACAAGAAAAGTTTATTAAGCCGAAAGTGACAAGATTGAAAATGAAAAAATACATTTGTGTAGAAAAAAATATCCATAGTGTGGCAAAAGAAATTCTTGGCAATGTGCCGGGCCCAAAACTTGTCTGTGTGGGCGATTCGAAAATTGCTGCAAATTCTCCTATGCGCGGTTATAAGAGAAATCCAAACAAAAAAATAGTTAATGCATTAAAGTTGCATGGAGGTACCGTTTTGCCGGTGAATGAATTTCGAACAACAAAACTTTGTGCCAACTGCCATGAAGTGAATAAAACATCAAAATCACCACACCGGTATCAATTCTGTCCAAGTTGCAAAACAACTTGGAATAGAGACGTGAATGCTGGCGCGAATATTTTGTATCTGGGAGAATGCCAACTGAGTAATGCAACTAAGCATGAAAACTTTGAAAGAAGATAAGTGCATTCTCCAATATGCAGAATGTTCATCACAGCATTTACGTCCATTTGGGCAGAATTTAGTGTGGTGATTTCAATGTGATATTTTACTTAATGAAATGTGGCAAAAAGTTTTCTTGTATGAATTTCGTTAACTAAACAAAGCTTTGGTTCCTTGAAACATTTATTCATTAACATTTTTTTTTTTTTATGCGGAAAGCAACATTTTCGAATTTCACATAGTGAAGCTTCGGGCAAAGAATTTTTTTCGTCACTCATTGGTTAAATTTGTATACACAAATGAACTTTTGAAATTCTATCCGAGTCACTTTATGTTACAATAATATTACTTGTTTTGAGTTCAAGAGTCTGCAATTGTAAAAGTGTGTATTCCATTAAATAGATTTTGGACATTGGTGATTGGAGTAATATTCCTTTTGGGCCAGGATAATTCCAATTCCTGTGTAAATTTCTTTACTTTTTCTTTGTTACGTCTGGAAAATGCTTACTCTTTGAAATATTGTCTAATTTTCAATTTGATTTTTTCGAAGTCAACAACCTTTTCAGCGGATGGAATAGCGAAAACAAATAAAAATTTATCGCAAATTTTTTTTTTTAAATATTTTCAATTGAAATTTTTTATTTTTTTTTTTCTTTTTTGGGACAGAATTTTTGATTTTGCAGGCAAGAGCCATCAGTAACAAAAAATATTAAATTTATTTGTGAAATCTTTATGTTCTCCATAGATATCAAAATCAATACTATTAGTTACATCTGGAATTGAACCTTAAAGTTAATTGAATATGTAAAATTAAGAGAAATTCTAACAAAGCTGAGCATAATTTAATTTTGAACGCTTAAAAAAAAATTACAGAACTGGGGGTTTTGCTGCATGTTTATAAATAGCTCATCTTTTTATTTCATATCTTTGGTGAAATATTTAACAACTCCTCATTTGGTAACACGATTGCGTATGATTGTGTTGAAGGTGAATCATCATATTGTTGGTAAACACAATATAATATTGCTAAGCATTAAGTAAATAATTTGTAGCGATAGGTTTTTAAAATAACTGCAAACCAACAGATTCGCGTATACCGATACTATGAATGGTATTGCTTTTTCAACTTTCAGTAAAAAGTAGTGGAGAAATTACTGTTTTTTTAAAATGTTTTCCATTCCCATTGCTTAATAAGATAAAATGTTTTAAGCACGTTTGCCTCTGCAGAAAAAAAAGCAACCTTTCATTTAGTTCTTTTTGAGTTTTTTAATGATTCATCTGCCCTACAACAACAGACGTGTTTAAACGACGACTGTTTTAGGTTTGGAAATGACGACTGGATACCGCCTCTTCCCTGGAAAACCTGCCATTAGTATAAAGGTTGTATCAGATTAATAAAATAGTATTCAATTTACTAATATTTTGTTGTTTTTTTCATTTACATAGATTACTCAACCTGCAATGCCGGCTTGCTACCGCCGCATTGCACTACTTATTTGCTGCACTGCAAACCTGCGATTCAATGGTAAGATTTTCTTATTTAAAATAGTATTCATTTTACTACCGTTTTCAAACATATTTCAAAATATTGACAGTTAATTGACAGGCTAATGCAACTACGACAGTTTTTACAACACCAATAGCCATGTCTGTTGCCACAGTTAAAGATTCGCCCAAGTATATTACAACATCCGGTAAAATTGTAACTTCATCTGGTCATCATGTTCAACCGATTTCAGCACAAACCATATTGAATTCGAATATATTTGGCAAGACAACAGTTGTTTCGTCATCTTCGGCCGGTACCATAAGCGGCACTGGCGGCAGCGGTTTGAGGGTTATAAGCACTGGTACACCCGCGAACTTTAACATTGCAAATATTCAAGGAAAGCAAGTTATATTATCTAGCAAACCAAATGTTGGTTCAATATCGTCAACAGCAAGTCAAACGCAAAAAATTTCAAACCCTGCAATAATTTTAGGCGGACAAACAACAAAACTACATGGAAATGTATGTATGAATAAGAGAAACGATGTAACACTTGAATTGTTTGTTTTTATTATATAATGGTTACGTTGAGAGAGCAATTTTTTTGAGAATAATATTTGAAACTATTAAAATGTAGAAACAAACTATTTGTATGTGTTGCTCGTGGTGAATTCTTGCAAAAGTATGCAAATCTTTAAATAAATAATATGGCGCATATTCATAGTTGTATTTTAAAGTTGAAATTAACTAAACTCAAACTAAGCTCAAAATAAATTTGGTCATGACTAAGAATTGTTTTCTATTCATAGTCGATTTTTTAGTATTGACTAACTGGCATAAGCTAATGAATTCACCACACAAAAGCTTTCGTGGTAAACTTGTCAAATGTTGACTTTTTAATTTCAAGATAGTTAAATAACAAAGAGAGTAATAAAAATTTTGAGCACACAAGGCACCGTGGCGCAATGGTTAGGACTGTGAACTCATAGCCCTCAGGACGTGGGTTCGAATCTCGTTTTTTTTTTTTAAAAAAACATATTTGTATATGAATATATATAATTTTTTTTTTTTACCCTTCCGGTTTCTAAAGTGACCTGCCATTATAAATTTTGACTTTTTAATTTTACACTAATAAATTAACAGAAAGAGTAATAAAAAACTGGATTTTACAAGGCAGCGTGACGAAATGGTTAGGACTGTGGACTTATAGCTCAAAGTGCGTGTGTTCGATTCTCATCAGAATAAAATTTTGGCCTCAGGAGGAAAAAAGTATGTTTCGGGAGCTAGTTTTGAAACATGTGGCGGTAGTGGACAGTAAACTAAACGAAATGAGCATGATTGTTAAGAAGAAAGAAGCCTGGAGCAATATTAATCGCAACTAGAGCCCTGCATGAATATATTCTGTTTGTTAATTGTACCGCTGTACATGCTGTACGAATACTTTGTGAACGAAGAATGTAAACAACAAAACGAAAACTTCAGAGAAGCAAAGCTTATCAGACCGATTATGGTATCGTAGTCGCTTTGCTTGACATGCACTGCTTCCCGATATTCGTTCGTCATTAAGACCGGTTTGTTCGTATTCGGTGACCGCGAACTTGATAAAGTAATCGAAGACATAGCAACTGCACCGAAAATGTTGAAAATACCGTAATCGTCTTTAGTTATTCCCCTTTGCAGTTCAGCAAATAATGTTCATACATTTTAATAATGAAAAGAATTAATATGGAAAAAAAACATACCTATGAACTATTATTTCTTTTTGAAGTGAAAACTTCTTATGGCACGTTGTGCGGCTGAGGAAAAAAGTATAATTTCGCGACACCGACCGTCATCGGGAAGACTTGGGAAACGAACTCGATTTTGGAATTTTGAAGACTTGGGAAACGAACTCGATATTGGAATTTTGAAGACTTTTGAAACGAACTCGATTTCAGAAATTTGAAGACTTGGGAAACGAACTCGATTTACAAATTTGGAAGACTTGGGAAACGAACTTGATTTTGGAATTTTGAAGACTTGGGAAACGAACTCGATTTTAGAATTTCGAAGACTTTGGAAACGAATTCGATTTCAGAAATTTGAAGACTTGGGAAACGAACTTGATTTCAAATTTGGAAGACTTGGGAAACGAACTTGATTTTGGAATTTTGAAGACTTGGGAAACGAACTCGATTTTAAAATTTTGAAGACTTGGAAAATGAACTCGATTTCAAAAAATTTATAAAACGTTGCCTACTTTTAGGTGCTATTAATAATTTGCCCCTAAAAGTAGGCAACACTTTCTGACAAATTTCAAAAAGAACGCCTAAAAGTAGGTAACGATTTTAAAAATTTCAGATAATGTGTCCTAATTTTAGGTGCTATTTTTGAAATTCGTCGGAAAGTGTTGCATACTTTTAAAGCGGCTCTCACACGATCAATATTACTGACAGTATTTACATTACTGTCTGTACCACTCACACGGTCAGTATTGTTTATTGTCAGTAATCAGTTTTTTTGACATTCGACTGGTGAAGGTGCGAACTATGCTCCGGCTACGTGACCGACAGCCGAAAATGGCATGCCACTTTTTGGGGCAGATTCCATCCAAACTTGCACCACGCCTCCAGCTAGGCATCGGTCGACCATACCCTTGGACGCAATGTTCCATGCCACTGAATGAGGAACTTTTTCAAGTTTCTTTCAAGTTTCGCTGCCTCATCGTCTATCTGCTACAAAATGGGGAGGCATGCCACGCCCCCTCCCAGGATTTTGCCGTCCCGTGCCTACTTGCACCCTCTGACCAACTTTCAGCCGGATCTGCCCCAAAAAGTGGCATGCCATTTTCGGCTGTCGGTCACTTAGCCGGAGCATAGTTCGCACCTTCACCAGTCGAATGTCAAAAAAACTGATTACTCACAATAAACAATACTGACCGTGTGAGTGGTACACTGACAGTAATGTAAATACTGTCAGTAATTATACTGTCAGTAATATTGATCGTGTGAGGGCCGCTTTACTGTCAGTATTTAAAAACTTCGTCAGTAATATCCGATTTTTTCATCAGTCCTCAGTATCGTTTTCTATACTGACAGTACATCAGTACTCACCTCATACGATCAGTAATACTGTCAGTATGCAAAATCCTGTCAGTAATACTGATCGTGTGAGGGCCGCTTAAGGGTAAATTATTAATAGCGCCTAAAAGTAGGCAACGTTTTTTGAAAAAATTGGCCCATGAAAGTATGTAATTTTGTGGAAAAAATTTTTAAATTTGTAGCATACATATGTTGACTTCCGGTTAGTTGTTGCTCAGTAAGCAAATTTTTCTCTGCTAGCGCAGCCGAAAGCAGAGCCAGCAGCCCAAAGCAGAGAAAAATCTGAAATACCAGGCCACCTTGAACCAGCAGCAAGCAAATTTGGTTTTTTGAAAAACTTTAAAACGTTATATCTCGGCTATTACTAAACCGATTTAGACAAATGAGGTGTAATAGTTTTTTTTAAGAACAAGCAGATTTTTTTGAAGTCATTTGTATTATGATTAACTGTCACAAGATGGCGTTTTAAGCAGTTTGAATATTCTAACAGCCAGAACTCGGCAACGAATAAGCCGATTTTGATAAATGTGGTGTCATAGGTAGGGCTACCAGATGGCCTTACTACAAAAGTAGCACATATCAAAAAATTGGAATTTTGTAAATGAAAACCTTCATTTTTTTTTAATTTCATACAAATATTTTTGATGAGCAAAAAAAAGCTCCTCACTTCCTAACAAATAACTTTGATGAGAAAAAAAAAAAAGGTCCTCACTTCAGTTCAAATATTTTATTTTACAATGCAAACATCGAAAGTAGCAAAACCATCCAAAAGTAGCACATTTCGAGTCAAAAGTAACAAAGTAGCAAAGCCTTGCAAAAGTAGCACTTTTGCTACTTTAGTATCGCATCTGGTAGCCCTAGTCATAGTGTCTGTTAGAAGAAGCAGATTTTTATCTTAAGTTTAAGAAAAATTATGTTTAAGCTATTTAGTCACAGGTCCAGGTACTTTTTTTACCTGATTTTTTCTTATACTTACATAATTCGCAATGATGGGTCTTACTGCAATCAGAATAAATTTTTGTTTTTAATCATAAGGAGTACTTAGCTCAAATTTAATTATTCACAGTTGGGGCTACTGAGCCGAATATACTTCTTCCAGCAATTTTTGAAGTGAAAACTTCTTATGGCACGTTGTGCGGCTGAGTAAAAAAGTATAAACTCGTGACACCGACCGTCATCGGGATTCCCCGTCATGAATGCGATGGTAAAATTTTAATGTTCTATTGATTCTTTTAAATAAAAAATATTCCAAGTGGAAGACAAAAAGCAAAGCATACACACTAACTGACACATTTAATTCTCATTCAACGATTGTTATGCTTACATGTTTGTTTCTTTCAATGTCCGCGTTGTTGCGTTGACAAATTGAGAATGAGAGTAAAATTTGAATACATATTCCGTTTTTGTCTTCCATTGCATTGCCATATAAAAAGAAAACGCACACATACCAATTAACGCACTAACTTGCCATTAAACGATTAGTTTTCACTTCTGTCGGCACTCCCGGAGTGCAACCCGCCGTTTTTTTTCTTTTTTCCTTTTGTTACCTTGTTATTAAATGAAAAGTTGAACAATAAATTTAAAAAAGCATAAATAAATATATTTTCCAGGGACATAACTATTATAAGTTTTATGTCAAAAAATTGGCTTATAATTATTATGAATAAGAAATATTTTATTAGTTGTCAATAACTATTATTTTTCAATGGATTTTTTTTACGTTGAGTCATAACTATAATGAATAAGAAATATTTTATTAGTTGTCAATAACTATTATTTTTCAATGGATTTTTTTTACGTTGAGTCATAACTATTATGAATAAGAAATATTTTATTAGTTGTCAATAACTATTATTTTTCAATGGATTTTTTTTACGTTGAGTCATAACTATTATGAATAAGAAATATTTTATTAGTTGTCAATAACTATTATTTTTCAATGGATTTTTTTTACGTTGAGTCATAACTATTATGCATAAGAGATATTTTATTAGTTGTTAATAACTATTACTTTGGAAAAAATATTTTTTTACGTTGTTTTGGTTGACAATGGGCTTTGGCCATCACCAGAGTTGGTCCCAACTAAAAAAGTGTTCGATTTTGGTCTGTTTTGAAAAAAAAATTTTGTACCAATCGTTGGAAAGGGGTCGAAGTCGAAAAAAAGGGTACCAAAAATTGCCTGATTTTGGTCCATTTTCGAAAATTTGTTTGCACCAATCTTTGGAAAGAGGTCGAAGTCGAAAAAAAGTGTACCAAAAAGTGCCTGATTTTGGTCCATTTTCGAAATTTTGTTTGCACCAATCTTTGGAAAGAGGTCGAAGTCGAAAAAAAGGGTACCAAAAATTGCCCGATTTCGGTTCATTTTTGAAATTTTATTTGCACCAATCTTTGGAAAGAGGTCGAAGTCGAAAAAAAAGGTCCCAAAATGTGCCCGATTTTGGTTCATTTTCGTAATTTTGTTTGCAACAATCTTTGGAAAGAGGTCGAAGTCGAAAAAAAGGGTACCAAAAAGTGCCTGATTTTGGTCCATTTTCGAAATTTTGTTTGCACCAACCTTTGGAGAGAGGTTGAACTCAAAAATAAAGGAACCAAAAATTGCCCGATTTTGGTCCATTTTTGAAATTTTATTTGCACCAATCTTTGGAAAGAGGTCGAAGTCGAAAAAAAGGGTACCAAAAAGTGCCCGATTTTGGTCCATTTTCGAAATTTTGTTTGCACCAATCTTTGGAAAGAGGTCGAAGTCGAAAAAAAAGGTCCCAAAATATGCCTGATTTTGGTCCAATTTCGAAATTTTGTTTGAAACAATCTTTGGAAAGAGGTCGAAGGCGGAAGAAAAGGTACCAAAAAGTGCCCGATTTTGGACCATTTTCGAAATTTTTTTATGCACCGGTCGTTGGATACATGTCGAAAATAGATTTTGGTCATCATCAAAGGTGGTTCCGAGTCCCAAAATGTGCCCGAGTTTGGTCCATTTTCGAAAATTTTTTTTTTCACCAATCATTGATGTTGGTTATTTTCGAAATGCCGTTTGTTGTCATCTGCTCTTATGTTCGCGTGTGTTGATTGGACCGAAATCGGGCACATTTTGGGACTCGGAACCACCTTTGATGATGACCAAAATCTATTTTCGACCTGTATCCAACGACCGGTGCATAAAATAAATTTAGAAAATGAACCAAAATAGGGCACTTTTTGGTACCTTTTTTTTCGAATTCGACCTCTTTCCAAAGATTGGTGCAGACAAAATTTCGAAAATCGACCTAAATCGGGCGCATTTTGGGACCTTTTTTATCGACTTCGACCTCTTTCCAAAGATTGGTGCAAACAAAATTTCGAAAATGGACCAAAATCGGGCAATTTTTGGTTCCTTTATTTTCGACTTCAACCTCTCTCCAAAGGTTGGTGCAAACAAAATTTCGAAAATGGACCAAAATCAGGCACTTTTTGGTACCCTTTTTTTCGACTTCGACCTGTTTCCAAAGATTGGTGCAAACAAAATTACGAAAATGGACCAAAATCGGGCACTTTTTGGTACCCTTTTTTTCGACTTCGACCTGTTTCCAAAGATTGGTGCAAACAAAATTACGAAAATGGACCAAAATCGGGCACATTTTGGGACCTTTTTTTTCGACTTCGACCTCTTTCCAAAGATTGGTGCAAACAAACTTTCGAAAATGGACCTAAATCGGGCACTTTCTGGTACTTTTTTTCGACTTCGACCTCTTTCCAACGATTGGTACAAAATTTTTTTTTCAAAATAGACTAAAATCGACCACTTTTTTAGTTGGGTCCAACTCTGGTGATGGCCGAAGCCCATTGTCAACCTCTTTCCATCGATTTTTTGCAAAAAAAAATTTGAAAATGGACCTAAATATAGCACTTTTAAGGATCGGTACCACTTCTAGTGATGGCCAATATCCTTTTTAGACCTCTTTTCATTGATTGAAGCAAAGTTTTTATGACCACCTCTGGTGATGTCATAAAAACCACCTCCCCATCGATTGGTGCAAAAAGATTCACAAAAATGAAAATCTGTTGAACACTTTTTTCATAACAACGTAAAAAAATATTTTTTCCAAATTAATAGTTATTGACAACTAATAAAATATCTCTTATGCATAATAGTTATGACTCAACGTAAAAAAGAATCAATTGAAAAATAATAGTCATTGACAACTAATAAAATATTTCTTATTCATAATAGTTATGACTCAACGTAAAAAAAATCCATTGAAAAATAATAGTTATTGACAACTAATAAAATATTTCTTATTCATAATAGTTATGACTCAACGTAAAAAAAATCCATTGAAAAATAATAGTTATTGACAACTAATAAAATATTTCTTATTCATAATAATTATAAATCAATTTTTAAAAATAATTATTAAAATTGGGCAATTTTTTCAATCTGAAAAAAGAAAATAATAGTTATTTTGGGTCCCTGGTATTTTCTATTTTTCACCTCCATGATTGATCGTGCTAAAAGCTTATTTTCTTTTATTCTATTCATACCGAACATTATTGGTATATTCGGTGCAGGTAAAAAGTGACCAACTACTTTTATTCCGTTTTACCCGCTGCTTACTAATACGAATAATTCAGTGTACTGTGGCAGTTTTTGTTTCGTATCTGTTCGTACCGCAAATAGACCGGTACGATTATGTTTTGCTCTTCGTTTTCCGTGATGAACTGACGTAGTGTGTGCATGCAGCGCACGAATGTTTTCGGTTATGAGAAAATGCGTACCGTTGCAGTGCTCTAATCGCAACATGGAGGCGGCAGGCTACAAAAGAACCGTCAGCTTTGGTGGACCTTACGCCCCAAAAAACGTAGGGTGCATAGCACTTGCAAATCCTTAGAAACAGGCAGTCCTCTATTGTTTTGCGCTTCATTAATATCTAAAATTTCAATAATGAATTTGACTGTGTCCTTATCGAACCTGTATCGAGCGTAGAAATCGCCATCGTCCATTTGAAATGGGTCAATGCGTTCTTTGTAAGACTTAGTCTTCCTCGATAAGACAATATTGTCCAAAATATCAAAATCTTCAAAAATATCAAAATCGCGTTGAATTTGCTCCATATTTTCTTTTTATATTTTTTTTTTACGTTTCGATATCAATTTACAGCGCTATTCTGGCAAAGACAGCTAAAAGTCATACGAAAATATTTTGTAAGACTTTAGGTATTCTAGCAAGAAAGTCTTTCAGTTAAAGCTTTTGAATTCCCCTCACAAAAGCTTTTGTGGTAAGCTTGTGAAATTTTGACTTTTCAATTTTTAATTTATTAAAATAACAAACAGTGCGTGGGGTCGATTCTCGTCAGTAAAAATGCTTTTTTTTTTTTCTAAAATCATATATGCATGTATATTTTTTTTAACACTCCAAATAAAAACAAAACTTATAATCCTCAAAATTATCAAAATTGAATTTTCTGATATGAAATGAATGAATTTTCTCCATATTTTCTTTTTAATATCGACTTAATATCAACTTCAGCTGAAACTATTTTTTTAGTTATAACTAAGCAGAAAAGCCGATGCTAAATTAACTATGAATGACTTAGTTATTGTTAAAATAAAGTTCTAACTTAAGCTGATGCTAAATATGACTATGAATATGCGCCTATGTATTTTAATTTTTAGCCAAACATAAAGCTCCTCAATAAAGGTGGAACAATAACATCTCAAGCTAATGCGCAAATGCAAACAGTAATTATGGGCAATCAAATTTTACGCGTTGAGCAGATGCCTACCGCACTAAAGCAACAATTACAAGCTAATCGTTTAGCTGTTTCTTCTGCAAGTACGATACCACTAACCACGGTGGCCAATAAAAATACTGGAACTGTCGTTGTAAACAGCAACAGCCATGCTATATTACATCAACCAACAGATAATATGCCAAAAACTTTAATCCTAGGCCCGTCTGGACAAATGGTTCGTTTACAAACACCAACGTCAACACAATCTCAACAAACAATTGGCTCGGCTGTAAAAAATATTGTAGTCGCAAACGCTCAAAAGGTAAAGTGTTAAAAAATGTTTTTATCTCACAGTTTTAATAGTCAGTCGGGCGTCAAAAAAGAACAAACAAATTTAGAAAAATATTCTAGACGAAAGGTGTTTGGGACCTTGAGTAACGATTTCCTTTTTAAAATTAGACAATGGAAACAATTACGTTTACGCAACGATAAATTCACAACAATTAAAACCAAAAACTTTGACGTCAAATCAATAATACGTTTATTCACAGTAATATGTTTATTCAGAGTGTCAGCAAACAAGTAGATAAAGAAGTTTTCCAATATAAGCCAATGATGCCAAAAATTTTATCGCACGGAAATAATATGGAATCATCGGAATCAATCATAACGCACAAATCTATTTTGATTGAGAATTTGTAACTATGAAAAGACTCTGATTATCACGTCAACTAATCACCAATCTAATGATTCATTACATTCGACATATGCAACTAGTAACAAGTTTTCGGATTATGGGAATTCATCTTTTTAATTCAAAGACTTGAAAATATGCAACTACTTATTACTAATAATGTGAACCACATTTGAAAATTACCACACCCTTTACTTAAAATCAAAGTTATAAGTGTTGGGTGTATGGGAGCCTTACAAGGTCAAAAAAATTCGTACTTACTAAGAGAACCAAGCCAAGCGCTAAGTTGTGAGTAAAAGCTTTTAATAATATAATTATAACAGATCAAAATATGTCGACATGCTACCTTTGCGCAAGTAAACTATATTTCAGTTATCAATGAAATGTTTATTATCAAATCTTGCATTGTTTAGTAGAACAACTTTATTTGAAGTTCATCATCTGAAATCGTGCACAGTTGATAGATCAACATGTTTTGACCTATAGGACTATTTATATCCAACGTACGGCATCGGTCCCTTAGTCAACATTAAAGTTTTTTGAAGTGCCTTTTAAGACATTATTAAAGTATTATCACAATTTTAAACGATTTAACTATTTTAAATTGATTTGCCTTTAAAATTTAACCAGTTGCAATAGGTATTACAATATAAATATCAACATTACTTAAACTTTACTATGTAGGTAGACAACGCCCACCTATCAAATGATGAAAAATAAATTGAATCCCTTATAAACTTTATATTAATAAATTAATGTTGATTTTTGCGACTGGTTATTTTTATTATAATTAAACATTATGAACTTACAGTCATTTTAGCAAAGACCAATATTGTAAATTTTACTTATTGATCAATGCTATTTTTTATTCAACAAACATGACAAAGATAACAAATGGAACAATTTAACCTGGTAATTGGTGACATATGTTTCGGCTATTACCACATAGCCTCATCAGACCAGTTTTTTGGTTAATGTTGTACATGGAGTCGATCCCCTGACCGTACATGCATTTCAATTGCATATCTGTCGACGGCCGCTCTAACAACTGAGCTACTGAGGAACTGACCTTGAACTGTACAAATTGCGTATATCCATTTATTATCTCTTGTCACTTTCTCGCTTGTTGTCACAGCTGCTAAGCCATTGGCTTAGAGACTTGCTATGATTTTATTTTTCGAAAATTGTGGTGTTGCCAGCCACATATTTTTTTGAAATTGGCGTGTTCTTCCGTATGGTTTAAGAAAGTTGATTTTTGCGACTGGTTATTTTTATTATAATTAAACATTATGAACTTACAGTCATTTTAGCAAAGACCAATATTGTAAATTTTACTTATTGATCAATGCTATTTTTTATTCAACAAACATGACAAAGATAACAAATGGAACAATTTAACCTGGTAATTGGTGACATATGTTTCGGCTATTACCACATAGCCTCATCAGACCAGTTTTTTGGTTAATGTTGTACATGGAGTCGATCCCCTGACCGTACATGCATTTCAATTGCATATCTGTCGACGGCCGCTCTAACAACTGAGCTACTGAGGAACTGACCTTGAACTGTACAAATTGCGTATATCCATTTATTATCTCTTGTCACTTTCTCGCTTGTTGTCACAGCTGCTAAGCCATTGGCTTAGAGACTTGCTATGATTTTATTTTTCGAAAATTGTGGTGTTGCCAGCCACATATTTTTTTGAAATTGGCGTGTTCTTCCGTATGGTTTAAGAAAGTTGATTTTTGCGACTGGTTATTTTTATTATAATTAAACATTATGAACTTACAGTCATTTTAGCAAAGACCAATATTGTAAATTTTACTTATTGATCAATGCTATTTTTTATTCAACAAACATGACAAAGATAACAAATGGAACAATTTAACCTGGTAATTGGTGACATATGTTTCGGCTATTACCACATAGCCTCATCAGACCAGTTTTTTGGTTAATGTTGTACATGGAGTCGATCCCCTGACCGTACATGCATTTCAATTGCATATCTGTCGACGGCCGCTCTAACAACTGAGCTACTGAGGAACTGACCTTGAACTGTACAAATTGCGTATATCCATTTATTATCTCTTGTCACTTTCTCGCTTGTTGTCACAGCTGCTAAGCCATTGGCTTAGAGACTTGCTATGATTTTATTTTTCGAAAATTGTGGTGTTGCCAGCCACATATTTTTTTGAAATTGGCGTGTTCTTCCGTATGGTTTAAGAAAGTTGATTTTTGCGACTGGTTATTTTTATTATAATTAAACATTATGAACTTACAGTCATTTTAGCAAAGACCAATATTGTAAATTTTACTTATTGATCAATGCTATTTTTTATTCAACAAACATGACAAAGATAACAAATGGAACAATTTAACCTGGTAATTGGTGACATATGTTTCGGCTATTACCACATAGCCTCATCAGACCAGTTTTTTGGTTAATGTTGTACATGGAGTCGATCCCCTGACCGTACATGCATTTCAATTGCATATCTGTCGACGGCCAATTACCAGGTTAAATTGTTCCATTTGTTATCTTTGTCATGTTTGTTGAATAAAAAATAGCATTGATCAATAAGTAAAATTTACAATATTGGTCTTTGCTAAAATGACTGTAAGTTCATAATGTTTAATTATAATAAAAATAACCAGTCGCAAAAATCAACTTTCTTAAACCATACGGAAGAACACGCCAATTTCAAAAAAATATGTGGCTGGCAACACCACAATTTTCGAAAAATAAAATCATAGCAAGTCTCTAAGCCAATGGCTTAGCAGCTGTGACAACAAGCGAGAAAGTGACAAGAGATAATAAATGGATATACGCAATTTGTACAGTTCAAGGTCAGTTCCTCAGTAGCTCAGTTGTTAGAGCGGCCGTCGACAGATATGCAATTGAAATGCATGTACGGTCAGGGGATCGACTCCATGTACAACATTAACCAAAAAACTGGTCTGATGAGGCTATGTGGTAATAGCCGAAACATATGTCACCAATTACCAGATTAAATTGTTCCATTTGTTATCTTTGTCATGTTTGTTGAATAAAAAATAGCATTGATCAATAAGTAAAATTTACAATATTGGTCTTTGCTAAAATGACTGTAAGTTCATAATGTTTAATTATAATAAAAATAACCAGTCGCAAAAATCAACTTTCTTAAACCATACGGAAGAACACGCCAATTTCAAAAAAATATGTGGCTGGCAACACCACAATTTTCGAAAAATAAAATCATAGCAAGTCTCTAAGCCAATGGCTTAGCAGCTGTGACAACAAGCGAGAAAGTGACAAGAGATAATAAATGGATATACGCAATTTGTACAGTTCAAGGTCAGTTCCTCAGTAGCTCAGTTGTTAGAGCGGCCGTCGACAGATATGCAATTGAAATGCATGTACGGTCAGGGGATCGACTCCATGTACAACATTAACCAAAAAACTGGTCTGATGAGGCTATGTGGTAATAGCCGAAACATATGTCACCAATTACCAGGTTAAATTGTTCCATTTGTTATCTTTGTCATGTTTGTTGAATAAAAAATAGCATTGATCAATAAGTAAAATTTACAATATTGGTCTTTGCTAAAATGACTGTAAGTTCATAATGTTTAATTATAATAAAAATAACCAGTCGCAAAAATCAACTTTCTTAAACCATACGGAAGAACACGCCAATTTCAAAAAAATATGTGGCTGGCAACACCACAATTTTCGAAAAATAAAATCATAGCAAGTCTCTAAGCCAATGGCTTAGCAGCTGTGACAACAAGCGAGAAAGTGACAAGAGATAATAAATGGATATACGCAATTTGTACAGTTCAAGGTCAGTTCCTCAGTAGCTCAGTTGTTAGAGCGGCCGTCGACAGATATGCAATTGAAATGCATGTACGGTCAGGGGATCGACTCCATGTACAACATTAACCAAAAAACTGGTCTGATGAGGCTATGTGGTAATAGCCGAAACATATGTCACCAATTACCAGGTTAAATTGTTCCATTTGTTATCTTTGTCATGTTTGTTGAATAAAAAATAGCATTGATCAATAAGTAAAATTTACAATATTGGTCTTTGCTAAAATGACTGTAAGTTCATAATGTTTAATTATAATAAAAATAACCAGTCGCAAAAATCAACTTTCTTAAACCATACGGAAGAACACGCCAATTTCAAAAAAATATGTGGCTGGCAACACCACAATTTTCGAAAAATAAAATCATAGCAAGTCTCTAAGCCAATGGCTTAGCAGCTGTGACAACAAGCGAGAAAGTGACAAGAGATAATAAATGGATATACGCAATTTGTACAGTTCAAGGTCAGTTCCTCAGTAGCTCAGTTGTTAGAGCGGCCGTCGACAGATATGCAATTGAAATGCATGTACGGTCAGGGGATCGACTCCATGTACAACATTAACCAAAAAACTGGTCTGATGAGGCTATGTGGTAATAGCCGAAACATATGTCACCAATTACCAGGTTAAATTGTTCCATTTGTTATCTTTGTCATGTTTGTTGAATAAAAAATAGCATTGATCAATAAGTAAAATTTACAATATTGGTCTTTGCTAAAATGACTGTAAGTTCATAATGTTTAATTATAATTAATAAATTAATTATATTTAATTTTAGAGCTCTGCCGTAAAATCACCAGCGAGTCGTGTCGTATTAGCTGTACAAGGTGGGCAAATATTCCTTTCGCCCAATTATCAGGGTGGGCCAGTTAATTTAAAATCACTGCAAAATATCAAAGTGTTCCTTTAGCAGTAACAAACGCAGTATCTTGGCGCTCGGAGGGTATTAAATATCGTAACAACCTCAGTTAACACAATATAATCGTTATGATCAGGAACGATTCAATAGACAAAAAGAAGGTAATGCAATTTTGCATATTTCTGGATAAGTATTTTATTTAATTTGTATATTTTTTTGTAATTTCTAGATACTGAGGGTTTCAAAATTGATACCATGGGAACATATCATGGCATGTCACTAAAATCTGTAACAGAAGGTTCATTGGCACAGCGTAAAGCAAATATGGCATCTCAAATTGCAGGTTCGTTGTTTTTGGCTACACTTATCAAACATTTTGTATCGTTATTTTCTTTGTGAGCAGCAATGCATGGACGCCCCAAAGAACTTTTGCCTAATAACCAGGCACGACAGGTGCCACAGAGAGCACAAAAACGCACTTCACGAACGCCAATTATAATTATACCATCTGCAAATACCAGCCTAATAACGATGTATAATGCAAAGGAAATTTTACAAGATTTAAAATTTATTGGAACAGAAGAGAAGAAACGACAGGGTGGTATAAGAGATAATGAAGTTTTATTGCAGGTACGTTGGGACTTTTATTCAAACCTTTTAGATCGTATATTGAAAATATGATAAGCTAGCAAACTTCAGACAGCGCTGTTTCCAACACAAATTGTATGAAATACAATATGGGTATTCATCTAAACGCGCAAAACCCTCGCAAGTTGTGCAGTTTTGCGCCGTCGCAAACGAACTGTCAAAAATCGTATGGAAAGTTATTTGAACAAGCTAGAACTAGAACTATACATAACTTGCGCTGCTAATTTGTGCAATTGTTGTCACTCTCTTTTCCCATACGATTCCCTCACATAAAAATAACATGCTCATCAACTTCCACAAATTGCACAAAATATTCGAAGGGGCGTTCGTGAAACACATTGCGCAAAATTGCCTATTTGCACAAATGGAAAACTTGAGCGTTTAGATGAATACCACTAATATAAGTATTCATCTAAACGTGCAAAACCCTCGCAAGCTGTGCAAGTTGTGCAGTTTTACGCCGTCGCAAACGAACTGTCAAAAATCGTATGGAAAGGTTTTTGAACAAACTAGAAAAGTTTGAGCGACAATTTGGTAGCGCAAACTTGCGCTGAAAATTGTACAATTGTCATCCTCTTTTCCCATACAATTCTCTCAGGAAAAATTTTATTGTCTACATATTTTGTATTTGTCACTCTCTTTCCCCATACGATGCTCTCACAAAAAAATGACATGCTCATCAACTTCCACAAATTGCACAAAATATTCGAAGGGGCGTTCGTGAAATACACCGCGCAAAATTGATAATTTGCACAAAATGAGGAACTTTCGCGTTTAGATGAATACCATTATTGTGTCTGATAATAACGCCATACTAAAGAAGTAGATATAAAGAACGATATTCCGGGCTTGGAACGTATTGCAATATCGTTCTTTATATCTACTCTGGCACTACTTAAAAACTTTTTTAACAAATTTTTTAATTCCACCTATTTATCAAATTTTCAGCGCAAGAGAAACAATATGACAGTACCATATCGTGTAATTGATAATCCACAAAAACTTTCGGCTCAAGATTGGACTCGTGTTGTTGCCGTTTTTGTAATGGGTCCAGCATGGCAATTTAAAGGTTGGCCTTGGGATAGTAACCCTGTAGAAATTTTCTCGAAAAGTAAGTATATGCTTGTGTAGTATTGTAGCAAAAACAATCAAAGAAGTAGATATAAATTCCGATATTCCGGGTTTGGCGAAAAAGTAGATAATTTCCAAAGAATTTTTCTTTAAGTTACAGAGGGTCTTCTATTTATTAAATATCCCATAGGATACAAAACGTATCGTATCAGAAAATAAAACCCAATTCTACTTATTCGTTTGACCGTAGGTTTAACATTTTGCGATCCAATTTATTTCAAACTTGGAATATTTGTTTCTTTACACCAACTTCTTTGATACAACAAACTCACTCTCACTTTTGTTTCAGTTTGTGCGTTTCATTTACGCTTTAGTGAATTGAAATTGGATGCTAATGTTGCTAAATGGTCAGTGACAATGTTAAATCTTTCGCAAAATAAACGGCATTTAGATCGTGCAGTGTTGATGACATTTTGGGAAACTCTGGACAAGTAATAAGTTTTGTAAAAAGTTTCTGATTGATTTTAACTACTTAATTTGTTTTTTTTTTTTTCATTACAGGTATATGCTTAAATACAAACCCGAACTCAGATTTTAATACCATGCTACATTCAAATATGTATATAAAATATATACATAATGTGAGCATAAGTACTGTTCGTGGTAGAAGTTAACTTTATTTTTTTTTTTTAATTTTTATTTTTTTATTAAACAAACAAATGTTGCTTTTTATGATTTTGTAACGCAACTCGTTGCGTCGAATTTCCAAAATATAATACATACATAGTTGAGTTCAAATTACATCCATTATTTAAATTATAAAGGAAGGTCAAATCTTCCTGTTCTCATTTCGTTAATGAACATTTTCGATGAGATTGTAGTCTAGATATTATGTTACAGTCTAATAACTTTCTACATTGAAAAT
Organism: Tricholauxania praeusta; assembly: GCA_949775025.1. Taxonomy (NCBI): domain Eukaryota; kingdom Metazoa; phylum Arthropoda; class Insecta; order Diptera; family Lauxaniidae; genus Tricholauxania; species Tricholauxania praeusta. Next base: position 86,241,640 of record OX459031.1, read on the forward strand.
AGAGCACTGAATAAATAATAATCATAATCAAAATTTTGTAAAAATTTAAAAAAAATGTAAACTGTTCTTTATCCCAGCGCTGATGAAAGTATAAATAAAACTAGTGCATTGAATAACAGTTAGTAATAAATTACGATAAAATCCATAGGCATTTAATGTTATTGCGACCTGACTTATATTAATAACTTTTCAATTTTGACAAGAAAGAGCAATTGTTTTATCTGGGAAAAGTAAGCTAGTCAGTTAAATGCAATATTTAGTCTTTTGTCTCGCCATCTAAAAAATCAATCTATCAACTAGCAACGTCAAATAAAAATTTTAAATTGTATTTATCTACGCAACTATCCCAAGTCATTAAATATCAAGGTCTGGCAGGCGAGTAACATTGCGTTTTCCTGGTAGGACCTTGAAAACAATATATTTTTTTCTACGTAGTTTTTCTTTTTCTTTTCTAGTTTTTTTTTTAATTTTACCATTAGCTCAATGTCATTATCTATACAAATAAAATTCGTCAGATGTCTTCTTCGCTTCCAACTTATGACTTGGGGTCCCTTGATAAAAATAAGTCTAAGCTCTATGGTAGATAGACCTTTCGCATGAAGTACATATATAACGTTGGTATAAAAAGAATTTGCTGTCTCAACGTCTATAGAATGGGTTCTACTAGAGAAATGCAGCCTGCCTCGCCAGCCAGACTTTTATATTTGAATTGAAGTCACTTTATATAATGTTCTTGTAAGAAAGAAAAAAACAATGCCCGAAAATCATTCACTGACAATTCTTAGAGTAAAGAAGAAATCTTGCTGAAGGATTACAAGGCGGTAGCTCCCTTATTTACGCCACAATCGTGAACCCACAGCGGAGATGACTGCAAAAATGTCAGAGTATGTCCCTGCGCATTACTACCATCTCATTGTGCCGATATAAAGCTCATTTCTAATCTCTAAACATACAATTTATTGTGATGAAATATTTTATTTTAATATATAAATTAGCATTTTAAATAAACAATTTGCAGAATTTTAAAACAATGGAATTTATTTACTTTACACAGCGCCAATTTGCATATTTGGTATGTTTTGCACATTTATTTTGTACGATGTTTTCATGTTTATTATCTTGTGTTTTTTGACTTTGTGAGGTAGCATCCACACAGTCAGCACCTTCACGTTCGAGTGCTATGAATTTCCAAAGTCTTACTTCAATTCCAAGCCTAAAAAATTATGTTTAAATACTTTAATATAAATTTCTTACAACAACATACTGTAAAGTATTACCTTAAATCTAATATCATAATGTCCAAATTATCCGTGTGATCTATAAAATCTACAAAGGTGAAGCCTTTATTAAGTATAACCGTTGTCATGTTGTGTAAGCCATTCCTCGAGCAGTCCATGGCTATGTTTATTCATCATTTTATCATTTTGCGCATTTGGTTACTTTTTCTGTTGTAAGTAAATGAGCTCCTACAAATGATCAAACATTAGTGTTAGAAAGAAAGAAAACAATTCTAACAATGTACCTCAAACGTTTTTTGGTCATGTAAATGTGTGCGAGCTCTTGACTTATATTGTGCAAAGCTTTTAAATTTTGTTTTTGATGCTCCATTTGCTGACGCTGAAAATGTTTGTTCGACTCTTTAATATCCTTAAAAATACGCACGCATTCGCTCGGTGAAAAACTGGCTTCATCTTCAGTAGCTACCGTACCACTAACGCCTGCATGTAAAACTTGTTCAGTCGGTATCTTTTCCTGACTATCCGTTGATGTAGGTATGTGATTATGCACGCTTTCATCATCATTACAAGAGAGTTCTTTTCCTGCCAAATTAGCACCAAGTTCTAAAATTTAAAGTTATTTTAAATATCAATTCAAGAATAAATTCCAAATGGATATATTTTTTTTTACCGGGTGATAATATGATAACACCTGCTTGCACAGCTCGGTTCACTAAATTATCCAAAGCAAACATCCAATGCGGTTTAATAAAATGTGGAATTCAACAAGATTTACGACTGCGCAGTCTCGGGGGCGCGCTGTATTCAACACATTCGACTGCGCAGTCTCGGGGGCGCGGTATACTCACCTCACTACAGTATGAATGCCACTGTTTTTATTTTTGCAAAGCGAGATTGAGGTGGAAAATGTTTGGTAAAACCAATATAAAATTTTACCGGATTTTTCCCGCATAAGTTTTAAACTTTTTCTTTTTTAAAGCTTTAAGTTATACAAAAGCAAAGTTATTGAGTTAATGTTATCTCTTATAGCTATCTTTAAAGTTTTGATATGAATTTATCTAAAATATAATATTTATTCGGAAAGTTTTATCGGAGATGAAGTCAGCATCGATTATAATTGAGTCTAAGGATATTTTTTTTGCTGGTGAAGTCATTATTGAGAGTTATTTTTATTTGATAGACTTAAAAGCTGATATATTATCTATTTATGTGAGCATCAAAGTGTTAACTTGCAAATTACTTATTTTTATATAACTTTAAGTCAAAATCGCTCATTAAATTTCTTCACTTAAAAAATCCCCTACCTCCTAAGTAATGGTTAAAGCATTCGATAACTTATTTACTAAGCTAACTAATTTAAAAAGTAAGTCTTAAATCAACAAATATACAATTTCAAGGATATATATGAGATAAAAATATGAAATACATATCGTGCAAAGAGGCCTTAACTTGAAACATAAGAAGAAGTAGCAAGGCAGCAAAGCAGGAATATACGCTAAGGCGTATAACTTAGCAGCAACCCATAAAACATAAAAAAATAGGCATAAATCTACCTACAATTAAATTTTTACAGTAAATTTTTTTCAGACAGTGAGCGTTTATGTATCGCGAACCATTTTTGAACTGATTAAAATTTACATTTTTATCCTTATACGTGTATGTACACATACAAATTTTCCATCTTCTCGATGCTCGTTGACAAATGGTATTTTTGGACATCTTAAAGAATTATTTCACACTTAAATACATATGACAGCATTTACGCCCTGATCGTCTTTCTATTAGTATATATTCCTACATTTAAACTAGTTCTAAGCTCAAAAAATTAAACAACTAGCAAATACTTTTGTTTTTGTATAAAATTTTCGTTTTTATTATATTAATTAATCATATTCCCCTGAAAAAATCACATTTACCCGAAAAACACCAACAAATCAGGTACGATTCCGTGAAAATTGATTTTTTAACATACGGTACCTCTGTATCTCAAAATATTTGACAATCAATACGTGAGAAGAAGAACAATGCAAATAATGCAGACTGTTATGCTACCGTTCGCTGAGGATGAAATGCCTCTCAAATGGGTACTGCAACAAGGTAACGACCCAAAACATAAAAGTGAGCTTGCAAAATTGTGGTTTCGGGATACTAGAATTGAGGTTATGGAGTAACACAGCTCAATATCCTGCCCTCAATCCCATAGAAAACCCTTAGACTGATCTCAAGAAAGCTGTGTGGGATGCCAAGCCCAAAAATAATAACGAACTGTGGGTTGTGGCTCAACGTGCGTGGCAGTCCATACCACAAGAAAGGTGCGAGCGCCTCATAGACTCTATGAGGAACCGTTGTGCTGCTGTAATAAAAAAAGGTCATGTAACTAAACACTAACTTATTCTATTAAATACATTAAAAAAATTTTACGAAATACAGCTTTTAGTTAACAAAATTATGTTTTTTTCATCCACTACTATTTTACTGCTCGCTTTAATGTTCATATAAAGCACATTTGAAGTGAATAAATATGTTTAATGCTTACTCGTATGTGAAATAAAATTCTTCATCCATACTTTTAGCTGTTACATGTAAGACTAATTTTACATTCAAAATCATGCAGAATTTATTTTGAAATTTTAGTAATTTTTGGAAACATAAAATGTAGATACTCACTACTATTTCACTGCTCGCAGCTGTATTAATAATAATTATAAATTTTTAAAATGCACTTACCCGAAGTTTTAACTTTACGGAATATTTTTTTGAAAATCGGATTTCCATTGATAAAATACTTTTCGTCTGCCATATGTACATTTCCACCAAAAAAGGCCTTTTAGTTGGCCTCGTTTTTTTTTGGAGTACATCTTTCAGCCATAGTTTTTCTTGAAGCTAAGGCTGTCTTGAATTAAAATTCAAGGTTGTTCAATCAAAATTCAGATAGCTATTTTTTTTATTTAACTTTATATGTTACATTTCATGTTTTTTTAAACTTAAATGCAATTTTAACTATGTTTCCCTTTGAATTTTAATTGTTTCTCCTTGAATATTAATTCAAAATAGCCTTAACTTCAAGAACAACCATGTTGGAAGAGTCTGCTTCAAAAAAAAAAAATCGAATTTGTCGTCTTAGATCGAACATGGCTTGGATTTTTTTTTTTTTTTTTTTTTTGAAGCAGACTCTTCAAACAAAAGACGCCAACTCTAAAATATATTTTACTATACTTGTATGTAGAAATAATTTTTTAAATGAAAATATTCACAAGCTTTCTCCGAAATCTTATTATTTAATTTCATTAGTTGGTGCTATAAATTCAAATTAATTTTTTGGTTAAATGTAGCCAGATGGTAAAAACCTAGATAAACTAGATATTATTGTTTCAGAAACTTAACTTATAAGTTCCATAGCCCGATGGTAAAAACCTGGGGATGCGGTTTTGACGTGCTCCCTTGAGCTATGCAAATCCTAAATATTCTTGAGTCAAAACCATTGTCGGACAGGGTTATGTTTGAAGGCCAGTAGGATTTCAAAAATAGCTGGGAATTGTACATGGACGTGTTCAACGAGCAAAAAAAAGGTCATTAAGTTTTTTCCACACAAGAATTTGAGTTTTTACCATTTTATGAAATAATTTTTTAATATTGCGCACCAAGAAATTTTTTTTTACTATTTGAGGGAAAATTTTTATTTCTTTTTTGCTTCTACATATATTCGCAAAAAATATTATTATGAAAGTTTGTTCCAAAAACACAAATGAAAAAATTAGTTTCGGTGAGCTCGCCGATATTTACATGTGGCACTTGCAACTTCGTTCGTATCGCCAGAAAAGCTTTCAACGGAGCGCTCGTCAGGAAATGTGTGATATCAAAAGATTACAAAAGCAATTGCATTAAAATGAAGAAGTTTTGTTTTGTTTTTTGCTGTGATTCTTAACTGATCAACGCAAGAAGTAGAACATAGTAGGCTTGCAGACTACTTAACTTCGGCTAACAAAGCTTACTGATAATATGACGTAGCGGTCATTGAAACTGGTACAAGCAGCTCGTTGCCCATTTTAATGCATTTTGCGCTTGTAATTTTTTTGTGGTTTTTTGCACTAAAAGTACTGAACAATAAGCTATGATTATTACTATGAAATTTTGTTCCAAAAACACAAATGAAAAAAAAGAAGATATAATTGTATTCAGAAAGTTAACTTTTAAGTTCCATAGAAGAGTTCGAACAATATTAAAATAGATTTTCATTTCAAAAGAATGCCATTTATCTCTTGTTTTTATGTAGCAAATCATAAATATATGTTTCTTGTGCGAAAGGACTTTATTTTAATGTTTCCTTAGAGTCTGTTGACCTTATTCGTGTGTGAAAGACATCACATGGCAAGGTGACCATGTTCTTCTTTTAAATGTTTTTAATTGCAATGACTGGCTTAAAGAGACCTTAAACAAATTAACTGAGACTGCGTATAACTTTATATTGGGATTTTATAAAAATCATATGTTTTCATAAATGCTATCGAAATTTTATAAAAATAACATGAGGTTTCATAAATTTGAAGGACATGATATACATAAATAAATACAATAATCCCCGCTTATATGCACGCCGTTTATAAGCATTTTTCTCTTATATGCATCAAAAATTGTGCAATTTAATTTTTCCATTTGATTTGTTAACTTTTTCCTCTTTTATATGCACACGCTTATATGCATTTCTCGGATATAAGCCCCAAAAAATTTCTAATGTTTTCCTCCATTCACGCTTATATGCACGACAGGGAAAAGATTTTTGTTTTTTCAATGGCAAAACCAATATTGGTTTCGTGTCGTACCTATTGAATTGTCAAATGTGCGAATTGAAATTAAAAAGCAAAATGAGTACAAATTCACGAAAAAGAATAACTTTGTCACTTAAACAGAAGTTATTAATCATTCGAGAGAGTGAAAACGTAAGCAAAATTGAAAGTTGCAAGAAATATGGGTGCCCAATACACAATTAATCGGATTATGCGAAACATAGATCGCATTTTCCAATGAAGCGAATCATTTAATTTGGCCCGATAAAGGAATTGAGTCGGCAAATCAAAACCAGTGGAAACAATGTCAATGTAGTTCGATCAAATACAAAGATCAAAAGACCTCAATATGATATTGGAGAATGTAAAACAGTTCGCTGTCAAATAAAAAGTGACTTCAATCCAAGTCCGGGTTGGCTATTCCGATGGCAGAAGCACAAAGGAATAAAAGTAAAAATAATGTAATAATAATGAATGGTTTTGATGAAAAAATGGTGTGAAAAAATCGAAAAGTCATACTTTTTGTGGATAATGGTGCGTCTCATAAAATTACAAACTTAAGAACGTTAATGTTCAGTACTTGCCGCCCTATACGACTTCAATATTACAACCTTTAGATGCCGGAGTTATTCATGCATTCAAAGCATATTATCGTCAGAGCTTAATAAGGAAACAAATCTGCTTTGCAGAAACAGGAAAGACAATTGAAGCGCTTAAGAAATCTATTTCCTATCTCCATATATTTATTTTTACAACTTTTAGCCTTTAAAAATATTTATGTAAGATTCTAAATAGTTGGCATTACGATTCTAAATAAGCATATCTGGTGAAGATAACCGAATTTTTATATATGCACTTTTCATGCATATAACAGAGTTTCTCTAAATGCATTTCACGCCTATATGCACCAAAAATCAAGCATTTTCAGATATGCTTATAAGCGGGGATTACTGTACATACATGCATGATTTTATATAAAAAATACATCACACTTTAAAATTTATGTATTTTGTGTCAGATGTATGGCATATTGAAAAAGTTATCACAAAATGATTGTCCTGCAAAATATTATCAAAAAAAGTTTTAAGAAAATCTGTTACGCCACTGAACTCAGTTTAAACTATCCGAATTCCTTGTATTTAATTATGAATTTAAAAAATTTTACAAAAATGAGACATCCAAAACAAGTTTCATGAGTAGAAAAAGCTAAAAAAAAATTGGAAACCACATGACAAAATTTTGGTATGAACCAGAGGTCGTATGACAAGGTCGACTTGTGCAAAAGCTCCTGAAATGATAACTAATGAAGTACAAAATAAATGTCCTGATGCTCGTTATTTATTTTTTTTCTTTTGGTGATCGACATTTATTTTATAATTTTTATTTTTAAAATTGTAGTTAAAATGTATATCGACGGGGAAAATATTTATCATCTACTTGATGACCATGTTTTTCCCTGTTCATATTTTGTGCCAAACATTTTCAAGAATTGTAAATTTTTTGATTTCTTGAATACTTGTGTTATTGATAAATGTTTACATAAGAAAAGAACAGAGAACACAAAGGTGAAGGACTTAAAATTCAATTGTGAATAATTTGAATATTTTCGTTGCTTTTCTTAATAACACTAATGCAGGTTAGCTACTACAGCTGTTAGCCTTCTTAGCTATATAGAAAATAAGCTTACAACCATGTCAAAAGCTTAATTTAATAAATGGAGCAAAACAAAATAATGCGCTTAGTTCGATTTGTTATTTTTTAACATATTATTTCTTTACAAAAAAAAAAAAAAAAAAAAAAATGGAAACCTCTTAGTTAAATAAAGAAAAATCTTGTTTACAAAGTTCTCATATAAACTAAAAATTATAAATAAATTAATAATTAATGAAATAGAATAAAAGAAAAATTAATAAGTTATTACATACAATTTATCCCCATAAATCTGATGGAAATTAAGGTAAATATAATAGTTTGATACAACTTGTTATGAATCGCTACGGAAGTTGTCAGTAATAAAAATTTGATAGTACAATAGATACTTGTCCAATATACTTTTGTACACTGAAAAACTCATAATTATATTTTATTTTTGTTTATATACGCGTATTGAACGTCATTTTCTCTATCGGATATAAAATTCTCTTGAGTTTAATTATTATCAACAAAAGAGAAAACTAGTAAGAGCAATCATCTGTTTGCATTGTATATAAGTATGTACATGTGAATGTACCCTCAAGGAAAAACGGGAAGGCTTCCATATGGAAGTGATGGAGAAACATTCCTCATCGTATCTTTTGGAAGCTTATGGGAAGATTTGAATTGATGTTGTTTCCAAACTGCTACCTTAGGAATGCATGTGGAAACTTTTGCCTATTGTGAGGCAAATTAAAAAGTCATTGTTTTCAAGACGCTTCTTTAAGAATAAATGTGGAAACGTTTGCTTGTGAGGCAATGAAATACACTTTGCTAGTTAAATTTTTATAAAAAATAATTTTTCAAAAGTTTTCAATTTGGTTTTGTTGTCATTGAGCGAAATATAAAAATATAAATAAATATAAACCAAAATAATAAAAGTCAAATCGTGCACAATAATGATTTAAATTAATATTGCTGATTTCGACCTTTGACTTCCATGGAAGAAAGATTTGATTTCTTTATCTTTTCCATTTCAGTAAAGTTGAAATATTCATATCAAATTCGAATTGAATCAATTGCGAATTTTTCTAAAGCAAATTTGATGGAAATTGAACATCAGAAGAGGCTTTTTTACAGCAACCGATGAGTTTGGATTATTAGCCACAGGTGGCCCGGTAATTGGCTAGGATTTCACTATTCGAAAACTTTTTACAAATAAAAGTGATAAGGCTGAAAATGTGACGATTTCTGCGTCAATTGTACACAATTTTTTTTACCGAAAAGTGTCCCGACGTCAGGACTTAGAGTATCGTTTATTAAGGTGATCCATTTCCAACCAAAGGAATTAAAATTTTTCAGTTCCATCTTGATTCCTTTTGCAATTCTTTGAATGTAATATACTTAGATAATGAACAATAAGCTCAATAAAACAAATTTTACGGCTATTGTTTCCACATTCATTTTTTGACAGTGGAGAGGAATGTTTCCACATCCATTTTTAAGACAGTGGTGAGGAATGTTTCCTTATGCCTTTTCAAGACAGCTGTGTGGAATGTTTCTACATTCATTTTTGAGACAGTGGAGTGGAATGTTTAAACATCCATTTTTAAGACAGTGGTGAGGAATGTTTCCACATTGCCTTTCCAGACAGTTGTAAGGAATGTTTCTACATTAATTTTTAAGACAGCGGAGAGGAAAGTTTCCCTCTGATGACATCGTGTGTAAAAAGGTAATGGAGTGTCTAACGGAAGGGAATGCTTCCTACATTCTATGGAATGTTTTCTGTTCATATATGGGAATGTTTCCATTTCCTAGAGGGTATCTATGGCAGAGATTCTATACTTCGTATCGTATAGTTTGTTTATGGGTTCTGATACAACAGATTAATAGACACTATGTTAATTGCTTGTCTATTAAGGAGACAGCAACATACTAACAAAAATGGACAAAAAACCTAATTATTTAGCTACTTAATCTCAAATATTTCAAAATTCTTTTGCAATGGGTCAATTTTGAGGCCAAATTCAGATTCAACGCAAGAAGTTGCTTCGGAAAGCAATTTTTAAGAAATATTTTACTCGAACTTACCTCATTTAATCTTGAGTTTTGGCCTTTTTTAATGGATTTTTCATTTTTCTATTATTCTGTTCTTCTGATAAAAAATACTGGAACATCGGAACTAGGCGGAATCTATTTGTCTGTTTTCAGACTACAATGTTGAAGAATATTAGACTACGAAAAAAAATTTTTTTCTCTAGTTTACCTCACTTAAAACCCAAATTTGCGCTGTTTTTTTGCTGTTTTTAGGGAGTTTTTCGATGCTACCAAAATACACAGCCACTGTATAGTAAAAAACCATCACCATCGTATTCAACAGACCCAAAAATATAAGAATCAATGCCAACAGCCCGTATCTCATGCGAAATTGTCTTTTGGCAAGAGTTATAATCACTCGCAAATAAAAAAAATAAATTTAATTAATAAGTCGGACACTAGCGACCTCTTAGTATCAATATTTTTTAATGAAATTTTCAGGGCCTCATTTTTTTCATATAAGCAACATAGAAATCGAAAACTTGATTTTTTTTGTCACTCTAATGAACACCTGTACGTGAAATTGCGATTTTTCTCCCTATCTGCTTGTCGGATTTCTGCTTGTCTTCCGTGAAAATGCAGGTGAAAAAAATTCTGAAAATATCATTTTTATAGATTTCTACATGTTCTACAAGGTTGCAAGCTTCGATTCAAGAAAAAAAAATTTCAGTCATATTTATCGGCCATTTTATGATAAAATTATCCATTTTTTGCCATTTTCGCGAACGTTCTGAAAATGGAACAAATACCGTATAAAATGAAAAAAAAAAAAAAATTATTGGATCTTGTTCAGCGAGTTCAAAACATATAGTAAGTGCTTCAATAGAAAATTTTATATATGTACGGTCGTTTGGACAATGCCTCAAAAAATTACATTTTTTCAAAAACGGCCGACCTGGGAGTACTAAGGGTCAATATAGTTTTCTTCTAAATATCAGAAAATGATCACAAGACGCAGTGGACTCAAAAAAAAACGAAGAGCGATGAAAATCCAAGCACTTTCGATTTTTTCTGGGTCAGTCTAATGTACAATTCCAATTAAATTAAACTGTCATTGGCACGCAACTCACGTTCGAAAGCCTTGTGCTTTTGAAGTTTTCTTAGTAGATTTGAAAAGTCACGATAGCTCTCATCTACTGCAATTTTAGTTTTATCCTTAAGCCAAACGGACATATCATCTGCTTCAGCTGAGAATTTATGAAAATCTTTTGAAGCTTATAAAGATCGTTTGAGTTCGAATGCACTATCACTGACAGCATTTCGTTCAGCCAATACTTGAATGCATCTTTCATCAAAGCTTAAAAGTACAAAAAATAATGGTGGTGGAAGAAAAAAAATAAAAAAGTTAAAAAATATGGTTCATCCCTCTAATATCATGTTACCATGACATTTTTAGCAAACTTACGATTTCGAATCATATTGCTCATTAGCAGTCAACTTGTCTGCGTGATCAGAGAAATTCTTCATAACATTATCTTGTGCCATTAGACTCTTTTCAAAGTCGTTTTAGTATAGCCTCAACTTCGTCTAAAGAGTTCTTTAAAAAAAAAGAATAAAAAACCCATAATTAAGTCTCAGGTTTTGTTAAACATTAGAAATGAAACATACTCCTAAGCTCTTATTTTCTAAGAAAGCCTCATGTCCATTTGTAGTAGCATCAATTTTATTAGCTTCTCGGTTGTATATTTGCAATTCAACGCATTATTGTAACCATTTCTGTTTCTCAACCCAAACACGATGTATGGCATCTTGTTCTGCCTTCAGACGTTCACTTATCTTAAAAGATTCCTCCATATTAGGCTTACTATGCACTCTTCACGTTTTATTTGTTTACAAATAAAATCTATCAAATACAAATGCTAGTCACAGAAATAAAAATTCTTCAACAAGGGGGTTCAAACCGTCAAATTTTTCATCAAACTATTTGTCAAACAATTTGACAGGTCATGATAAAATTTTTCGTCAAATTTCAGTTTTGTTCCAAACACCGAAGACAAAACATCGTGATGGCGGAGAAATTATTATGTTCATGAGAGTAGATACAGTGAGTCAAAATAGTTTATAAACAGAAACATTTATTTTTAATAAATATAAAAAAGTGCTGAATCATTTTAGGATAATGTGTTATTTATTGACGAATGAAACTATAATAATTTTGGACAGATGGGCGTGGTTTTGCGACTCTAAGCGCTTTTTAGCGTTTTTCATGACGACAACGGGTTTTTAACGTGCCACTCTTCCGTTCTACCTAGCCTCTAGGAAGCAGATTTTGGTAATTTACAGCTACGTACGACATTGCTTTATGTTAGTAGTTATTTTTGGAGCTGATACATCATGAAATTTTCTGACCCCCACTAAGAAAGAACGTGAATAGCGTGATTTCAATGCTTTTTTTGTACTAACGAAAACAAACTGAATGTACTGCGTTTCTAAATTTTTTTGGCTACGATTTCGTATGTTCTTAGTCGTCTTTTCTTTTTGTCTCTAACGAGCAGTGCTGTCAGATTGACGGATTTATCCGTTTTGGACGGATTTTTGGGGATATAATAAACAAGAACGGATTTCTGAACGGATTTAAGACTCATGACGGATTATTACGGATTTTCTAATATGCTCCAAAAATGTTTTCTTTTTTACATTTTATATTCATAGACTTATAGAAAAAGGGCAACACATAAAAAGCATGCATGCATCAAAGCATTTGAAATTTCATTTAAAAACGCGTGTGCTTATGCAGTAACGCACATAAGAAGTGTGTATGCATACTAGCTTCAATAAGTATCCCTGAAGTTAGCAAACTTTTACCTTTCTCTCTCTCTTTTGAACATAAAGAAATTGACAAAGATAGCTTGACACTCGCTTAGTCAAGGCTTACACGAGGAAACTTTTTTAGCAGTGTCCTTGCTTGTAGGCAAGAGGAGAAAAACGAAAGGGACGAGGTAAAAAATTTGTCATGTGTCGCAAACGCGAAACGAAAATCACATAAGAGAATGGACAAGAATTCGTCCCTCAGACTAGTGTAAGCGTCGACTTAGTAGGCGATGCTTTCACTAATTTGAATACTCCGCAACTGAATAACCGCTGCGTTTATTTTTGTTGTTATTCCAAATCGCCAATGGAAATTTAAAGAGGTACATAAAAGCAACTTACAAATATTCTTGCGAGACCGACATCTACAAATTTTGGGAGTGTGTCAAATTGGCAGAACGGGGGGATGGCTCTCAACAGTTTCCACTTGTGTCTCGAATTGTTGAACGACTCGAAGTACTCCCGCATACTTCAGCTGATTGCGGACGCGTATATAGCGCCATAAATCGCAATAAAGACACAGCCACATCAAGGCTAGGAACTAGAATTTTATCAGGAATTTTTCATGGTAAGAATCTTGCTAAGAGGAAAATCGTTATCGATTGGACGCCATACATGAATTTGATGAACAACGCTATATATGAAAACAAAAATTTGAACTGGTTAAGTTGCTCTGAGGACGAAGATTAGAACAAACAACAAAGATTTTATGTTTTTAAAAGCATACATCATCTATGTATATTTAATTTGCGTTAAATAAATACGTTTTTACAGAGCAATAATTGAAGAATTTTGACGGATTTGAATGAATTTTCGAACTCTTCTCTCCTCCCTTTATTCTGCCAATTACGGTTTTTCCACCCTACAGACCTGGCAGTACTGCTAACGGGAAAGTTTTTTATTTCTATTTTGTCGTAGATTTCGAAATAATATGTAACAAAGGAAATTATGACAGAGAAAAAAATAATTTTTCCTTAACTTTCAAAGTGTATTATTTTGTTAATTATTAAAAACATATCTTGCTGTTTCTAAAGTTTTTTGACTCACTGTATGTTGATGAAATAAGAATATAATTTGGATTGGTTACTGATAATAATGATTGTGATCCTGATCCATAATGGATCTTACAATCGGTTTGTTCCGGCCAGATTTTGTGGTAAAAATTGAAAAGTGTCAAATCACGATTTTCGACAGAGTAAAAGCTAAAATTTATGTGACTACTCGAATCGCCACAATTGTGGCAGGAACACAAATATGTGTAAAAATTAAAAACTCTCAAAAAGTTTCGCTTTAACCAACTTTTAATAAAAGTCTGAGTTACAAAAAAAAACTCAATTGGGGATTATTAAGGACGTAAGTTTCTAAAACAAAAGAAATCCTTATAGGTTTTTGTTTTTAACTTCATATTTACTGATTTTTAATGACAAGACATATGTTTAACATACGACACTTTTTAAGGTCGTTATTACATTATAAAATGATAGTTTCAAGAACTAAAATATAACTTTATGTCGTAGCCGGTGGACCTCAGCAGCAAGAAAACCAGCCAACAACAACCAGGAAAAGAAAACTTAAAAACAATGAAGAACAGACAGTCGTCGTTAAAAAAATGTCATAAGAGTTGTTGTAAGAGCGATAAAATATTGAAGAAAATTTGAGAAGATGTGAAGGGAATGTCGGCCTTAATTGTGGAGGCATCGCGTTACATTCATTTTTGTTTGATGGAAAAATAGGTTTGGAGGAGATTTTTCTAAACAAAAATATCTCGACTACTATTATTGTTTGTTGAAAGATTCCAAAACAAAATATGTCCTCGATTCGGAGTGTCGGGCAATGAGAGAAGCTGTAGGTTTGCAGTTATACGAAAAATCATTTCGATCCAATTTGCTTGTGGATGCTGCTAAACAACACGGTGTGGCGTTTTGCAACAATATTTGGATGCATGCGTACACACAAGTACGTTTGTATTTCAAACGTTGCGCATCTTTAATTCAATCGTATGCAACGTTGGATTTTCTATTTAATAAAAGAATGAATCGAGTACCAAATGAGGAATTGTTTAATCTATTACCTAAAGATTAAGAATGGAGAGATGAAAAATTTTATGATATAAAGCAATACCCATGGAATTTTGTACCATTTTTTTTTTTAAATTGTCAAAATTGAATAAGATACGAAATTAGAAGAATTTCGCTTTAGTTCCCATTAGTACATATGGGGCGCATCATATACGATATGATTCGTTTTTTTTTTCAGTTACTAAGAAGTTTATCGTTTTGCGTGACTAAATGGGAAGATTTTATAGTCATGGCAAATGAAGGAAATTATTTGACTTCCCAGAGACGGCGACAAAGAAATTTGATTATTCTTTGGTAACTGATGGTTTTGCCGTATCGTTTTCGATGCTGAAACCGAAAAAAGAAATTCATGGTCACCAAAACAAATGAAAATTTCAAAACTAAAATAGGACTTGATCCGGGCTTGCGATTAGTTTTTGGTGGTGTTCGGTATTCATTCGATGGAAAGGGAGGTGATATTGACGAAACAGCTAAATTGAGAAACACTGTATATCATTCAGCATGTGGATTTTACAGCCATTTTAAGAAACTTAAAAAATTTACCAAAGGACCTGAAATGGCTTTAACCGAAGAGGAACGCGAACTATCTCCAATGTCGACAGTAAAATTTAAGGAGTTAAAGATATTTGTGCGCAAACAAGCAATGTTTGTTCAACCAAAGGTGACAAGGTTGAAGATAAAAAAGTATATTTGTGTCGAAAAAGCCAACCATCTTGTGGCAAAAGAAATTCTTGGCGATGTGCCGGGCCCAAAACTTGTCTGTGTGGGCGATTCACAGATTGCTACAAATTCTCCTACGCGCGGTTATAGTCGAAATCCTAGTAAAAAATTAGTTGATACTTTGAAGTTGCATGGGGGTCACGTTTTGTACGTAAGCGAATTTCGTACAACGAAACTTTGTGCAAACTACCATGAAGTGAATGTCATATCGAAATCACCACACCGGTATCAATTCTGTCCAAGTTGCAAAACAACTTGGAATAGGAACGAGAATGCGAACTGAGTAATGCATCTAAGAAAGGAAACTTTTACAGATAGTTGCCTTCTCCCATATACAGAAGGTTCATCACAGCATTTACGTTCATTTGGGCAGAATTTAGTGTGGTGATTTCAATGTGGTATTTTACTTAATGAAATGCGGCACAAAGTTTTCTTGTATGAATTTCGTTTACTAACAAAACTTTGGTTCCTGCAACTTCAATTCATGAAAGGTTTTTTTATTCAGAGCTTTCCTGTAACATCGCATTGGTGAAAGCAAAATTTGTAGATCTCTCACCATGAAGCTTCAGGCAAAGAATTCTTTTCGTCACTCATTGGTTGAATTTGTATACACAAATGGACTTTTAAAATTTAATATCCACGTCACTTTATGTTGCAATAATATTACTTGTTTTGTGTTCAAAAGTCTGTAATTCTAAACGTGTGTATTGCATGAAATAGATAGTGGACATTGGTGATGAGTGTTATTCCTTTTGGGCCAGAGTCATCTTAATTCCTGGGTAAGTTTCTTTATTATTTCTCTGATACGTCAGAAAATTGCACACTCTTTGAGGTATTGTCTATTTTTCAATTTGATTGTCTCAAATTCAATATTCAAAATTCAGTTTACATCTAATAGGGAGAGGACGTGTCGCGCGGTCCCCCTCATTGCGTTGCGTTTTGTTTTCGTTGTTTTTTTTTTTTTAACTTGTGTTTAATTGTTTTAACCCGTGTTTTTTCTTTAATTTTTTTTTCGTCGCGTGTTTTTTTTGTTATTCATGTTTCGTTTTATTCCTGCTAAACAATATAAACCTCAAAAATCACTTAAATTAAAAAACCTACCTCTGCTAAATAAAACAAAAACCAAAAAAATGCAACCACTCATAAAAAATAAAAACAAAAAAAAAAAAAATTAACTACTAAACAAAAACAAAATATGCTACAATAGTTAAAATTATAAATAAATATCACTAAAACAACTGACAAGTCAATAGACGCTATAACAAAACAAAATAAAATGAAATGTACTGCAATATAACAATAACAACTAGCATAGCATCATAAACTGCAGCAACATAAAATAAAATAAATTAAAATAAAAAAATACATACACACACATAACGACATCGCTGCCAAGCTATAAGCAGTGCTGCCTGATTAATGAGTTTTCCCTTAATTTTGGGAATTGTTGACGAAAGAGCTAATGTCAACGTAAAGGGCTTTTCTATGCCCTTTCCTTTGCAAACTCTGCTGTTTTGGTAGCTTTTTCTCTCCTTATCTCCACCCTTAGCTAGTTGTTGGTGTGGCTGAGGTTTTGCTTGGAGCTTGAATTTTGAGTGGACAAAGGCATAACACTTGCCCACTCATAATTTCTTTGCTCTTAAGTTTTTGGCCTTGACTAATAATTAGCAGTAATATTCTTCTTGGATTTTGTGGTGTTGCAAATGTCGGAATCTTTTCGACTTGACTTTTGTAACATATGCGGCCTTAGGTCAAACTTTTTTTCGGTCTATGCCCATGTCTCTAGTTTCCATCCCCAAGTAATGGCGGTTTGTGAGACTCAGGTGTGTGGGGATGCTGATCCACTGGATTTTCACATACCTGATTATCACCTTCTGCCATTATTCTCTCCCCATAGGGGCCTCGCTGTATACATACGTAGTGATGTCGCGTACCAGTGTCAATAGCAGCTAAACACGACGGACGCCGAATTTAGTTCCATGTGGATAAAGTTCAAAGTCCAGTCGCACATTCTACATTTCTGCTTCCTTTATAGAAGCCCGAATCTAGGAAGGATTTCTACTTTCGAAAAGATAGACGTCCTCTCTGATTCCATTTCCAAAATCTTAGAGTCGTACCCAGACAGTGAAATTGTAGTTGCTGGTGATTTCAATGTCCATAACTCTAACTGGTTGCGCCATTCTGGCCATACAACTCCTGAAGGCCGTTATGTTGAGTTTTTTTCTGAGTCCAATCTACTGACTCAACTAGTGAATGACCCCACGTATATTCCACGCGTTGGGGAGCATAGCTTAAGTACACTAGACCTCTTTCTGACGTCACATCATGAAAAATACGATGTGTCTGTCCTTGCACCTCTTGGTAACTCGGACAATTGTACTATTTCCGCTGCTTTTCCATATAATAGTTTACGCACTGTCTCGCCGAAAGCCCAGAAGCGGATTGTATGGCTTTATGGCAAAGCAAATTGGGTTGCGTTGAACAATTTTTTGCGTAATTTCAATTGGAAATTGTGTTTCGCAGATAGGAACATAAATGCCGCGGCCAAAATGGTTCAAGAAATAATTTTATTAGGTATGCGGTCCTTCATACCTCATAAAAAAGTCAACGTTAAACCAAAGGACCACTCTTGGTTTAATGAGACTTGCAAGTCTGCAGTCAGGTCCAAAGAGGAAGCATTTCGGGATTGGCGGCTCATTAAAAATGCTGATACCGAAAGGCTTCGCATCGAGGCTAGAAATCGCTGTAATGCCACGATTCAGCGCGAAAAGTTTCTTCACGAACAAAACCTGCGCAAAAGAATCATCTCACTACCGAAAGGTAGCAAAAGTTTTTGGTCATTTGTTAAGAGAGTGAAGAATCAGACCTCATCGTCTATTCCAACTCTCTTAATGAACGACCAAATATTCACTGAACCAGCTGACAAAGCTAATCTATTGGCTAGCATGTTTGCAAAAAATGCTACACTCCCAGATAGCTGTCAGCCCTTACCCCCAGTCCAGAGTAGGTCTTCAGTAATGCCAACTATCTACTTTCGAACAAGGGCAGTAAAAAGAGTCCTTGCAAACCTCAACATAAATAAAGCTTCAGGGCCAGATGGTATATCAGCCCATGTGTTGAGAAAGTGTGCCTCAACACTGGCTCGTCCATTACGCAATCTTTTTTTCATATCCTACACTAGTGGGATATTTCCATCATGTTGGAAGGTTGCTAATGTTCAGCCAGTTTCCAAAAAAGGCGAGGTTTCCAACCCTCATAATTATCGACCCATTGCAATATGCTCTGCGCTCTCTAAAGTTATGGAGAGTGTAATAAACTTTCACCTTGTGAATTATCTGGAGCGCAACGAATTACTTAGTGATCGCCAATATGGTTTCCGTAGATCTCGTTCTACCGGTGATCTTATGTCGTTCCTCACTGAAAAATGGAACCATTGCGTTCACCTTTTCGGTGAAAGTATTGTTGTCGCTCTAGATATTTCTAAGGCGTTTGATCGAGTGTGGCATCGCGCCCTCGTATCAAAACTAATTGCCTTTGGTGTTGGTATGTCCTTTGCTCGTTGGATTACGAGCTTCTGTAGTGATCGCTCTATCCGTGTTGTGGTAGACGGTTTCACCTCTAACGAACACTTCATTAATGCTGGAGTTCCCCAGGGTTCTGTCCTATCTCCTACCCTTTTCCTGGTTTTTATCGACGACCTTCTGTCTTCGACTACCAACCCAATCCATTCCTTTGCGGATGACA
This sequence comes from Tricholauxania praeusta, assembly GCA_949775025.1. NCBI lineage: Eukaryota > Metazoa > Arthropoda > Insecta > Diptera > Lauxaniidae > Tricholauxania > Tricholauxania praeusta. Next base: position 86,260,741 of record OX459031.1, read on the forward strand.
GCAACATTTGTCATTCCTATTGCTTCAAAAAGCGCCCAAGCTCTGCAGAGGTTGAGAGTAAGCGGCGACTTATGAATGACACACTCGCTGATGACCTCAACACAATCACCGAGTGGGGTCGTATTAACCGCGTTAATTTTAACGCTACTAAAACCCAGTGTTGTCTGTTATCTCACAGACGAATGGATTACTCCCTTCCTTCCCTTAATTTGACTGGCTTAGATATTACGAGGTCAACAACTCTTAACGTTCTGGGCATATCGGTTCAACAGGATCTTAGGTGGACAGACCATGTGTTCGATGTGTCGAAAGAAGCGGCCAAGTGTATTGGTTTTTTAAAACGGTGTAAGAAATACTTCACTCCAGTTGATCTTCGTACTGTCTACTTCACTTATATTAGACCCAAACTAGAGTACAACTCACACATTTGGGCCGGGGCTTCAAAAACCACTTTGGAGCTGCTAGATCGCGTCCAGCGGCGTGTGATGAAACTAATAGGCGATGAATCTGTCATCGCCTCTATTGATTCCCTTCACCACCGGCGTAACGTAGGGTGCTTAACCCTTTTTTATAAGTATTTTAATGGGATGTGTTCTAGCGAGATTCATGATCTGATTCCATCAATACGTATTTTCTCTCGCAACACTCGGGCGTCCCATCAGGCCCATCCCTTTTGCGTCACGCCGGTGTTCAACAGGACATCACACTTTCGTGATAATTCTTTTTTTGGCCGTACTATCAAGTTGTGGAACAGCCTGCCTGCGTCTGTCTTCCCCGGCAGTTGTGACATCTGTGAATTCAAGAAGAATGTTCACCGACACTACTCCATCTATCCCCCTTCCCTCTAACCTTTCTCCTTTTCTTAAAATCCAACACGGTGTATTGCATTTATAGGGGGCGTCCCCTGAGCGTTGGCTTATGCTTAAAAAAAAAAAAAAAAAAAAAAAATAACCTTTTCAGCTCATGAAATAGCGAACACCAACAATAATTTATCACTAATTTAAGTTTTTAAATTGTTGTTGAACTTTTTTATTTATTTGAGACTCTGGATTTGGATTGAAAATGAAGCAAGCAAGCCATCAGTCACAAAAATATTGAATTTCTTTGTGAATGCTTATGGAGTTTGAAATCTTTGTGATATTTTCCATCGCAATCAAAATCAGCATTATAAGTTACATCAATATTTGAACATTAAAGTGAATTGAAATGATGACATTAGCTTTTATACTGACTACCTCATTACAAAACTCCTGTAGAAAATCATTGGCATAACTGGGCAATGGCAATGGTAAATGGGCATTCTTGCGGAAATCCTACTATTGCACCAAGAATAGGCCATAAAACCCTACTGGAACTATGAAATAGTTTCAAGCCATCAATTCTTAAATGAATCAAAGCCTCACTGCTATCTTTAAAATACGGAAATCAACTAGCACTTCAACTTCCTTTCTATTTATCCTACAAAGACCCGTAGCTGATAGGGGAAAATCATCAATCCCTATGCTGTTAAGTGTTTGAAGTGAATCAGAAACAACGCTATGTGAAACTTTATTTCTGATTGCGCAGGACCTTATTTCTCCTAATTTGTCTACTTTGGCTGGTTCATTGAAAGTTATATCCCTTTCATCAATAAATTCTTCCCTATCGCTACAACTATTACTTGAGTCCACGTCTCAGTTGTCATTGCATATGTCCACTTCAACGTCCACTTGCATGTTGGATGCACCTTGTCCGACGTTTATGTCCACTTCAACTCCTACATCCACTTGGATGTTAGATGCACCTGTCCGTCCACTCACCACCATTTTTTTCCACTTCTGAGCAATTAATAATTCTTTCATATTTTTTAACATTAACAAGGAAAACTTGCTTCTCTTTTGATAGAAGATTATTATTTGTTTTTTTTTCTCATTTTTATTCACTTTTTACTTTGAATAATATCCAAATAATTTTATTTAAATTTTCACTTTAGAATAATTTGCAAATAATTTTATCTTCTTTTTTTGCCACTTCCTTCCGCTTGCACCGCTTAATACGTCTCAACTATTATTGTAAGTATCAAATGTAAAATCGAAATTATAGCTTATAAATAAATATTATTTTAAATCTCAAAATAAACCCAGAAATAGTTTGCTCGTAATGAAGTGCTTAAATAATTTTAATTTTCAATTTTGGGAATAGTCAATTTCAATTTATTTAAAAGTAGAATTGATTTGACTAAATATTAGTTGAGTTATAATACATTATAGAGGTACAAATTACGTGAATTCTAAAACTGTAGATATGCTATAACAACGTCCACATGAAAAATCGGACTTATATTGAATTGAAAAAATTTCAATAAAATTTATCTAAGATAACCTGGTTCCACATAATTAAACATACTACACTCCTCTATATTCCTGAAGACCTACCTCAAGTACATAAAGAATATGTAATAAACTGGATTGAAAAAAAATGTCAATTAGTGCCGTTGTACAAGTGAGTGACGATATATTACATACGAATAAAATATTCATAACTCTATACAATTATTTTAGTACAATAACAAGCAATGTATTAAAATTGTCTAAAACGATTTGTGGTTAAAATTTTAAATTTAAAGCATACTTCAAATATCACTTTTGCATATTCTCTCTAAGTTGAACATATTTTTTTTCCAAGATCGACATATTTTCACTGTTTTTTTTTAATATTCTTTTATAATATTTTCAAATTTAGTTAACTTATATTCTAAATAAATTCACGAAAAGCATAAGAGTTTTGAACGATATGAGTTTTGGTATGTGTTAGTATGAGTTTTTGGTATGAACTTATTTGATGTGGATAATGGTATACTGGAGTTGTGTGAAGTTAGCGCCGGGCGAAGAACCGAAAATTATATTTTTTGAGGCGAAAATGTTATCTTAACCCTATCGGAACTTCTCCTTTCCATTTGACTTTAAAAATCAGTATTTTCCGTTTTCTTACTCTTAAGTCCAATTTAAACAATAATTGAAACTAATTTATAAAAATTTTATTTTCGAAAGTGGTTTTTGGGAGTCATGCCATATGGCATAAAATGTACTGAATGGTAATGAAAGTACCAAAATGTAAATTTAAATTCTTAATATAATTCGAATGATTTTGTGCTAAAACATATACAAATACAAAATTTCTCGATAAAAAAAAATTCAAATGGATGTAGTGCCATACTAAAGGTCAAGTCCGAATAAGAAATACCCTATAATAACCCTTGAAAAGTAAACAATTTCGATTTTTTCTACAATTTTGCTTATTTCAAACTTTAAAAAATAGAAAAGCAAAAATGTTACTGTATGTAAATTATGGAATCGACGGGGCCCGCTTTTACCAACCCAGTTTTACCAATCCATTTTTACAACTCCATTTTTACAACTCCCTTTTTACCGCTATACTTTTTTTCCACTAGGACTTCTTACCAATTTTTTTTACCACTTTCCTTTTGTTCCACTGGAACTTTATACCAATATACTTTTACCCCTACATTTTTACCACAAAAAAGTAAAAATTCCACAAGAGATAAACATTTATTCAAAATTTATATTATGGCCTACAGCTCTCAAATATTCGGCCCTCCTCTTTTTGAGTTTCATATTCTTGGACTAAATTTGCGATGCGTACTTCAGTGGAGTTTCTAACTCTGCTTTCGTTCTTTATTAATTTGCGTCCAATGTCAAGCTTCCTGAACATTGTTTCTGTAACTCCTTGCTCCTTTTATAGTTCTACATACCAAGAAAGCATATAGGCTTGAATGATGTCGACGAACGACCACAGCAAAACGAGTGAAGAATATACAACTTTCAAAAGTATGTAGTGGTAAAAAATTTTAGAATCAGTGGTAAAATTAGTAAGTGGAAAAAAGAATTAGTGGTACAGTGGTAAAAACGGATTGGTAAAAATAGGCTACCATCTATGGAATCATCATCATTTCGTCAACGCATAAACTTTAACCTTAGGGAATATCAACAGCTCTTGTTGAGAACATAGTTATATGTAGGCGAATCTTAAAAAGTTTGTCTTTTGATTTCTCATCTAGGATAAACTTTAGGCTATTGCGTATTGAATGAAATCTACTTTCTGCCATATTTTGACGAAATGCTGGAATTTTAGTGGCATCGTTAATCGAGAATATCCGATATTTGCAGTTACGATTTCTAAGCCTACAAATTTCAGAATTTCTTCCCTTGTGACATTAATTGGTGTCCCACTTTGTAAAAGTGAGGCTTGATTTATTGCTTGAACAATTATATTAATAAAAAATTGTTTAGGGCAATTTTCAGAAAAATCTGGGCTTGAAACACTTCATGGCTTCTTAATTCATCGAATTTGAAGGGTTTTTTTGAAATGATATGTGCGCAACCTCATCCAGATCAAACAAATTATCTTCTGAAACCAATATATTATTTTCTACATCTAAATTTTCCCCAAGTAAATCATTATTAATATCCGGATTAGATAGCTCTTCGACTAAAAAAGAGATATTAACTTCCAGAGTTTCTAATATGGTCCCCAAAACATCAGTTTATTCTTCTTCTTCATCAGATAAATCTAAGTCATCAAAATTAATTTCAATATATTTTCCTTTCAGTTTTTTTAGCATTGTAATTGCCTTAACTATAAGTCAATATAATGAATAAAAAAGCGTCCAACCGCTGCAACTCTTCTCAACCAAATGAAATGTTTTAGCACCTTTAGATCAAATTCATGCCGTATGGCATAGCGCGACATAGAAAAAATTCTATAGCGTTATTGAACTATGTTAGACGTCTAAATTTTTTTACACTTAATGTACCAACATTAAGCTTCAAAATGACATTCACAAAATTATCAAATAAAACTATTTGTTTAGTAAAAAAAATCAAAGAATGAAGTGGTATTTTTTTACAAAATTAGTCAAAGACTATTGATGTTCGCTCTAATAAATCATACACCTTACTGCTTCCACCAATCAATTCAATTTTTGTTTTAACTTGTACAGGCGTACATTTCCTCTACAACTCGACCATCGTACTGTGCTATAAAACGAACAAAATTCAGCGAAAAACTCGATTTCATATCATGTATTGCAAAAAACCGGTGTGTCTAGAGCATTCACATGCCAGGTATGCTTGCCTTGAATGCCGTGTTTAACCTTTATTTTCACACCTATGATAAATGAAATATGGTAAATTGTTACCTAGAAAATGTTAAAATATGTTTTTATTGTTCACTTTGTCTTATTCATAGCATTAAACACATTTACACATACTTTTAGGACACCTGTCTATGTATTCCCATACAAATCCCATTTAGGTCTGCACAGACCTAGTTGTACCAGTTAGCGCCAAAAAATCCCTGAACCTCCTAGGGTTAATATCAATTTTTTCATTCCGGTGTATTAGATAAAATGCTGAAGTTTCAAATTTTTATTTTTAAATTTATAAGAACAAATGAGAGTATTATTTTTAATAAACAATGAAAAATTACATTTACTTCAAGTAAGCAATTACATATGTTTTTACTGACTCTAACACATTTGATCTATTTTTTCAATAAATTCTCAACAAATGTTTTCAAGGAGGGCAACTTTCATATTTCATTATAATACACTCTGATCCACTCAAAAAATATACCTTTGTTTATTTCTCAAAAGCTGTATCCTATATGTGTACATCTATACTATTTACATATGTATATAAAACTAGCAAAACCCGTCGCGCATTGCTACGCCTCAACAAATAAAATATAATGTGTTTTTATTTTAGTTGGATTAAATAAGTAAAAATTATTTTTATTGATTTTTTATCTTATTGCGAGTGGAAAAACAACGTTGTTGGCTTTTCTATTTGGCTCATAAATGAAAAATTGAATTGGCGGGAATGATTGGAATACGTAGAATCAGCACCTTTGAATGAGTTTAATTTGGTTACAGCCCTTGTCTTCTATATATGTACCGAGTCTCATAGTCATAGTTTTTTCTTATTTTGGAGGCATGGCACTACCCATTTTTTCATTGAATCTTACTTTCTTTCTTTTTGGCTCATTTTTTCCAAACCAAACTATGTTAAGAAATTTTTACAAACTATAAGAAACATATGTTCCAAATTTTATCCAACTGCGTCAAATAGTTGTTGATACATAAAAAGTTGAGTTTTTCTCATATGGAAGCGTGGTACCGCCCATTTTTGCATGGAATCTTACTTCTTTCTCTACTCTTTATATAAGTACCAAGTTTCATTTATCTGCATCAAATAGTTGATAAGATATGATGAATTTTATTTTCTTTTAGATAAGGGGGCGTGGCATCACCCATTCTATTCTAAGCTGTGCCTGTTTATATAAAAGCCTCGTGGTGTGAATTCTAAAATGCTCCCTAAATAAAAGTATTGAAGCCTTAGCTTCGCCTCTTAATATAAAAGTTACTTGGTGTAAATTCGGTATGAATCGATTAACCTATCTTCGTGAAAAAGATATTTAAAAATATTTTTGTGTGAGGGCCACCCAAAGTGTGAAACCCTAAGTAAAAGTTTTACTATCTAATCTGTGCCCCTTCATATAAAAGCCATGTGGTGTTAAGACCATGAGAATCGATTAAACGGTCTTTGAGAAAATGATATTTAAAAAATATTTTTGTATTAGGGCCACTCTAATTAAAAGTTATGTAGCCTAAGCTAGGCTTCTTAACATAAGAGATACATACATACGTGGCGTAAATTCGGTGTGAATCGTCTAACCTGTCTTCGTGAAAATTATTTTTAAAAATATTTTTGTATGAGGGTCACCCTAAGTATGCACCCTAAATAAAAGGTTTACTACCTTATCTGTGCCTCTTAATATAAAAGCCATGTGGAGTAAATTCCATGAGAATCGATTGAGCGGTCTTCGAGAAAATGATATTTATAGATATTTTTGTATCAGGACCACCCTAGGTATGAACCTTAAGTAAAATTTTTATTATCTTATCTGTGACTTTTAATATAAAAGTCATGTGGTGTAAATTACATAAGAATCGATTGAGCGGTCTTCGAGAAAATGATATTTAAAAAATATTTTAGTGTGAGGGCCACCCTAAATTTAAGTTTTGTAACCTAAGCTATGTTTCTTAACCTAAAAAATACGTGGTGTAAATTCAGTGTGAATCGATTAACCTGTCTTCGTGAAAATGATATTTAAAAATATATTTGTATGAGGGCCACCCTAAGTATGCACCTTAAATAAAATTTTTACAATCTAGTCTATGCCCCTTAATATAAAAGCCATACTGTGTAAGATTCATGAGAATCGATTTACTGTCTTCGAGAAATCGCTATTTTTAAAATATTTGTGTATGAGGGCCACCCTAAATTAAACTTTCATCGTCTTAGCTATGCGTATTAATGTAAAAGACATGTGGTGTAAATTCCATGTGAATCGATTAAGTGGTCTTTGTAAAAATGCTAATTTTCACTAAGTCCGGTAAATCGACTCACACCGAACTTACATCACATGAAATTTAAAGCACGTGTCTTTTATATAAAGAGGCAAAAGTAGGCTATAAGACTTTAATTAAGGGTGCATATTTAGGTTGGCCCTAATATAAAAACATTTTCAAATATTATTTTATCGAAGACCGCTTATTCGATTCTCATGGAACTTCCACCACATGGCTTTTATATTAAGAGCGACAACTTAGGCCGCACACAATTTATTTAAAGTGCATGCTTTGGGTGGAACTTCTACAAAATAACTTTTTAAATAGAATTTACATGAAGATTTTATAATTGTGGCCTATGGAAGGTTTTTACAAAGTTTGGTTTAAAAAATGAGCGATGGCACGCCATTCAAAATCAAATTCATCATATATCACCAACTACTGGACGTAGATGAATGGGACTTGGTACATAAACATGTGTATAAAAGGTACGGGCAAAAGTAAGTTTCAAAGGAAAAAATGATTGCCCCACATAACAACGTCTGCCAGGTCTGCTATATATTTGTAAAAGAATAGGGGCAAAAGTTAGTTTCACTGGGAAAATGGGCCGTTTCGCTTTTACATTCCATCGCATCCGTTCATACAACATCGCGCCGCACATCGGAAAGGGCAGAACAACGTCTGCCGGGACAGCTACTCTTATATATTTTATAAACAGTATATGGACAAGTATTAAACAGGAACTAACTTTCACTAATTTTTCAAGCAATAAAAATCTGCGAAAGATATTGTTGAAACATTTGTATATTGAAAATTAAAATCAAGCCATAATAAGTGATATTGTGAAGGATGATGTATTTATGTATGTTAGAGCACCCATATGTGCAATAGTGTTAAATGTTTCGCTCCTCACGCCTTTTCTAATAGAATGGGGTTAAAAAAGAAGATCTGCATAAAAAATTAGTGTTTCTATTGGAAACAGGCCAGTCGCTTTCGACCCAAAGGCTGAAAAATGAGCTTAAAATGAGTTTTTTTATTTATCGATCTACAACTGTAAAACAAAAGATTTTTGGTGATAACGACCCAGGACATTTCGATGTAAAATTAAATGGCTAATACATCTTTCATACACTATTTGGATCTATATGTGTGCGTTCATGGTCTTAAATTATGTTAAACACAAATTTTATGAACAATTTTTCCATTTTTTTTTAAAACGGTCCCCATTAAATATTCGAAGAAGATAAATTTGTTCCCGGAAAAATTTTTGTTTTTTTAAATTTTGGTGCTAAAAAAAAGCTATTAAAATTAATTTTAAAATGTTTTTTTGACTTATCTACATTAGGGTGACCAAAAAAAAATCGAGTTTTCGATTTGTACGTTGCTTTTATGAAAAGAAGTTAGTGTTATGTAAAAAATGAAGCCCTAAAAAAATTTCATTAAAAAATATTGATATTTAGAAGTCGCAAGTGTCCGATTTAGGAATTAAATTCATTCTTTTTTTGGTATCATTTTTCATTAACTTGGCAATGCTTATTTCAAAAATGTTATAAGTTTTTCAATATCTCTTATAGTTTTCAAGTTATTAGAGAAAAACTGCAAAATTCCATGTAAAAACCTAATTTGCGCTGATTTTTCGCTGTTTTCTGAGTTTTTCGATGCTACCAAAATACCCAGCAAATTTATAGCGAAACAACTATCACCATCGTGTTCAGCAGACCCGCAAATATGACAATCAATGCCAACAGCCCGTATCTGAAAACCAAATTTTATTAAAATCGGTCCATTAGTTTAGCCGTGGCATTTTTTTTCCGTCAGGGGCGTGGCACCACCTACTATTGAAAAAAAAGTATACACTGCACTCCCTCTCTTCACAGCCTTCCTAAAAAACAAAAAAATTAAGCGATTATGATTATGGCTGTTTACCAACTGCCTATTTATACATAGATATCTATATATAGGCGCCGTTTTATGGTCGCCATTTCCTTAAAAAAACTAAATTCGAAAACACCCGTTCTCATATGAAAGCTCTTGAGCATACGAACATTTTGACATCTTAAAAACGTTTCTCCGCTGCACTCAATTTTGGGCAGACCACTGTCTAGGTCGACATGGAACGTCCTATATATGTAAGTTTAAATAATCTCTAAATGAGAACAAACTTTTATTTGAAAACACTATGTGATTATCATCGAAACATTGAAACTGACTTCTAAACCTCGGTCGATTCTGTTAAAGAAGATTAAAAATTAAAAGAAACTTTGTCTCGAGTTCAATGCTCACAGCTCAGTCAGGAATGAATAATTAAAAACCTCTTAACCCCATGTAGAGCACACCCTTTCTGACTTGTTTGTGGAATATCATCGAAATATTGAAGCTGAGTTGTAATTTTCAGTCGATTCTGTTAAAGAAGATGAAAAAGTAAAAGAAACTTTGTCTCGAATTCGATGCTCACAGCTCATTCAGGAATGAATAACACTTCAGAAGCTCTTAACCAGTGGCGTTTACTCTAAAGTGCGCAGGTGTTTTCCGCACACCCAACCAAAATCCGATGCATTCCTTTTTTTCCCCCCTATTATACGTTCCCATATTTGTGAAACATATTAAATCAATAATTTGACACTGTTACTGTTCCTACTGGCACGCTGCAATATACCATATCTATCATATCATAGTTTCCTCCTCTAAGCGTACAATATACATGCATATGTACGTAATACGACTACAATTGTTCTAGCTCATCGTAGCAGATCAAACGCAACATTATTTCATGATGTTGAATTCCATTCAACTGACTTGAGTGTGCGCTTCTTCATGTCGCACCAAGTTACAGCAAAAACCTATAATTAAAAAAAACTACTACACACACATTCTAACGAAATACTTATAAAAAAGAATAAACTGTGTTCGTAGGATATTAGCGCACATAACTTGATACAACAAGAGTCGTGTTGTATCATCGACCAACGGCCTCTTCTCAAACGCAACATCATTTGACGATGTTATGTTCCATCCAACCGACTTGAGTGTGCGCTTCTTGATGTCGCACCAAGCCACAGCAAAAACCTATAATAAAAAAAAACTACTACACACACATTCTAACGAAATGCGCATGATAAACAGTAAACTGTGTTCGTAGAACATTAGCGCACATAACAACACGAGTCGTGGCAGAGAATCTCTGCCATCCAACAGAAAAAAAAACAAATGTGCGTTTGTCAAAAAATTCGCACTTCGACAATGCAGCGCAGCGCTCTTTAAAAATGTTTGACTGAGAAAACTGCGATGTGCGCTCTGAATTTATTGAACAAGAAATTTAACAGGAAAAATTTTTGAATTTTTTTTAAAATTTAAGTAGGCTTTGAATTTTTAGCCAACCACAACTGCAAGGAAAATTTTTTTTTTCATAAAACTCATTTTCTATATAGAAGTGGCTGGCAGAATATGAATCACTTCATGATTGAAAGTTAATGTGTTAAGATGAATTGTCGATGCGCCATTGAAAAGCTATTGGAATAACTTTTTTCTCAATTAAGTGCTTCTGAAAAATCAGAACTGATTAAGTCTGGAAGACTAATCCCGTCCCTTCCAGATTTAATTTGCAAGATGGTGTCTAAAAGTAAGTCTTTTAGTAGGCATTTTCAGGCTTCTAATTACGAGGCAAACTTTTGGCTATGCGGCTGCCCCGCTATTAATAAATTATTTTGTTGGCCTTGTTTGCTTTTTTCAAGTAACCAAGAAAGAGGAGTTTGGACAAAGGGTTACAATGATTTAAATCATTTAACTGTTGCAATGTCAAAGCACATAATTTCCAAGGTGCATATTAATAACAGCGTTACTTTGAAAACGTATGGAAATGCACGCATTAATTTATTGCTTGATGAACAAAAAAATTTTATTCTTTCACGACACAATGAACAGGTTTCGGAAAACCGTCTAGTTGTGGAACGACTTGTGGATTCTGTCTGCTTTCTTGGTTCTCAACAGCTATCTTTTAGAGGCCATGATGAAGCAGAATCTTCAGACAATAAAGGCAATTACGTTGAGCTCATTCACTTGATTGCTAAATATGATGACAAATTAAAGCGGCATTTAAATACTGCAACTGTTTTAAGAGTGCTTCGAATATTATACAAAATGATTTAATTAATTCGGTTGCAGCTGCAATTTCGAATAATATTGACAAAAAAATAAATGATGTTTTGTTTCTTTCCGTAATGCTCGACGAAACAACTGATGTCACCAAAAGTCTCAACTGTCCGTCGTATTCCGATATGTCAATGCAAAAGGCTTTGCAAAAGAACGATTTTATTAATTTTGGGATGTAAGCGATGATCGAACGGCTAATGCTATTGCTAAAAAATTAATAGATTTGATTAGATCTAAAAATTGGGGTGGGAAGTTAGTAGCTCAAACATATGATGGTGCAGCAGTTATGTCTAGTGATTTAAATGGAACACAAGCCAAGGTTAGGGAAGAATTTTTTATACACTGTTCTATCACAGTCCGTTAATTTTATTCAAGAAGCTTAAATTTTTTTTATACCTTGTCCGGGCTAAAATGTGTTAATGACCTAAAACTTTTTTTAGCAAGTTAGGAAAGCTTAGTTTATTCTCTTTAAAATGATATATAAGTTGCTGTAATTTTTCTTTTAAATTCTCACCCTTTTGTTATCATATAAATTAAAAATTTTTTAAAATGTAAGGTTATGTTGAATCAATGAGCGCCGCAGTCAAAAACTTTTATTAAAAATCGCGTTAAGTTCTATAATGAGAATGGTCTTTTAATAATTGTTGTTGATGCTGTTGTTGGTTTCTTATTGTTTTGTCCATAAATACAGACTTTTCATAAGAATTCATTGAATATTTTTTTTTAAATTTTCCGGCAAAAAGGGGGATGAATACGCAAAAATTTAGAACAAGCTATATGCCATTTTAAAAGGAATAAATTAAGCTTTCTTAACATGCTACAATGATTATAGGTCATTAACCCAATTTTTGGAAAAAATAAGGTTTTTTAAAAAAAAAATTTATCGAAATTTCAGAAAAATCGTACTATCTCCAAAAGTATTGGTAAAAATTCAAAACTTTACTTCTCATTATTGTAGGCCATTAAATTATCCTTCTTATGGCATCCATATTTTCCATTTTCCATTCAGGAGTTCCCAACTTATAATCATTTTTCCAAAAGCTATATCCGCAACTTATGATGTCTATATTCCGAAACTAGATCCTAGCGACTTTCTTTTTTTATATTTTTTTATTTTTAACCCTCTACTACCCCGAGAAAAAAAAATTGATTCGGAGAATGTCAGCTAAAGTAAACTTAATCCAAAAAATTGCTCAAAATTTCAGAAAAATCGTCATATTTCCAAGATTATAGGCTAGATTTCCATTATTGTAGGCCATTAAATTATCTGTGTTTTACACTCAACATAAAAGGATTTTTACAAAAGCTATATCCGTAACTTCCGATGTATGTATATACATTAGGGTGATTCAAATTTTATTTTTTTTTTTTGCTTCAAACAGGTTCAAAAGTTGCAGGCACACGAAAAGAAAATTTTGGTGCAATTATAGCTCATAATATTAATATTTACTGGTTTCTCGTAGACCTTTTTTGTTTTCCATACGATTTGTATATGGAAAATGCTGTGTCTATATCTCGTGAAAAAAATGTTACGTAAACAGGACCTAGCCTATTGAAAAGATCATAAAATTTTCTATAAAAAAGCTCCTTGCATTTTTTTCGTGAAGCAAGCACTTCGCCAGTTAATTAGGTTCAAGCTCGGCATTCGACAATAAAGCGAGCAAATAGGCATCCATGTTGATTTTAAGCTTCGCTTAAGAGTACACGTGCTGTGCTATTGAGTTTTTTATGATTTTATGTTGCTAATTGACTAACGAAGTGTTTGCTTCACGCAAAAAATGCAAGTAGCATTTTTATAAGATTTTATGATCTTTCCAATAGTCTAGGTCTTATTTATGTAACATTTTTTTCTCACGAGATATAGAGACAAATGTCTTGTAAAGCATTTTTCCCCATACAAATCGTATGGAAAACAAAAAAAGTCGATGAGCCACCAGTAAATACTAATATTAATATTATCGTATGCATAAAAATGTGAAAATGACATTTGGAGTATTTACTCTGTTATACAATAGCTTTTACTCAGTTTCGTATGCATAAAAACGGAAAAAAGCGACTAAAAGCTACATTTACTCAGAAAATCCTGAGTCTGCTATTTTGTTGATTCGCAGCATTTACTCAGAACATTTTCTTTGTTTTGTTGGTAAGTTATATTCAGTTTTTTCGAATTTGTTGTAAAAAATAGCATTTTTTGCACAATTTTAAGTTTATTTATTTTAGGCTTGCCTGAAAATTAAATAATTTGGTGATTTTATTCTGAAAGTAACGGAATCGCAAATGGTTCTATTGAACCTTTATGATGATTGGCTTAAGGCCATTTCTTATACCGCATTCAGTCAATAAATTTTTAGTTTGTGCGCTCTAGATGTCCAACCATAAGATAAGGCTACAATCGCAGAAGCTCATAATTTTTGCTGAACATTAATCGATGTACATTGGTGAAAGATGAAGTGAAACTTTAGGACTTGTTTTTGGATGATTATGGCAAAAAGAATAATGTGAACGATGCCTAACTAACACAACCAGAAATTCGTTATCTCATTTTGGGTATGGAAATTAGTGCACCAACGGCGCAACCCCACAAATTGCAGAAATTAAGAAGCAATCTAAGGAGCGAAATCTAATTGCTCAAACAACTAGTCGCAAAACCAAAAAACATGGAGATGAAATTATTACTTCGACTACCTCCGACTATGAAACGCTAACATTCAGTTTAAAAGAAGATTCGCGTGTGCGCTCCATTTTGCGACAAATTTACATTTGCGTACGAATCACATTTACAATTTACAAAAACAATTGTTATAACTTGCTCCTTTACACCCGGATCATGCTCATTGACCGCTTACGAAAAAATAAAAAATTTGTCATATGTTGCAAACGCGAAACGAAAATCACAAAAGAGAATGGACAAGAATTTGTCTCTCAGACTTTCCTCGTGTAAATGTCGACTAAGCGATGATGAGGGAGAACGACGATTTAAAAGAAAACGTAAAAAAATTGTACCAACGCACATACAAACGTTACGACCAGGGATGCGATTCGTCAAAATAATAAAAAATTTTTATTTTTCAAACGATCACTGGTACAACGTGCTGTACAATCATACTAACGTTACAATCTGTCGCACAATTTTCATAATCGTATGGGGTTGTAAAAGTTGTTGTACGAGAGATCGCAACGTTAGTACGACGAATAAGACTTTTGTATTAATGAAAATATTCATTTAATTTATTTTATTCAAATTGTTAGTTTTGATGTAGATTGCAAGAAAATACCATGCACATATGTAAGTAAAAATTCTTCAATTGCTTGCATGAGGAAATTATAAGGAAAATATCAAATTTGCACACATATGTACGAGTATTTAATTTTAAAAATTGCGTTAAATAATTTACAATGATAATGTTTGGTGCATGATTATGGTGTTAGTTTGCTATTATTAAAACAATTTTCTCAGTTAAATTAGATTCTCAGCTTATGAAAACGATGGGTCTCCTAGGTATTGAATTAAATTTAAATATATATTTTATTTTTGTAACTTTTTTGTATTATTTTTTTTTCTGTTAAATAAAAATAAAAAAACAAATGCACGTTTTGAATGTGGCATTTTTCATGGGCATTGAAATATCATGTGCTTGAGTAAAATAATTTATTAGTGCACGCTGTATGTACATAATGGTAAAATGTGTTAAAATCTTTAGTTTGTTATGAACTTTATTTTTTTTCAATAAATAAATAATAAATAACCTTACGTTATATTAAGTATTATCAAGAATTTTTTTTATGATTTTGTTTGCATTATTTGTTTGAAAAAAAGCTACAACCAGAAATGTGTTTTCATTTAACTTACGGCGGCGTCAGTACGTCGGATTCTTCACGAAAGTTTAGTTCAATACATGCGACACAAAGCAAAGAAGTAGATAGAAAAGAACTAGACTCCGAGCTTTTTCCCTGTATTAAATTTTGGCGAGCCGAATGAAAGCTGGAACCAATGAGAATTTCGAACCAAAATCCTATTGGATTTATTTCTGATTTTGTTCGGCTTTTGCAACGAACCAAACGTATTCACAATAATAAATTCAGATCATTTTGCATATCTATTGTACTTTATTTATTTTATATGGAATGCAATAAATGTAAATTGAAATTTGAAAAGAAGAAAAATGCTCTTTCGGCGATAATTCATTAATGCAATGTAATTGTAAATAAATAATGGAGGAAAAAACCTGTTGACAAATATTCAATATATGATATTCCTTGTGCGTGTTTTATTTATGTTTTACAATTATGTACATTGATTTTTAATTGAAATTAGTAAATAGTATTTAATAATTTCTTTATAAACAAGTTTAAATAACAAAACTATTAAAATAAATGCAATTAATCAAAGAAAGAAAAAAATGTTCAATAAATGAAATTGCCTGTGCGGTTTCGTATCAATTTTCCTATTTGTATTTTATAACTACATACGTGCATATGCTTGTACATTATTGAATTTTATAACAACAATGTCTTTTAATATAAAAATAGAATTCAAATAAATGCAATTTATATAAATTATATTTATATAAATTGAAAACTAAAAAAAACTCTTAATTTAATCAATTTTGGTAGAAAAAATGCAAAAAAAAAATATTACTTTCCCACCGACTCTGGCCGGAATCGAACCCAGGAAGTATGTATAAAAAATGTGTGCTCTACCACTATGCCACAGAGACATATAAATATAAGTAATCAATTTGTTACTACATTCTAAATTTGGAATTAAAAAATTCAAAATGTTTATAAGAAAAACGCTTTCCTTTATATTGCTAGATGACAATTGCATTTGAGAATGTATTTATGCACATTTGCACACATGTAAAATGTGTCATAGATCACGCTTTTCTATAGACGAAATGAAATTTATTCCTTTTTCTTCTTATTGATCATATGGAAATGAGAGTGTGTGTGTGTACAAGAAAGTACCCAGTAGGCAAGGGCAGGAGCTAAAAGTGCTTCTAGAAAGCCTTCCTTGGTAAGTATAAGGCCTTCCACCCTCATTTCAAACGTACTTTCTTTTTTATATGAAATGGACGCAGAAAACAGGCCTTCCTAAGCAGGCTTTCTAAGACCGCTTACCGTAGAAGGACTCTCAGAAGTACTTGAAAAAATTTAATTTTAATAAATTTAAAGACTCTAAATACTAATTGCAACGGAGAGCAAGAATATGCACGCAATATTGAACTCTGAGAACACCATTAGCTACGCCCACAAACCTAACAAAACACTGATCACAATATTCACTAACACAAAAGAAAAAATCAACAAAGAGCAACTAAACAATCTTGTATATGAAATACCTTGTGCTCACTGCCCTCTTGTGTATATTGGTACAACTAAGAGAATGCTAGGAACACGTATGACAGAGCATAAAGCCGACATCAAGAAACAAAAAACCAACACAGCCCTTGCACAACACGCTTTAGAAATGGGACACTCAAGACTTAACCAAAATAGACGTGACGAGACGGTAGCAATTGAACGAACGTTTGCACTCGTTTCGTCTGTTTTGACATTTAACCCAAAATGTTACGCTAGCCAACGAACTAAAAAAGCTGTTATGACGAGTAGCAACGTTTTGAAGTTCGGTTCTTACGGAACAACTCGTCTCGTCAAAATGTTTCGTTCACTTTCGATCAATTACGTTGGTTCATTTTGGCTATCAACATTGGTTTACATACACTCGAACTTACTCGTTTCGTCTCGTCTCGTCTATTTTGGTTTAGGCTTCAGCTGACTTTAACAAAACCAAAATACTTGACAAAGAGAAAAATTTGGTACGACGGTATACTCTTGAGAGCTTACGCATACAAGAAAAATGAAAAACAACCATGAACACCATGGTGTAATAACCAAGGTGGAGTAATTAGGGAGAGCCTCGATTTTCAATCATCTGTCATCCTATTTGCTGTAGTTTTGACATTCATAACATTTCAATTGCCCATTCAGAAAACTTAAGCGCTTTGAGAAATTGCAGCGCTTAAGCGTAAGATCTTGAACATTTTCTGAACGATAACTGCAAACTACATTGAATCTTAAAAATTTAGTCGATGTGGTTGTTATTGCAAAAACAAAAAAGACTTATTGCTATCATATTGAAGCCTGCTACATTATTTAGCGTAGTTTTTTGTTCGCATCAGAATTTTGAAACTCAACACAAATACCTCTCAGTAAAAAGTTGCTTAAAGCGCTCAAAAATACTGAAGTTGCTGAACGGGCCAATTAATCAAAACACCGAAGTGTCAAAAAAAATTACGAAAAGAGACAATGAAGGACAAGAAACCCAAACTTTTGAGAATTTCGTTTTTAAGTACGCCACCTTGGTTATTACACCATGATGAACACCAAAGAAGACAAAGACAAACTGAGTTCAAACTACAACTTGATTCTCAACCGGCAATAGTGATGTGATATTTTTGAATTTTTATTTTATTTTTAAATGTTAATTTATTAAATTGTGTCGTTTTTAATTATTTTCATTTACAATTCTTGTGCAATATTTATGTTTTTCGTATAAATGTTTGTGCAAGTCGCAGTAATGTCAATTTAAAATCAAAGAAACAAAAAATTTTTGTAAGTCAACATTTGTTTAAAATTTAAGTCTACAAAAAGTGTCACACGTCTTTTGTTCTCCTGTGTTTTTTTAGATTAAAAGTTGTCCCTGAAGAAAGTGGAAACCCCCACCGAAACGTCGGACAGAAAAAATGAAATAAATTTGTTTTATTTGCATTTCAAAATTTATTGACCAAAAAAGCCTACAATTTTTTAATTCTAAACATTATTTTAAACTTGGTGGAACATCAACACACAAAACTAAAGTAATACTAATTGTTTTTTTTTATCCGCGCCATCTCGCTTGCGTTGGTATTTTTTTATTGACTTTACAATTTGACAAAGAATACACAAAACTCTATCTCTTTAACATAACATGAAACAACAGAAGACTGACTAGCTTGCACACGTCTCTTAATTTCTAACCATGTGTATACTTTTCATGTCGTATATGTGCAATGCAAATGACAAAAAAGTTATGCCGAATCATAAAACATTGCAATACATGAAATAAAAACGAAACAGAAAAGCGCTAAAGTAAATGGAGTAATTCTTCTTTGCCTTCTAATATCAGGCCTGATAGCACGTCTGTTGTGGCAAGACATATTATGCCTTATGTGATTATATTTTTATTTGCATGAAAATCTAGTTTTGAGAAGTCCTTATATAATCGCAGCAGTGCTAGCAGGCCTTCTCCGAGTAAAGACTTAACCAAAATAGACGTGACGAGACGATAGCAATTGAACGATCGTTTGCACTCGTTTCGTCTGTTTTGACATTTAACCCAAAATGTTACGCTAGCCAACGAGTCGAAAAAACTGTTATGACGAGTAGCAACGTATTGAAGTTCGGTTCTTACGGAACAACACGTCTCGTCAAAGTGTTTCGTTCACTTTCGATCAATTACGTTGGTTCATTTTGGCTATCAACATTGGTTTCCATACACTCGAACTTACTCGTTACGACCCGTCTCGTCTATTTTGGTTTAGGTTTAAGGCCTTGCTCATTTGCCTGCTGGGTAGTTAAGTTTATAGACCCAGTATTGATTTTCTGATCATATCAATTTTTTCAACAATATCAATAAATCAATTTTTTGAACATAGTTCCTTTTCCACAGTAACCAGTGCAATTTTATTTTCTGGGCTATTGAAGGTTTTACGCAAACTTATTCTAATAATACGAAAACGCCAAACAAATTGTCGAAAAAATTAATGTATTCATAAAATTAGGAATATGGATTCATTCATTCAATCGCTCCTAACGTTGTTATTTTACAGTCGATTTTCTTGTGAAATGTTTAAATATTTGCATAAAACCATCAGGTTTACGTGTAAAAAGTTAATTTTTTTTTTTTTTTTATTTTATTTATATTTTTTTGTGACCACAGAATCAAATGTAAAATTTGATTTTTCTTAAAATCTGGTCTATTTTTATCTATATCTTTTGAACCACTTTTTTAATAAAAAATGTAATTACACACGTTTTTTTGTCATTTTATTATCTTTAATATGACACTAAGAAAAAGGTAATTCGACTTTTCTAGCTCAAGATATGAGCTTCAAAGTGAAAAGAGGTCGAAAAGTGAAAAAACCACAATATCTCGAAAACTGTAGCATTCAAAAAATTTTCATTTTCATTTCCGAACTTAGCAGGAAAATCTACATAAGAAAAGTAACCTCAGATCAATGGAGCATTTTGAGTGTAAGCTAGTGTTATTAAATGAATAATTATTTTTTACAAAATTTGAGAAATTATCAGCCCAATTCTAAATAGAAATTACTGAGGAAGTTTTTCTCTTTTCCCTTTCCTCACATTCTGAATAAAAAAATTCGGGGAATTTTTTCTCTTTTCACTTTTCTCCTATTCTAAACGAACTTCGAAAATTTAAAAAAAATTTTGAGTAAAAAATAGGTATTCTGAATTTTAAAAAAAGGGAGAATTTCATTTTATTTATTGAGAATTTTTCCGACAGTAAGTTGTGAGGGAAAGCTGTATAAAAATGTAAGTATTTAAGTTTCGCAACGTAAATCGCTGGTATTCCAAATAAAAAAATCATGGCAAACACCGGGATGGGATGCATCAACGTAACGAATCTTAAACTCATGATCACACATCTGCAAATATATAAGTTTACGATATAAAAAAACGAAATCTCTTTGCAATTACATACAAGCTTAACATTTAAATTGTATTTTCCTTTTCTATTGAATTATAAATGCTTATTTTTAGAGGCAGCTATGATTCGAACGTGCGTTCCATCAACGCACCCCACAACACCGTGTATAACATGCTTGACGTACAGTGCTACCGCAATTTTTCTTCTCTCTTCTGTTGTTCAACAAATATTAATCCACCATGGACACAGTTGCGCTTCAAAAATGTCTAGCACTTCTGATACAACTTTGCTGAAGCTTAAGTGCGCCAAAGAACGTCGTTATTCGTTCCTATTCCCGTTTGGTACACACCTTCAGCAAAGATGCGCTCAGTTTCACAAGCGGAGAAACTACGAATTGCTTCTTCGCTGGCTGAGTGTGAGTTGTGAGGATTCCCAATAAATATTTAAAAGTGGCCTTTTTTAATTTATGAATAATATTTCTCAAATCTGTAAAAAAGAAAATCCAATTACTACGAATCGATAACTGGACTATCAGCAAGCATGCTGAAAAATTAGGTATTCAACCCTATTTGCCGCAAGAATCAATTGTTACTGTCCGGCCCTTGACAGAACCAGACTCAGATATCTACAACAAAGACAAGCTGTCTTCAACAACTTCAGCGAATTGGTCGAAAATAAAATCGGATCGCTGCTTAAGTACCTAAACAGGGATAACTGGATATAGCTTTTGTCGATTTTAAGGCTTAATCAATTCTTTTGACAACCCTTTACCAGATTTGCGGGTCGCGTATGTGGTATTAAAACGGCAAAGCTAGTGCTACTCAAGGCTTACAGCATGATTGCTAAGCCGCCACTATAACCTAACCTAACAAACCGATAAAAAGTTTATTAACAATAAATCGTGCAACTCCACCGAGTACATTGAGTCTCGCAAGTCCCGCCTCATAAGCCTCGGTTGCTCTTTATGCTGCTGCTCTTTAACAACGGCCTCCTCCACCACCATTCTAAATGCTATGCTATTTATTTTTCCTTTGCATTGCTATATAATATTGGGCTGATTGTAAATTCAAATAAATATTTAAATTTAACAACAAATAATTTTTAAAAACAAACTTCACTCAAGTGTCAAAACGCAGCAAAACACTTTTCGAAAATTCGAAATCCTCATTCCCTTTTTTTGAGGGAAAAAGTTTTTCTCGAGAGATTCAGAATAGGAGTATTTATATCTCGAGAAAAATAAAATTCGTGAGACTTGAATTCCTCGAGAATATTTAGAATCTGGCTGTATATGTATCTTAATATTTTATCTACAGTAAAATTATACAAATACATGTTTTTATGAAAAAATAATAAAAATTTTTTATTTAAGCAAAATTTTTTGAGTTGTATATACATACATACATACATACATAGGTATGCATATGTATAAAAAAATATATTATGCAAAGCGTAAAAAAAAAACAGCATATAATTGATAGTAAAAAAAAGCAGTTTTTAACCTATGAAAACGATGATTGATGAACGTATGTATTAAGCCTTCTTTGAGCTGTGAATACATAATATTTATAATAAAAATTTAAATATACCGAATAATGGTACTTACGATTAATGACAAGCGGTGAAATAATTATGAGCAACAAAAAAATCATATGTGTGGATGTTTTACCATAACATTCTGATGTGGTCTATGCAAATATCGCACTAATCGTGCTATGACATTTTTGTTATCACATACTTAGCAAAAATTATAGTCGTAATAATGACAAGCAATGAAAAAATATTAGCTATGAAAAAATTATACATAAGAGCAATTAAAAATAACAAGGTGTAAATAACTTACGATCAACGACAAAAAATTATCATGGAAATAAAGTTATTTTCATCAATGAAAAAAGTGTGAAGAAGTCCAGTGTTTTAGCTATGAAGAGATAATAATGAACAATAGAAAGTAGAAAAATTATATGTGGTACTTACTACTAACAATATTTTGTTACAGATTTCTGTATAATCTGACTACTGACTACTAAAAAAGCATTTGAAATTAAACTCTACTCGTATATGGCGAAATTTCTTATGGATAATGAGTTGATTTGTTATGAAAGTGGTACAGTGCTGCCCGATAAAATAAGAACTAGGTTGGCAAAATAGGTTCACAAAAACTTAGATGGAAGCAAAACAATTCGTTGGTCTGTTACGACAAAAATGCAAATACCCCCAGAAACGATTCGGAAATATTAACAAAATAAGAAAGAACCAATGGTAATCGAAAACAATTATTGATACACAACGGCTATTTTAAGCAAAGAAGTAAATTGGTTTGCCTTATAAACGAACTCATTTGAATTTCTGGGCAAATTAAACGAAAGACCATTTGGAAGACGACAACTAGGAAAAAAAAAATCATCTAGAAAAAAACTCAAATATTTCAGATATGCTAACACCAATGAAAATCCTAAAGCTGAATTACCAAACTCTATGAAATTACAAAAACGAAGACAATTATAAAATTAGATTCACAACTTTGCGGAGAGGAAGAACTACAGCCATTTCACCATTAACAGGGTGGATTTGAAAAAAGGAGAAGTGGTTTAAGCATAACAAACATTACGAAAACCGACTACACTACTAAACCCAACGGACTGCTTTACTTTTGGCAAAGCCTTTTCATTTTTTTAGCATTTCTTTGCATGGAATTGTCTTTTCTTTTTTGAAATTTTTCTGCTTTCTTCTTTTCAAGCAGCCACCTTGAATTTTTACGCAGAAGCACCGTTATCAAATGATGAATTATTATAAAACGGTGCTTCTGGCATGGATCCGTCCCAACAAACCAATCTGGCTGATTCAGATTAGTATGTTTAACACAAGCATCCAAAATCATTTTCCTTATCTTAGGCTGATGGTAATGATTTTCAAAAATTCCTTTGTGGATTTCAAAATGCTTTTCGCACATAGAAATGAATTTGTCTGAAGGATTCCGCAGTAGCAGTTTAGTTTCGCTGTAATTTTTAATTTTAATGAATCGTTCGGAATCGAAAGTCAATGTGGACAATTTCCTAAGGTTTTGTTCACACGAAATACACTTTATTTTGCGTGTTTATTTGGCTCTTAAGCCATAGCCTACAAGATACCTAGCCACTCCCTTTTGCAAATCTGTTAATGGTTTTGAAATGGTTTCTGTTTCTTTTGAAGGAGTTTCACATATCTGCTTTGAATATGAATGATCCAAATTAATATGTGAAATTCCTTCAGACGATTTTGTTTCCGCAAAGCTTTTACTACCATCGAAATGTCAATCTAGCATAAAATCATTATCGTTTGCGCAATTTTTGTTTCGAATTCGATAAATATGTATAAGGACTTTCATGGACATTAGCCTAGCCGATAGAGTTTCCACATCTTTCACAGAAAGATTAGTACTTTTGCCTAGTTGCGACCTCCAAATTTGAAAAATAGTTTTCAATCGAGTCTTGGTTCAATCTACCCAACATAACAAATGATATGATCGGATCTTCAAACATATCATTTACAAGGCATACCATTGAATCCAGTGTAAATATAAGCCTCTTTATGACAGCATTTCTGTTCGCCCTCTCATATGAGAGATTTAGCTTTCTTTAATACTCTTGCAACTTCCTTATTTTGTCAATCTTGCCGCAGGTTCTGGTGAGAGGGCGTTTATTGACATTTTTGTCATAAAGATTTTTGCTATCGCAATAATCGAACCCATCGTTCATATTTTGGATGAAGGTCCTTGTAGCTTCTGCATTTGCCTTATTTTCTTTCTTACAAAATAAGTTATTGTCCGAACAATACTTAACACAAGCAGCAAATGCAGTGCTACATGCCTGTGTCGCCAAATACACCCTCATTTTATCGAATAGCTTCGGATACATATGAGTATCTGTCACTTTGGGTATCATCCTTAGTAACATAGACTTATTTATATTATGTATATGCCTCTATCTTGACATTCTAACTCGCTTTCACGTTGTCTATCGAAATATCGCCACTTAATAAAGTATTTCGCAGACTTTTGTACAAGTGACAGTAGCCGTATAGTACAAAAATTTTTATGCCGTTGTGGACAAAATAATTTTGGCTAAAGTTTTTCGTCAATTGTTTAAAAATGACTTGGTTGGCGCACCCTTGGTCTGCTATTATTGCCTTCAATAAAAATCCGGCTTTTAAAATTGAGTCAATAACTGCTAGAATGGTTTTTAGCAATATTTCCGCTGAAAAAAATTTGAATTAAATAGGTGAGCAGAAATACATACACATATGTATATGGGTAATTTATTTAACCAAGTAATGCCTTTCAAATATGTTATAAAATTGAAGGATTGCTTAACTTACATCGCATGCCTCCCGCAGTTGCATAAAAACTATGCACCATTTTCCAGTTGTGCACCAGACCTTTTAGCATGCACACCAACATGCTACCTGCGATCTCAGGCGTGCGCGTACCCTCTCCCAAATCCACGACTCCTTTTAGCTGGTCCGTGTGTGGATCAAAATCCAGAGTTTTCCGGATCATCAGCTCGTCAAACAGGAGCACGCAATATCGCTCCTTCTTTTCCATTTTGGAAGCCCATTCTTGAAAAATCTTTTCCATTTGAGGATCGATTCCAGGCGCTAAGTTTTTTATTGGGCGCCATTTATACAGCGAAGATGGACAGGGAAGATGAAATCCTAGTTGATCGGGCATGAATTTGTACCCGCGAGAGGATTGGAAATTCATCGCCTGGAATATCTCTTTTTGAGCATCAGTGTAGATGCGACGGTCATCAGATGTGATCATCTGCGCGAATTCGATGGACGAAAATGAAGCGCTAGCCGAAGGTACAATGGCTTCCTTATAGCTATCCAGTTTCGTCTGCAAAAGTGTCATTTTAGTTTTTAAACTATTGACTTGTTTCTCTAAAGCGTTATTATAGCTTTGTGGAACAACGTTCTGCTTTCTGTTAAAATCGGCCAGTTTACAAAAGCCTTAACATTTTATGCAAGATGAAACTGCGCTAGTCTGCAATTCCTGGTCAATTTCAACAGACTCTTCTGCTAAATTCCTTTGCCTTTTAAGATTTGACAGTAAAACTTTGTTTAACCGCTTCTGCGGTAAATCAAATTGCTTATTGCATATAAAAAGGTGGATAAAATCTTTCAGTGCATGCAGCGCATAGTCCCCAGAATTGCTTGTGCAGCCTTCTATAAAGCAATTTTTATATGTTTCGGTCGAATGGATTGACGGAAGATTGATATCGTCACTGTGACCTACTCGATAATTTAAGTTAAAGAAAAAAAATATGTCGGACTTAATCAATGTGAATAATTTCGTGAAAAAACAATTGGATGATTTTTCATTATGTACAGTCGACAAAATATAAAATCAAGCAAATTTAAAACACAATAAAAATTGTTCAAAGACATATTTATTACCCAAGTTCTCTGTTGGAATTGCTTCTTTAAAAATACATGTCTTTCCAATACAGGAAGGATCAAAATGTCTACTGCATATTTTTGCAGCAGGCTCAATCTTGTCTTGGGAAATTTTCAAATTATCCATCCACTTCTACAGCATTTCCAAGTTTTTCATTGGAAATTTGAACAACATAATGTCTCTAGAGTCCCTTCCCTTGCAGTTATTCACAATGCAAGTTCTGTGGTATGAATGAACTCGTAACATTTCTCTTAAAGAAGTAAATATACATATATGAGAGGAAATGCTTTAAAAAATTAGCAGGAGCAAGAAGACCCAAATTCAATTTTACAGTCAGTTTTCTTATTATGGCAACTGAATTAGGTAAAAATTCTTTAAAATAATAAAATTTCAATATTATTTTTAAATATCAGATAAAAACGTTTTTTTACTATCATTTTATTTTTTGCATTTATTGGTTCGAAATTGGATAGAAAATTTCAGAGATTTTTAAAAATTTTTATCTGTAACCCTTACTGACCCTATTTGAATGTGAAATTTGGTTTAAGCCGTCACTTTTATTTATTTGCGAAAATTGTATAAGATTTACAAATGCAAACGTAGAAACACTTATGGAAATAATTTAAATTAAATAAATCTTTCATACCTTATAAGTCGATAGTGCTCGATATCTTTAAGTTATAAGATCTTACGTTTAATAGTTAATTTAAATAAATATCTTTTACAAAAAGACACCAGTTTTCATTTTTGTATATAATACGCTTAGAAAAGAAAAATTAGGAACAAATCACATTTTGAATCAAAGGAAATTAATTTTGCTTTATAAAATGTTATAAAAATTAATAATTGATAACACAATTTTTAAAGAAAACAACGGTTATTTAAAAAATAAAATACAATTTGGAACAGATTTACTTTAGTACAAATGCCCCAAATTTTTTAAGTTTTTTAGGGAAAGTAGCGCTATAAAAATAAAAAATTAGTATGCAAAAAAAGAGGGTCGGACGGATCTAGTTTCGGAGATATAGCTATCGGAAGTTGCGGATATAGCTTTTATAAAAATCAGTATAAGTTGGAAAATCCTTTATAAATATCCAAAATATTGGTATCATATGAAAGGTAATTAAAAAAATCGGCATATCTACTATTATTAAACGAGCTAAAATTGTATATTTATATATTTATATATGGCTGAACTTTATTTCCAAAACGGCTACAGCGATTTTATTAAAACTTCGGGGTTTCGTTCATATGTGAACAAAATTAAGATTGGACTAGGTTTAAATATTTTCAAGTTTCTAACAAGGGCGTGGCACATTCCTAAATTTTAATTTTTATTTCGTGATAACTCGCAAACCATTCAAGGTATTGCAACGAAATTTGGTAGACGGATGCATATCATAAATATCTTAAATGCTATCAAAAGTGGGCGGAATCGAAACAGTGGTCGTGGCATATTTCAATAAATGAAAACTTTGATTCGATATTACTCGAAAACGGCACCGAGGATTTTCATAAAAATTTAGAGTTAATACCGCTGAATGAGGTCATTATAACAAGCTATGCCACTATACTGGCAAAACTCGTTGAAAAGCGTGGCACAGCCCACAATATTTCTAAACGTTATAATAAGAGAACTAACAACGCAATCGTTATGAAATTTGACATGTCAAATATACTGGCTATTGGGTATCTTGTAACAAAAAGTGGACGAAACGGCACCTGTGGGCGTGGCACCTTCCATACAAGCGAAAACAGTTAAAAGCTACGGAACAGGTTTACTTTAGCTGACATTGTCCAATTTTATTTATTTTTTTTTTCCTAAAAGGGGGTTAAAAACAAAAAAATATAAAATTATCAAAAAAAGTCGCTCGGATCTAGTATCGGAGATATAGACATCGGAAGTTCCGGATATATCTTTTATAAAAATGGTTATAAGTTGGGAACCCCTGAATGGATTTCAAAAAAACGAGTGTCATAAGATAGACAATTTAATGGTATACAATAATGGTGAGTAAAGTTTTGAAATTTGACCCATATTTTTGGAGATATTAAGATTTTTGTGAAATTTCGACCAATTTTTTTTTGAAAAAACATTTTTTTTTTCAAAAAATGTGTTAATGACCTAAAACTTTTTTAGCATTTTAAGAAACCTTATCTTATTCCCTTTAAAATGGTATATAGTTTCTTGTAAATTTTTGTGAATTTAGCCCCTTTTTAAAGAAAATCAAAAAAAAATATTCAATGAATTCTTATGAAAACTATGTTTTTGTGCGCAAAAACAGTGGAAAACAACAACAACAACGATTAGTACACCTACAACTCTTATTATTTAAATGATTCTCATAATAAAATAATATGGTTATCATATAATTTAAAAATTTTTTAAAATGTGAGGTTATGTTGAAGGAAAAGAGCGCCGCAGGCGAAAAACTTTTATTAAAAATCGCGCGCGCGATTTTTAATAAAAATTTTTAAGTTTTAAAATAAAAAATGGTCTTACAATAATTGTTGTTGTTGTTGTTGTTGGTTTTTTATTGTTTTTGTCCATAAATAGAGACTTTTCATAAGAATTTATTGCATATTTTTTTTTATTTTCCGGCAAAAAAGGGGGTAAATACGCAAAAATTTAAAACAAGCTATATACCATTTTAAAGGGAATAAAATAAGCTTTCTTAAAATGCTAAAAAAGTTTCAGGTCATTAACACATTTTTTGGAAAAAAAAATGTTTTTTCAAAAAAAATTGGTCGAAATTTCACAAAAATCGTAATATCTCCAAAAATATGGGTCAAATTTCAAAACTTCACGCACCATTATTGTAGGCCATTAAATTATCTATCTTATGACACCCATTTTTTTGAAATCCATTCAGGGGTTCCCAACTTATAACCATTTTTCCAAAAGCTATATCCGCAACTTCCGATGTCTATATCTCCGATACTAGATCCGAGCGACTTTTTTTGAAATTTTTATATTTTTTTATTTTTCACCTTCTATCACCCCTAAAAAAAGAAATTGATTTGGAGAATGTCAGCTAAAGTAAACTTAAGCCAAAGCTACATTTATTGTTCCATGAGAGTAATATTTTTTAAATTTGGTATAGAGATGTCGGATACTATAAGCTTTGAAACTAAATGGATTTTGATGGGATTGCATCAGTGGGCGTGATACCTCCCCTACATGCAAAAAATGTTTAAGGCTACATTTAGTGTGCTCTTGGAGTCAAATTTTTTAAATTTGGTGTGGAAATGAAAATCGACGAGATTGCATCAGTGGGTGCGGCACCTCCCATATAAGCAAAACACTTTAAATGTTATATTTAGTGTGCTATCGGAGTAATACTCTTTAAATTTTGTGTAGAGGTGTCGGTTACTATAAGCTTTGAAATTATATGAATTTTGATGGGATTTCATTAGCGGGCGTGGCACCTCCCATACAAACTTATAACGTTGATGCCATATTTAGCAAACTAAAGGAGTGATTCTAATAAAATTTGGTCTCAATATATTCAGCCTCATTCAACGAGTTTTTCAACGTCTTTCAACTGCTTCATTATTTTTCAACCTCTTTCAACTTTTCTCAACGATTTTCTACATTTTTCAAATATTTTCAACGCTTTCAAAATTTTATTGACTTTTTCAACCTCATCCAACTTTTTTCGAGTTTTTCAACTTCTTTCAACTGTTTCAACATTTTTCAACCTCTTTCAACTTTTCTCAACATTTCCCAAATTTGTCTGACTTTTTCAACCTCTTTCAACTTTTCTCAACATTTTCCATATTTTTTCGAGTTATTCAACCTTTTTCAACGAACAGTTGGGGAAAAGTATTAGCAAATGCAGCGCGTGTCATCATTGAATTGTCAATCAAATTGTTGTATGTATTGCGTGTGTGTACATTAAAATGCATATTTCTGTAACTGCACTCCAAGCCCTTTCCTTTACATTTCGATTACAATAAAATGCGTCTATTTTACTATTTAATTATCTTCTTTTTTCACATTTTCTATTAATTTAAAAATAAAAGGTTATTTCTTACTTTAAATGCAAATTAAAAAAATAGCTATCTGAATTTCAATTGAATAACCTTTATTATGAGTTCAAGACAGTCTAAACTTCGAGAAAAACCATGTTTGAAGAGTCTGCTCGAAAAAAAAAAATCGAAATTGTCATCTTACCTTGACCATTGCTTCGATTTTTTTTTTATTTTTTTTTTGAGGAGACTCTTCAAACAAGGTTTTTCTTGAAGTTAAGACTATCTTTAATTAATATTCAAGGAGGAACAATTAAAATTCAAAGGGAGACATAGTTAAAATTGCATTTAAGTTAAAAAAAAAATGAAAAGGAACATACAAAGTTAAATAAAAAAAATATCTATCTGAATTTTAATTGAACAACCTTGAATATTAATTCAAGACAGCCTTAGCTTCAAGAAAACTATGGCTGAACGATGTACTCCAAAAAAAAAAAACGAGGCCAGCTAAAAAGCCAAATCTGATGGATTTCCACATGTATACAATGCATAGACAGCTGATTCCGTACAGAAAGTGCGTTCAGTTTCACTCTTTCCTTAAGGAAATGACATTTGTGGAAATTGAACGAAACTTTTTGTTAAGTACGTTGTAGCTTTGATATACGATTTGTGTGTATTAGCACACTTGCATAAGTTGACTGCAGTCAAAGCGTGCATCGCTTAGTTGGCCCTAAAGCCTTATTAAAGTAAATAAAAGTTTGACATTTGAGCGTTTACATTCTCCAACTTTTTATTTACTTAGTTGTTTTTGTAAGACACACTTTTAAGTACAATTGCATTAAAAAACTTTTAATTTACCTTATTACATAAAGAGAAGAAAATACCAAATTAGTAAAAAACCAAGTTCAAGTTCAAATGGCGAATCATTTAAAAAATATGCATCACAAAATAAAAGTTTCCAGACCACAAGAAGATAACATGAAGTTCTTTTTCCTTCGCTTTTTTTCATCAAATATCAAGCTCCATTAAGGGAATTACTTACTTACATTACGCACATACAGTGGAATCGCGATAATTCGAAAATCTCAATAATTCGTGGCAAACTGTTGGTCCCTTGAAAAAATCGCTTTAATTCTCAAAAACTCCATACATTTTGGTCCCCTCGGTAATTCGTATTTTTTTTTATAAACCGTTATTTATTATATCGGTTATATTTAAATTTATTATCTATATCTATACTGTTATATAAAGAGGAAAGGTTTGTTTGTTTGTTTGTATGTTCAGGATAATCTCTGGAACTACAGAACCGATTCCAAAAATTCTTCTACTAATAGAAACCTACACTATTCCTGAGTAACATGGGCTATATTTTATTTTGATAAAAGCAAAGCGCGTGGCACTTTACGTGCAATTAAAACCTTTAACTCGCTATATCTTGGTTCATATGATAGCAAGAGTCCTAAAATTCGGTGTCAGGATGCACATAGCCAATGTTAAGCACTTCACAAAATATGATCGGGTCTAGACACCAGGGGCGTGGTTGCTATAGGACTTTAATTTAGGGTGGCACTCATTTGCAAATATTTTTAAAATGGCATTTTTACAAAGACCACTTAATCGATTCACATGGAATTTACACCACATGTCTCTTACATTAAGATGCATAGCTAAGACGATGAAACTTTTATTAAGGGTGCATATTTAGGGTGGCCCTCATACTTACTTACTTGGGTGGCCATAACAACCCGTTAGCGGGTTACGGCCGACCTCAAAAGCTCTCTCCAGGCACCTCTGCTTTGCGCGCGCCTTCTCCAATCATTCACACAAAGCGTGGATAGGGTTTCCTCGGCTTGGTCTTTCCATCGGAGGCATGGTCTTCCTCTTCGTCGTCGCCCGACGGCTTCCGCATCAAACACCTTTTTCGCCGGAGCTTCTTCGTCCATACGCACAACATGTCCCAGCCAGCGCAGACGTTGAATAGTGATGCGCTTGACTATGTCAATGTCAGCGTAGAGCTCGTACAGTTCGTGGTTCATTCGAATACGGTAGTCGTCGCCGACGTGAACAGGACCGAAGATTTTGCTAAGAATTTTTCTCTCAAACACCCCAAGCGTGGCTGCATCAGTCTGCGACACAACCCATGCTTCTGCGCCGTAAAGTAGCACGGGTAAGATGAGCGTCTTGTCAGTTTTGTCGGGCGAGAGAGGTCTCTACTACTCAATTGCTTACTGAGACCATAGTAACACCTATTAGCAAGAGTAAGTCTTCGCTTTATCTCCAGGCTGACATCGTTTTGAGTGTTCACGGCGGTGCCAAGATAGGTGAATCCCTTGACAACTTCGAAAGTATGGTTGTTCGCAGTAACAAAGGATCCAATACGTCACGTCTCCCTGTTTGTGGACAGCATATACTTTGTTTTGCCCTCGTTCACCGTCACACCCAATTTCGCTGACTCTTTTTCGATAGCAGAGAACGCAGCAGTAACATCTCGCTTACAACGTCCAATGATATCAATATCATCGGCATATGCTAGGAGCTGGACACTTTTTTGTAGAAAATAGTGCCACTACGATGTACACTGGCTCTCGCAACACCCCTTCCATCACAAAGTTGAAGAGGTTGCAGGATAGTGGATCGCCCTGTCTGAAACCTCGTTCGGTATCAAATGGTTCGGAGAGGTCCCTTCCTACTCTGACGAAGCTGGCTGTGTTGCTCAACGTCATTCTGCAAAGCCGCACCAGCTTCGCAGGTATACCGAACTCAGACATGGTGGCATACAGGCAATCCCGTATCGGACTATCGAAAGCTGCTTTAAAATCTATAAAGAGATGATTGGTATCGATCTGTTTTTCGTGGGTTTTTTCCAGGATTTGACGTAGTGTGAAGATCTGGTCTATGGTGGACTTACCAGGTCTAAAGCCGCACTGATAAGGCCCAATCAGTGTGTTGGCAAACGGCTTAAGTCTTTCACACAGTACAGTCGACAGGACCTTGTAAGAGATGGCAAGAAGACTGATTCCCCGGTAGTTAGCGCAGATTGTCGGGTCACCTTTCTTCAGTACAGGACAAAGGACACTGAGATTCCAATCGTCGGGCATGCTTTCAACTAGCCATATTTTGCAGATGAGTTGATGCATACACCCTATCAGCTTGAACAATTCAGCAGGCAGGCCATCGGCACCAGCCGCTTTGTTGTTCTTAAGTCGTTGGATCACAACTCGTACCGCGTCATGGCTAGGTGGTGGTACGTCCACACCATCGTCGTTGATTGGTGGCATCGGGTTAATTTCTCCAAAGGCGGGATTGGTGGAGTCATCGCCAGCAAGCAGCTTGGAAAAGTGTTCCCTCCATAATCTCAGTGCACCCTGCGTATCCGTAACCAGATTTCCATGTTCATCTTTACAGGTTGATGCTCCGGGCTTGAAACCTTGGGTCAGACGCTTGACTTGTTGGTAAAATTTTCGAGCATCATTCCTGCCCCGTAACACTTCGAGTTTCTCACGCTCGTGCCTTTCCTGCTCTCGTTTCTTGCGTCTGAAAAGGCGCCTCTCATCCTTTCTCTTTTCCCGGTAGTTTTCGTGCACGGCTCGCGTTGCTGCTGACTGCAGGGTTCTTTTGTAGGCGGCGTTTTTCACTGCAATAGCTTCGCGACACTCCTGGTCATACCATTGATTTCGCGGAAGTGGGCGTCGGAAACCAATGACTTCCTCAGCGGCAGAGCGCATGGAGCGGGATATATGCGCCCAAAGCCCACCGGCATCATCGGGTAGAGAGTCAGGTTGAAGGAGCAGTTCTGAGAGGCGAGCGGAATAGGCTTCAGCCGTCCGATGTGATTGCAGCTTAGCGACGTCCAGCTTTCGTTGCGTACCAGAGCGTATATCCTTTGCATTGCACAGCCGCATGCGTATCTTGGCTGCAACAAGATAATGATCGGAGTCAATATTGACTCCCCGGAACGTACGAACATCTAGCACGCTGGAAGCATGCCTTCCGTCGATCACAACATGATCGATTTGGTTGCGTGTTTTCTGATCAGGGGACAGCCAGGTGGCCTTGTGGATATCGAGGTGTTGAAATCTGGTGCTACTTACTACCATGTTTCGCGCCGCGGCGAAGTCGATCAGCCGTAGACCGTTGTTTGAGGTGGTCTCGTGAAGGCTGAACTGACCGACAGTGGGGCCAAATATACCTTCTCTTCCGACCTTTCCGTTGAAATCCCCGAGTACAATTTTAACGCCATGGGCCGGGCAGCAGTCGTATACTTCCTCGAGTCTCGCATAGAAGGCATCTTTGACAGCATCGTCCTTTTCCTCCGTCGGGGCGTGCGCGCAAATCAAGATGATGTTGAAAAATCGAGCCTTGACGCGGATCGTAGCCAACCTTTCGCTCACAGGTGTGAACCTGGAGATATGGTGGCGAAGTCTCTTGCTTACTACGAATCCACATCCCAATTCGCGCCTCTTCGCATGGCAGCCGTAGTAGATATCGCAACTTGCTTGCTTAGAGCAACCTTGTCCTATCCATCTTATTTCCTGGATGGCGGTGATGTCAGCCTTAATTTTTCCGAGGGCATCCGCCAATTCGATAGAGGCACCTTCCCTATTGAGGGTCCGGATATTCCAGGTGCATATCCTTAAATCATAGTCCTTTTTTCGTTTGCAGTGGTCGTCAACGTGGCCCTCATACACAAATATTTTAAAAATAGCGATTTCTCAAAGACAGGTAAATCGATTCTCATGAAACTTACACAGTATGGCTCTTATATTAAGAGGCACAGATAAGATTGTAAAAATTTTATTTGGGGTGTATACTTAGGGTGGCCCTCATACAAATATATTTTTAATATCATTTTCACGAAGACATGTGAATCGATTCACACTGAATTTACACCACGTATTTCTTATGTTAACAAGCATAGCTTAGGCTACAAAACTTCAATTTAGGGTGGCCCTCACACTAAAATATTTTTTAAATATCATTTTCTCAAAGACCGCTAAATCGATTCTTATGTAATTTACACCACACAACTTTTATTTTAAAAAGTACGTTTTACTTACGGTTCATACTTAGGGTGGTCCTGATACAAAAATATTTATAAATACCATTTTCTCGAAGACCGCTCAATCGATTCTTATGGAATTTACTCCACATTGCTTTTATATTAAGAGGCACAGATAAGGTAGTAAGCTTTTTATTTAGAGTGCATACTTAGGGTAACCCCCATACAAAAATATTCTTAAAAATAATTTTCACGAAGGCAGGTTAGACGATTCACACCGAATTTACGCCACGTATCTCTTATGTTAAGAAGCATAGCTTAGGCAACATAACTTTTATTTAGGGTGGCCCTCATACAAAAATATTTTTTAAATATCATTTTCTCAAAGACCGTTTAATCGATTCTCATGGTCTTAACACCACATGACTTTTATATGAAGGGGCACAGATTAGATAGTAAAAATTTTACTTAGGGTTCACACTTTGGGTGGTCCTCACACAAAAATATTTTTAAATATCTTTTTCACGAAGACAGGTTAATCGATTCATG
The DNA here is from genome assembly GCA_949775025.1 of Tricholauxania praeusta. Taxonomy (NCBI): domain Eukaryota; kingdom Metazoa; phylum Arthropoda; class Insecta; order Diptera; family Lauxaniidae; genus Tricholauxania; species Tricholauxania praeusta. Next base: position 86,295,965 of record OX459031.1, read on the forward strand.
CCGAATTTACACCAAGTAACTTTTATATTAAGAGGCGTAGCTAAGGTTTCAATACTTTTATTTAGGGAGCATATTTAGGGTGGCCTTCATACAAATATATTTTTTGAACATAATTTTCTCGAAGATTGCTTAATCGGTTCTCATGGAATTCACACCACAAGGCTTTAATATAAACAGGCACAGCTTAGAATAGAATGGGTGATGCCACGCCCTCTTATCTAAAAGAAAATAAGATTCATCATATCTTATCAACTATTTGATGCAGATAAATTAAACTTGGTACATATATAAAACGTAGAGAAAAAGGTAAGATTCCATGCAAAAATGGGCGGTACCACGCTTCCATATGAGGAAAAATCAACTTTTTTTGTATCAACAACTATTTGACGCAGATGGATAAGATTTGGTACATATGTTTCTTATAGTTAGTAAAAATTTCTTAACATAGTTTGGTTTGGAAAAAATGAGCCAAAAAGAAAGAAAGTAAGATTCAATGAAAAAATGGGTAGTGCCATGCCTCCAAAATAAGTAAAAACTATGATTATGAGACTCGGGGTATATATAGAACACAAGGACTGTAAGCCAAATAGAAAAACCAAAAACGTTGTTTATCCACTCGCAATAAGATAAATATCAATAAAAATAATTTTTACTTATTTAATCCAACTGAAATAAAAAAACATTGGCGCATATTCATAGTCATATTAGCATCAGCTTAAGTTAGAACTTTATTTTAGCAATAACTAAGTCATTCATAGTCGATTTAGCAAAGGCTTTTCTGCTTAGTTATAACTAAAAAAATAGTTTCAGCTGAAGTTGATATTAAGTCGATATCAAAAAAGAAAATATGGAGAAAATTCATTCATTTCATATCAGAAAATTCAATTTTGATAATTTTGAGGATTATAAGTTGTTTTTATTTGGCGTGTTAAAAAAAATATACATACATGCATATATGATTTTAGAAAAAAAAAAACTAAAGAGAATTATAAGCTGTTTTTATTTAGCGTGTCAAAAAAAGTTTTTAGAAAAAAAAAATTATATTCTGATGAGAAACGAACCCACGCACTTTGAGCTATAAGTCCACAGTCCTAACCATTTCGTCACGCTGCCTTGTAAAATCCAGTTTTTTATTACTCTTTCTGTTATTTTATTACTCTTTCTGTTAATTTATTAGTGTAAAATTAAAAAGTCAAAATTTATAATGGTCACTTTAGAAACCGGAAGGGTAAAAAAAAATTATATATATTCATATACACATATGTTTTGAAAAAAAAAAAACATTTTAACTGACGAGATTCGAACCCACGTCCTGAGGGCTATGAGTTCACAGTCCTAACCATTGCGCCACGGTGCCTTCTGTGCAGAAACTTTTAATACTCTCTTTGTTATTTAACTAACTTGAAATTAAAAAGTCAACATTTGGCAAGTTTTCTACGAAAGCTTTTGTGTGGTGAATTCATTAGCTTATGCCATTTAGTCAATAACTTAGAAAACAATTTTTAGTCATGACTAAATTTATTTTGAGCTTAGTTTGAGTTTAGTTAGTTTCAACTTTAAAATACGACTATGAATATGCGCCATTATGTTTTATTTGTTTAAACGTAGCAATGCGCGCCGGGTTTTGCTTGTATTTATATATAACCTCTTATAAATGATAATTGGATTTGACAACCTCTTATAATTCGTAATGCAAAACAAAATTCTATGGAACTATAGTTTTAAAAACAATATCAATCATAGTAGGCTACCTTCATCGTTCATATTTTTTAGTGGAATTTTTTGTGATTTCGTGTTCAGTTTGTTCGTTGCTTTACCAAATCACAATGTATTTATCAAATCAAAAACTTCCATCGTAATGTCGGTCGGTCGTTTTGAGTTTTTTGATAGAATCGTGTTTAGTGTACTAAGCTTCAAGTAATTTCAAGCTCATATACACTTCAAAAAGGCTCTAGATGTAGTACTTATTTTTTAGTAAAGTTTAGGGTTTTCCTTTGTTGATCAGTCCATAGGCATAAACAGCTGTTTTGCGATTTCTGAATATTCTTAAAAACATGCTGATACAACTTTAAATGGTGGGGGGTGAGTTCGGAAAATGTGATATCTTGTGATGGTGAAGAGGGTCTTTCAAAAGCGTAACGTAACGGTGTTTTTTGCTGTGTCTTCTTCCTTTAGTTTTGGTTTAGTTATAGAAATTGTTCCTACCAAATACACTGCCATCATCAGTGAGTTCCATAGCTGAACTTGAACACTTTGTACTCTTTTTCCTGAACTGATTATATTAAATATTGGACCTTATGATCCACCTATTCATTGATATTGTAAATGAAGTAAAATTTCAAGAATTTAATATTTAACTATATTTTTCTTCAATTATGTATTGACTGAAAGCAAAGCTGTTCAACTTAAATATCTAATTATAAATTCCCGAAACCCCGGAATACATTCCCCCGACACACAACAATGAACACAACCCAATGTTTCCACTAAGTATTTATGACATTTTTTCTTCAAAATAAAAGATGGCTTCTTTAGATGAAAGGCGCTAAATTTCAAATATTCTTATAGTAAGAGAGGGACAATAGCAACATTTAAAATTTCTTCCTTGTTCCCCATTATGCCATCTTTTTTTTCTTTTGAAATTTTTCTCGAACTTTCTTCAAAATAAAAGATGGCTGTCTTTAGCTACAACCCGCTAAATTTAAAAAGTAATATCATAAGAATAAGTAAGAGAGAGGACAACAGCAGCAGGCTAACGACAGCATGCTGTCATTTGGACATTTTGTTCCACGTTACCTTTGTTCCTCAAAGCAACAATTTTTGCACATCACATAAGGTGGGCCTTTATCAGCGTTGCCATTGTAGCAGTTTAACTGCAAAATCAAGTATTTTAAACACGCTGGCAGTTTTATTTTTCAAATCGCAGTTTTTTTTTTGTTAGTTATTTTTTGATTATGTCTAAAAAAAATTTCATCAACTTTTAATAACCACTAATATTTTATATTTTCAGAAATTTGCAGTTTTCCTTAAAAAAAATCTGGCAACATTGGCCTTCATATCTGTTTTTTCATTTTCATTTCATACCGACGTCTGTGACGTTTTCCAATTCATTTCATTTCATGCCACGCAAAGCCGCCACGCGTTTTTTAATATCCGGCATTATGTTTTGTAACGTCGTGTTGTAAAGTTCGTGTGTGTTTTTTTGTGAAATTTACATATAAATTTATTTGAAAATAACCGGACAGCAGGAAGATTTTTATTTGTTAAAAAAATTAAGGTAAGTTTCATTCGTGGAATATATATATGTATATATTTATATTTCTGTTTATAACTCTGTTATTAATTTCTGTAGTATATCGAAAAAATTTCACAAAGCAAACAAAAATGTTTGAAGAAATTGAAGTGATCCCACCATTTTCTAAACTTAGCGCATATTTGAGATACTCTCGATTTGGAGGGTGTTCCTCATTTTCTGTGTTTTCAATTGGATCTGATTTTTCAGTTTTTTTGGTTCTGGTGGTAGTTCGGCGTGTAGCTTTATTTTTTTCTGAAGAAGTTATTTTTAACTTAACCGGCTCCGAGCTATCAGTTTTTTTTTTGTTTTAGTCGATTTGCGTTTAGTTGAATTTTTCTGCTATTTTATCTGCTTTGCAATATCAGCTTTTTGAATATTTCTAACACGTTTTGCAGTGGCCTTTTTACGACTTAGTTTAGGCCCCAGCTCTTCAACATAATCTGCATCTAAATCTTTATCATGTGCAGAAAAATCTTGGTTATACACATCATTGGTTGCTGTTGTAATTTTATGATTACTTATGTCTTCAGATTTTATTGCGTGTGCTGGCGCTGTGTTAAATGTTTCTTTTGATTCAAATACTTGTTGATATTCATTTCTATTGTCAAGTGTTGTTACAACGCATCGTCTTTTAACAATATGTCGATATTCCTGTTCTTCATTTTCATTCCCGCTATCAGAGACAACTGCATCAGAGTCGCTACTTTCTGATTTTCTTGCTGATTTGATCACTTTTTTATTAATAGTTGTATCCTATATAGGAGGTAAGTTTAATTAAGAATATTATTGTCCTGGGCTTTATTTAGACTGTCAAAATATTAAAATATTATATATGTATATGAAAAATTGCAAACGGGAGAAAAACCAGAATTGTGTCAACACCTCAAGACAAAAAGTAGGATTAACATCCTCCGATTGTTTATCAAAAAAAAAAAATACTTTGAATTCAACAAATGTAGCTTATCGACACGCTCAAATAAAAATTAATAGTCTGTTATAGACTACAAAAAAAAAAAAAAAAAAAGCTTCGGAGTTATAAAATCGCTTTTTTTGGGTATTTTCGGCGACTGATTCCAAAAATTATCACAATTTTTTTAAATCAAATCTAGTTTTTGAGACATAAGGTTATAGTAAGAAGTCATTGTGTTTTCCCTTCTACAAATTTTGCCATGATTTAATTTTCAATTTAAAGCAAACTGTTTGATAAAATAACCAAAAACGTTCCTTAGACCTATTTTTTGTACCTAACGATCGTGTGGTTATTGCGTTTGAACAGTTTATATATTTCTTCTTAGATGTGTGACTTTTACAATTTTACTATTTCTTGAGTATTTGGCTTTCATTTAAATGTTTTGGAAGATCTAGTATGACAATACCGCCAAAGAAGCTCTGGCACCACCACTTGTAAAATAAATCAATACCTGAATCATTAAGTTTTTTCCTCAGATTTCACAATCCTACATTTTAAAATAAAAAGTTTAATACAGAGGAATGAGTAAGACCAGCTCGCATGAGGGCTGGCACTACTATTTTTAACCTTAAACACTTTTTTACGAAAACAAGTCTCAGAGCATGCGTCTATTGCTTATTTCATAGACGTTTGAAAGGTTGTCTACAATTACGTATAGCTTTTGGTGCTTAGCATATTTACTGAACATTATCTTCGACCCATTTCTAATCATTTTTACACCATTGAAATGAGATTTAGAATATCGATCCGCAGCAAACGTGCAAGAATTTAACAATACAGAGTAAATTCGTTGATAATGGGTTTCAAATCAAAATTTTAATATGGATCGAAATTTAACTTTTGAATTCCATAGTAGACCATGTTCGAAAACGTTTTTCTGAATTAACACAAACATACATTTTTTAAAATAGGTTCCATTGTTTGCTGTGTGTTTAAATCCACTGCTGGTTCTGCTAACGCAGCTGCAGGGAGTGACTGAACAATTTTTGAAACGTATATTCGTGTTCAGCGAATTCGAATAATTTCTTTGAAGGACACAAAATAAGCACCGTTTTGCAAACCCGTGTTATTAGTCTCAAAGAAAAAAATTTGAATTTATTTCTCAGGTTACTTACTGTCAGCCTCAGATTATCATACCATCTGCTTGTGGGACATTAATGCCACACCAAAAGAACATCGTGTTATTGATGCCAGAAATATTTTCACTGGACACACTGCTGTTGTTGAAGATGTTGCATGTCATCTATTACATGAATCACTGTTTGGTTCTGTTGCTGATGATCAAAAATTAATGATTTGGGATACGCGTAACAATAATACTTCATATATTCATGACCAAAAAAACGTCATTCATAATATAAAATTTTTTTAAAGCAAAAAATAAAAATCGTTGAAATACGGCCCGCCCCCTGTAGACTAATTTCAAAACTTTAATTTTTAATACATACATAGAGAATATTTGTCTATACTACGAAGTACGCAGTACATGGGTTGGTCACGTTACTTATATGTACATAAAATTAAAACCATTTTCCTTTTGTCTTATGATTGTATTTTTCACTGGTGCAATATTCTTAAATATGGTCAAAACAAGCTTAAAATTATCAATTATATCACACATCAGTCCAAATAATAATTGTATTTCTTGCAAAACAGTTATAATATTATATCTAAAGACCGAGTACTGCTACGACTGCGTTTACAAATCAATTTGCCATTCACAATTTCATTTAAGCTAACTGCTACAGGTTCATCTATGAAAAATACCACATGCTTCCAATGTGTTGGTTTATCTGTTGGTGCTGTACCAAACATTACAGGATTTGGCAAATCAAAATATGTATCAAAGTAGCCAACGATTGCAGATAAATTTCCAGGTTTTACACATTTCAATTTAAAATTGTAGGAAAAATTTGAATAGTTTAAATCGACTGTGGACAAATTAAAGTCTGCTATAACATTGGATTCGGCTAATATATGCTCAGCATCAACGATATCGATGAGAGGTTCATGCATAACTTCCTTTCGCATTGTTGACATATTCAAACCATAAACATTATCCCGGAATGTAACATGTGATTTATATAGTTCTTCATTTCATAGCCCAGTATGCTCATTGTGCAAAATCATACCACCTTCTTTCAGGTGAAGATCACGTGCGTATATAACACTATCCAGCATACCTTCAAAAAGTAAAAAATAGCCCATCAATTCAGAAATAATGAAATCGTATTTCTCTTGAGGCAGCACAGTATCCTCCAAGCGTCCCTTGACCAACGTAACATTTATGTTATTTTTTCTAAAATTAAGAAAAAAATGGAATTAGGAAACAATTTTTATAGGCTTTTTGGTCAGTTTCGTTTTATTAATATACATGCATAATTGCCTACCTTCACTGTGCTATTTACTCCATTTCTTGTTATATACGTATATTTATCCCTACATGTTATCTCATTCAATTCTAAAGAAGTCTGGAACAGGCAGTTTGGCCCATTTTCTTGCTAATTTATCGACTATCTTGTTTTCACCCATACCATTAACGGTACCCACAAGAAATTATGAAATTGTTACTAAGCTCGTTTAAATAACTTAAACATTACATATCATTTTCAAGTTAGTTTCGACAGATCAACATTTTTTTATAATAGCTTGACACGTAAGATAGTAATGTGTCTATATAAACGATGCTCCTTAAAGTACACTTACTTAACAATATTCATTGCATTGTAAGTAATATCAGAATTATCAATGCCAACGACTGTTTTTGCACCAGCCTGTGATGCAAAAATTGATAACACTGAAGTGCCACAGCCTACATCAAGTACGTCCTTGTTATTTACGAAATCTTTGTTATTTAGCAAAGCATCGCGATAGGTTGAAGTGCGAACTACATCCTGTAAATTACTTAGTTCCTTATTAATAATTTAATATCAATTTATTAATGGATTTACAAACCGAAATCATTTCATGATGTATACCAAAATGCGCATAACTGCTGAAATATCCTTCATCTGCATGAAGTGAAGCTGCAGAAACGCAATTTGTTGTTGTTGCTAAAGTTTTCTTTTTCCACTAATCGTTGGAAACTAATATGCATTTTATTCATGTCTGCATAAGCGTGCTCGAGAAGAAGCTCTTGTTCTTTTACCTAAAATATACAAAGGTACCAACATATTTTTTGTCACAGTAGATGTTAAGTTTTATTATCATAATCCTAAGGATATATTATAGAGTACTGGAAAAATAAGTTTGCAATAAATGTTCATTTGTTAATTTTGTCCTAGTTCATTACCGATTGAATGATAACGTCTATTTTATGTCATAGGTAAAGTTGGCTCGACTCATCATTTGTAATTTCTCTCACGTTTTGTCCAGAGCTTAGTTGTATTTTTAAAATCGATAACATGAAAAAACCATCCACACGTTTCTCACACTTGTGACAATGTACCCATTTTGACAGTCTCACTTACAGCAGCAATGCTTTGAAAAGACCGACTGGTACGTCGACGCAAAGGAGACTTACTGTTCATAATCAACCCAGTTTCTTCAAAGTTTTGAACCACTTTTTTAATTCGAGTCGAAAAGTCATTCCCATTCATTTTATTTTATAATTGTGATTGTTGTCAGAAGTCACGTATTGTGTAATTCATCTTGTCTTATTAATTGCATGTTTTTTTTTTGTGTCTTAAATATTTCAATTTTTTAATTATATTATTACATTTCATGTCTCATGCGTCGAAACGTTCAGCATCATCTCTTCATCTTTTTCATCATCGTCCATTAAGCATAAATCTCTTCGTCTTCGTCTCTTCATCATCATCTTCAACATCATCAATCTGGTAAGTTTTGTTAGACTTATTTTAAATTAAAGAATATGCTTATCTCCAAATATAATAATTAGAAACTTAAGAAAATCAGTTATTTGCTGGGAAGTCAATTACATAGCTATAAAGTTAAAACTTGTATAGGTCGGTCTTCTTCACAGATATCATTCTGGCAGCAAATCAAAGATAATTTAACAAGCTACATTTTGTTATAAATTATTTTTCTTTTTTTTTTAAGGTGATGAGACTTAGGATAAAAAAATGTATAGCTATTTTTTTTTCGTTTCTAGCCCTTATAATGAATTTCTCATGCTATGAAAATTCACTCACAAAGACGATAAGCTTACGAGACTTGCAATCTCAAAATTTATTCCGTGGAAACATCAAATTCTGTTCCCCTTCATACATCACATACAATTTTTGAGTGAAATTTCGAGTGGTGTCTGATGTTTTTTTTATTTATTAATTTATTTATTTATAGATTTTACATACATACGTATGTATATATAATTTAAACATGTTTAAGAATAGAAAATAAATGCATTGTAATGTAATGAAGAATGTGGCCAAAGTCCAGTGATTTTACTATTTTGAAATTACTGTCGATTAAATCTCATTACAAGAATTATGATTTCGTGTTTTTTATATTGGTATATATGACACAAATGCTTGCTTATCTTAAAATAGAACTAAAACATTTAACCTACTGGCTTAATTGTTAACTCATGAAGTTGTACATTTGGTGGTGTCCCCAGAACATAAAGGACACCTTGTGAGATATTTTATTTCTGACCCCTCATTGAAAATCATGCAATAGTTGCCTCAATTGCCTTCGATGGAACAACTGAAACAATAAATTTTCATGTCAATTTAAATATTCTTTTCATTTTCATTATAAAACTGCTTCTGACAGCAAGTGTGAAAATTCATGCTTTTGTCTATTTAAACACTGTGGCTGCAATTTTTTTTTTTAATGGAACCACATTAATTTACCAATCCATTTTTGAAACGTCAGTAAATCTCTGCTTTATTTCTGTTAGCTACAACACCCAGAACTTTATTTTAATTCACTTTGTACATCTTTAGCGATTTTTGCTTTTTTTTCATTTCTTCATTTGTTTAGTAAATTTCTTTCCACTTTTTCCCCAAACTCACGAGTAATAAAGTTTCACATCGTATTCTTAAAAAGTTCTGTTGTTTGCATGATCAAGGTTAATCCAGATAATTTAATACACTTCGGCCTTAAAATAGGCAACCATTCGCTCACACATATACTTTAACACACCTTTATCTATGCACATTTTCACATATACAAACATACATATGTGCATACATAACTTAACACCCAGTTGAAACTTAGAGAAACCTTGTGTAAAAGTGTCTAATGTTTTTTTTGAGTAATTTTGACACATAGAATATTTTCTATAGAAAAACTACAAAAAATCAAATGTTTGTGTTCTTAGAGGCAAGCTTGGCTCCATTTGCCCAACGCTGCTTTAGAATGTATTTCAATATTGCACGGGGTAAATAAGCTGACAAAATCTGCGCTATATTTTATTTTACAGTGCATCTAAATTTTGAAAACAATCTAAATGGATCAGAACACACGCCCACTTTTTCTGTTAATCACATTAAAATTAAAGATTTCCTATAACTAAATCTCTCAAATAATTCAGCATCATCAATAACTCGTCAATAATACATCAATATGATAAAAAGCAAGTCGTTATAATGTAACCCCGAGGATCCAATTATTAAATAAAAAATAGTTTCCTTTTTTGAAGGACAGTAAATAATTGTGATTGTTGTCAGAAGTCACGTATTGTGTAATTTATCTTGTCTTATTAATTGTGTTTTTTTTATGTGTCTTAAATATTTCAATTTTTTAATTATATTAGTTGTGTTCCCGTACCATAATGCATTAGTACAATTTGCAGGTTTTTACAGGGTTTTACCCAAAAAGCATTCCCGTACTCTTTTAACTGAATTTTCATCATCGTCTCTTCAGCATCAATCTCATCATCATCGAAACGTTTTCAACTGCATTTTCATCATAGTCTCTTCAGCATCATCCTCTTCATAATCGTCTCTTCATCATCATCTTCAACATCATCAATCTGGTAAGTTTTGTTAGACTTTTATTTTAAAAATGTAGGACCTTATTTGTAAAACTAAATTTGGGAACTTGGCTCCCTCAAAAATGGGGAAAAAGTCAAAACATTGAAGTGCATTCGACTTTCCATCGAATGCTCATGCTTATCCACCCTTTATTTTTGTGTTTCCATCATGTTTTTGGACTTGGAAACTTATCTTTCTGAATATTTTTTAGCCTCATTTCGGAATTGGCTTCAAAATTTGTATTTCGAAGTTGATTTTACTTGCCAATTCTCGAGCAGCTCTAGCCTAAACCAAAATAGACGTAACGAGTATATTCGAGTATATGTTAATCAATGTTCATATACATAATCAATACAATATACAGTGGAACTTCGATTATCCGTCGCCCGATCAACCGTCACTCCGATTAACCGTCACATTTTGTCAGCAAATTTTTTTTTTCGTTTTGTTTTGATTCTGTTTATGCACACAATGCGCGAAGCGATTCTGTCAGAAATTTTTCTTACGAAATTCGGAAATGAAAATTTCGCAGAAATTCATTAATCTAGTTCACTTTGTATGTGATTCAATTTCGTAACATGATTGATTTTGTTCATTTGCGCTCTCTAATTGATGTTGGTTAGTTGCACTTTATTCGCCAAGTCAAGTGGATTACACATTGGCTTCACAATGGAGTCTCAACCATCTGAATCTGATAAACAAAAACGCCAGAGAACCGTTCTTACGATTGTAAAAAAAATGGAAATCATTAGAGAAATCAAAAAAGGTGCATCTACTATAACAACTTTGAGCACTCAATTTGGTATTCCGCGAACCACAATTAATGACATAAAGAAAAATGCTGATGAGATCGAAAAGTATGTCTCTCAAATGGAATCATTGCATGGTCGCGCAAAACTACGTAAGACGATGAAAAAACCAGCCAACGAAGCTCTCGACACGGCATTGTATTTATGGTTTGTTCAGAAGCGAAGTGAAGGAATACAATTGTCGGGCCCAATTGCTGCTGGAAAAGCATTACAGTTCAACGCAAAATTGAGTGGAGACATTAAGACAACACATTGTTTTTTTATTCGATAATAAAATACGAAAATGACAAATCAACATTTTTTGTTACGTATCCTTTTTTCTTGCGTTTTTGTATTACAGTACATATATTGTATATGTATATTCAATACCTTGTATTCTAGCGTCACCATACAGATTCAAAACAAAATTCTACCATATATTCGATTATCCGTCTATTGGATTATCCGTCAGGCTGCTGGTCCCGTGCCTGACGGATAATCGAAGTTCCACTGTATATGTATGTAAATCATACTCCTTCTGAATAAATTTACTATGCCATTGTTTGCCATTGTTGACGTTGTATTCTTAAATGACACTATTTTATATACAGAGGTCTATACATATATTACAGATACGCTTGATTCCAGTTTTCTCTTTTGATTTTTATTAAATAATTCCTAAGAAATAGTTTGGTTGTGGATTCTAAACAGCTTGTTTCTGCTTCGTGTTCAATTCAAAAACTCACGATCTGTAACATTGTCACCATTCTTTTGCAGGACAACGACCCGACAGCTAAGTAATTTGAAGCTCACACACTTCAAAAAGGGTCATAATTTCATACTTATTTGTTAGCAAAGTTTTTGGTTTTCCTTTGATCAGTCCATAGGCATAAACAGCTGTTTTGCGATTTCTGAATATTCTTAACAATTGGACATGCGACGTTCCCTTCACCCACTTCTGATAAAACTTTAAATGGTGGGGGTAGAGTTCGGGAAATGTGATATCTTGTGATGGTGGAGAGGGTATTTTAAAAGCGTAACGTAATGGTGTTTTTCGCTGTGTCTCTTTCTTTAGCTTTGGTTTAGTTAAAAAAATGGTTTAGTTACCAAATACACTGCCATCAGTGAGTTCTATAGCTGAACTCGAACACTGTGCACTCTTTTTCCTAAACAGCTTTAATAATCTATCTTTGAATATAAATATTGGACCTTATGATTCACCTATTCATTGATATTGTAAATGAAGTAAAATTTCGAGAATTTAATATTTAACCATATTTTTATTAGCTATCTTCAATTATGTATTGACTAAAAGCAAAGCTGTTTAATTTCAATATCTAAACATAAATTTCCAAACCCCGGAATAAATTCCCCCGACACACAACAATGAACACAACCCTATGTTTCCACTAAGTTCATTTGATATTTTTTCTTCAAAATAAAAGATGATTTCTTTATATAAAAGGCGCTAAGTTTCAAATATTCTTATAGTAAGAGAGGGACAATAGCAACATTTAACATTTCTTCCTTGTTCCCTATTACGCCATATTTTTTTTCTTTTGGCATTTTTCTCGAACTTTTTTCAAAATAAAAGATGGCTGTCTTTAGCTACAACCCGCTAAATTTAAAAAGTAATATCATAAGAATAAGTAAGAGAGAGGACAACAGCAGCAGGCTAACGACAGCATGCTGTCATTTGGACATTTTGTTCCACGTTACCTTTGTTCCTCAAAGCAACAATTTTTGCACTTCACATAAGGTGGGCCTTTATCAGCGTTGCCATTGTAGCAGTTTAACTGCAAAATCAAGTATTTTAAACACGCTGGCAGTTTTATTTTTCAAATCGCAGTTTTTTTTTATTAGTTATTTTTTTATTATGTCTAAAAAAAAATGTCATCAACTTTTAATAACCACTAATATTTTATATTTTCAGAAATTTGCAGTTTTCCCTAAAAAAATCTGGCAACATTGGCCTTCATATCTGTTGTTTCATTTTCATTTCAAAACGACGCCTGTGACGTTTTCCAATTCATTTCATTTCATACCACGCAAAGCCGCCACGCGTTTTTTAATATCCGGCATTATATTTTGTAACGCAGTTTTGTGAAGTGTAAAGTTTCGTGTGTGTTTTTTTGTAAAATTTACATAATGTAAATTTATTAATATTGGTAATTGATAATATACACTTGACAGCAAAATTTTTATTTGGTAAAAAAATAAAGTAAGTTTCATTCGTATTCCAATATTTATATTTCTTTAAGTTTGTGCTTGCTAACAAATCGCCAAATTTCACAAAGCAAACAAAAATGATTTTTGCCAACAGCTCTGAGTGGCATGTGTGCGCGATTATAATGAATGAGCTCAGTTTTTGGCTTTTCTGCATATCCTTGTGGCGTGGTTGGCATTCCATGCCACGGAGCTACATCATATGCGTCCTGCCACCGGATGGCAGCTTCGAAAATTTTTTGAGTACTTTCCAACGATTTTAATTACTCGTTTCATAGAAGATAATCCGGGCATATCTTTGATACATTTTTAGCTCAACTGTAGTCTGAAACTTTAAAACAAATCTGCGAGTTTTCCTTATTTTTGGAAGGAGGAAGCTATCGCTCTTTTTAATACTATTTAGTTAACTAAAAAAAAACCTATCTTTGCATGCACAGTTTAAAGCCATATGCGTTATATTTGACTTTAAGTTGAGTGATTTGGCTCTGGCTGTAAGAACAATAGATTCTAATTGCTTTTTATTGCAAAGCATAATTATACATAATTGTTTTTACATACAGACGCACACCAATACGAAAATTATACAACGTATTTTGCGAATGGAGTCGAATCGATTAAAAAAGTTACAAAAGAATTTAGTACTCTAAACTTTATTCTGTCACAAACAAGTACTAAGAAAACCATCGGCGTATTAAGTTAAGAGTTCGGTTTTAGGCCTGAACTTTAGTGGGCCTCATATGTCTATTTTGTAGTCATCAGTTTGACATACCCGGAACAAAACAAAGTCTTCGAGTACGAAGTGGCTCCTACGCAATGAAAGGAGCGTTTCCGAATGTAATTATTAATGTTGGATCAGTCCCACAAAATATTTATTCGTAACATACTTTTGGAGATATTACGATTTTTCTGAAGTTTCAACCAATTTTTTTTTAAAAAAACCTTATTTTTTCCAAAAATAGCATGTTAAAAAAGCTTAATTTATTCCTTTAAAAATGGCATATAGCTTGTTCTTAATTTTTGCGTACTTACCACCCTTTTTCCCGGAAAATTAAAAAAAAATATTCAATGTATTCTTATGAAAAGTCTGTATTTATGGACAAAAACAATAAGAAACCAACAACAGCATCAACAACAATTATTAAAAGACAATTCTCATTGTAAAACTTAACGCGATTTTTAATAAAAATTTTTTGTCTGCGGCGCTCATTTTTTCAACATAACCTTACATATTAAAAAATTTTTAATTTATGTGACAACAAAAGGGTGTGAACTTAAAAGAAATATTACAGCAACCTATATATCATCTTAAAGAGAATAAATTAAGCTTTCTTAACTTGCTAAAAAAAGTTTTAGGTCATAAACACATTTTTTGGAAGAAATAAGATTTTTAAAAAAAAATATTAGTCAAAATTTGAGAAAAATCTTCAAAATTATAAGTCAAATTTCAAAGTTTTGCTCACTATTATTTTCCTTATGACACCCATATTTTTGAAATCCATTTAGGGATTCCTAACTTATAAGGACTTTTACAAAAGCTATGTCCGCAGCTTCCGATGGCTATATGTATATCCGAAACCAGACCCGAGCGACACTTTTTGATTACATATTTATGCACAGAATTAAAAAGGCCATATTTCAAAAAAAAAAAAAAAAATTGGGCTTAAGTTTACTTTAGCTCCCATTGTCCAATGGTAATTAAACTAAACTTTTCTTATGTGTTTTTTATTCTCAGCACAAATATGTTATCAAAAAAAGTCGCTCGGATCTGGATATATAGCCATCGGAAGTTGCGGATATAGCTTTTGTTAAAATCCTTATAAGTTGGGAACTCCTAAATGGATATCAAAAATATGGGTGTCATAAGATAGATAATTTAATGGCCTACAACAATGGTAAGCAAATCTTTGAAATCTAATTCATAATTTTGGAGATATGTATTACAATTTTTCTGAAATTTTGACCAATTTTTTTTAAATACCGTTATTTTTCCCAAAAAATGTGTTATCTAATATATAAAATTCTTGTGTCACAGTGTTTGTTACCGTACTCCTCCCAAACGGCTTGACCGATTCTTATGAAATTTTTTGTGTATATTTGGTAGGTTTGAGAATAGTGGGTAAACTAAAAAAAATCTATTTAGGGTGCATATTTAAGTTAGCCCTCATACAAATTTTTTTTTATAATAGCATTTTCACAAATACCACTGCATCGATTCACATGGAACTTACACCACGTAGCTTTTATATTAAGGGACATGGTTTAGTCTATGAGACTTTTATTTAGGCTGCATATTTAGGTAGGCCCTCACACAAAAATATTTTTAAAATAGCATTTGCCCAAAGACTACAGCATCGATTCACATGGAATTTACACCACGTAGCTTTTATACTAAGAGAAATGGTTAAGTCTACAAAACTTCTATTGAGGGTGCATAATTAGGGTGGCCCTCATAGAATTTTTTTTTATAATAGCATTTTCACAAATACCACTCTATCGATTCATATGAAATTTACATCACGGTCTCTTATATTAAGAGACATCGTTTTGTCTAGAAAACTATAATTTGGCGTGGCCCTGAAACACAACTTTTTTAAAAAAATTAATTTTCACGAAGACCGGTAAATTGATTCACACCGAATTTACACCACGTAACTTTTATATTAAGAGGCTTAGTTAAGCCTACTAAACTTTTATTTAGGGTGGCCCTCATACAAAAATATTTTTAAAATAGCATTTTTACAAAGACCTCTGCATCAATTCACATGGAATTTACACCACGTATCTGTTATATTAAGAGGCACCAAAGACCAAAATTTGTGAAGCAGATGAATGAAACTAGATACATATGTATATAAAAAGTACGGACAAAAAGAAGTTTCAATGAGAAAATGGGTGGTGCCACACCTTCCATATGCGAATAAAACAACATTTTGTATATATCAGCAATTACTTGATGCAGATGATTGAGACTTCGTAATTATGTAAAACACAAAAGCTATAATAAATTAAACTCATCGCACCACCTAGCAGTAAGGCCAGAACAACGTCTGCCAAGTTTGCTATACTATATGTAAAAGAGTAGGGACAGAAGTTGATTTCACTTTAAAAATGGGCTGATTCACTTTAACATTCCATAGCATGAGTTCATACAGCTTCGCGCCACCTACCGGAAAGGGCAGAACAACGTCTGCCGGGACAGCTAGTTAACCTATAATTTTTTTAAGCATGGTAAGAAAGTTTAATTCATTCTCTTTGAAATCATCAAAGCAAAGCTACATAAGCAAATTTTACATACAACAATCAATTAATATCGATAGTTAAATCTTATTCTTATTTAGGTGTAACGGTTTCAAGTACGTCCTTAGGTAGATGCGCAGCAGAAGCTGCTCTAAAAAAAGGGAAAATTGCTTTAGATACTGCTCTGCAAACACTAAGCAAATTTAAGTCGGACTCATGGGAAGGAAGGGTAAAATTATTCGACAGTATTATTTTGTCAACTCTTTTATATACAGCTGAGGTGTAGAGTTTGAGATATTGTGATGATATTGAAATCATACAATCATCATATTTCAAACGTATACTCTCATTACCAAAAGCTACTCCAAATGCTCCTTTTAGGCTGGAACTGGGAATACTGAAGCTCTCCTTTAAAATATTCATTCGAACCTTTGATTTTGTTATTCGGATTTTGCAAATGGAACAAAGCCGTTATCCTAGACTGTGTCTCCTTCGATTAGTTTATCTTCATCTTAATGGAAATGTAAATATTGATTAAACTGGGTTTCCCAATTTAATACCTTCTTACAGAAAGTAAATATGACACATTTATGGCATTGACTAACTGCTGAAGCTTGGATAGAAAACCGAATCATAGCTCTTGAGTGTTTTCAACGCCATTTGAAATTCCAAGATGTTTTAAAAGCATCAACCTTAAACACAATGAACTGTAGAATTCTCAGGTCACTTGAAGATAGTACTGTCCCCTATCTTTTCAAACGAAACCAATTTTATACGACAAAAATTATAGCACAATTAAGATTTTCATCTAAATACATAACCAGATTTTGCATTAATGGCCAATCGTACCGATTAAATTTAACTAATACTTGTTCAATATGTAACTTGCATAAGAATGAAACCCTTGAACACTTTATGTTTGAATGTCCTATCTACTCTGCCTTTCGAAATCACCACCTAGGTAACATAATATATACTTTCGGGGAAAACAAGATACAAATTTTCAATTTTTATTATTTTGTATAATTTAATAAGAAACCAAACCTCCTTCTGTTACAACATATAGTTCATAAAAAGAAGTAAAATAAAAATTGAATTGAATATTTAATTGAATATTCTCTTTGAAATGGTTAATAGTTTGTTGTAAATTTTTTAATATTTGCCCCCTTTTTGACCGAAAAATAACAAATTTTTCAATGAATTCTTATAGAATTCTTTTTATGGTCAAAAACAATGAAAATAACAAAAAAAAAAGGACTATTACAACAAAAACAATTATTATAAACTGATTCTCATTATAAAATGATAAGATTATTATCAAAATCAATAATTTTTTAAAAAGTATGGTTGAGTTGGAAAAAGGAGCGGAGCAGGCGAAATCGCGCGCGCGATTTTTAATAAAAATTTTTAAATTTTACAATGAGAATCGGCTTATAATAAGTGTAGTTTTGTAATAGTCCTTGTTTTTGTTATCTGACAATTAGCCCTTAAAGCTAACATCAATGACAAAATCCAGATCACGATTATTACGCTCGTTAGGTTTCACTTTAAAGGTTCTTGTGATTTGATCAGCTTTCTTTACGGTCATATAAATTTGCAACAGTAGACAGCAATAACTTCAGCAGCACCAGCTATTGCGGCAAACACAGTTCCACAACCAACATCCAGAACAACCTGCAACTAAAATTTTTTTGTTTCAATATACTTCATCAAATACTTGATTCAGCTTAAATGCATCATATTGGATATTTACTATAGAGGTCCTTATGATAAATCCCATTGCGGTAGGCTAAATTGCGCACCTCATTTTTGATCATTTCTTCGTGTATGCCAAAATGTACACGAGTTAACCAAGCGATGTCATGTCATCTGCAGCGGGCCCAGTGCCCAAATTTTTTGATTTTATTGTTGTTGGTAGCATTAACATATTAACCACGATGTTACTATTTGTAAATGTTTTCTTGATGTTTCGTGACTTGGCATTGCTGGAGCGGTAGATGCAACTTCTTTCCTATCTAAGATAAAACACTGATTTTGATATTTTTTCTTTTAAATATTTTTTTAATTACCATTGTGTCGGACACTGCATAAGCTGAAGGTTGAGTGAATGGTGTTTATTGCTTAGGCTCAGGATCAGTTTTTCTGATTGAATTGATGACGGCATTGCGGGAGCTTGTAGATGCAGCTTCTTTCCTAGTGAAAATAAAACAATGATTTTGATATTTTTGTTTTATAAATATTTGTTTACTTACTAGCTATGGATTGTGCACTTTTATTTCTTATTCCCTTTGTTGAATTCAGCATCTAATTCAGTTAAATGCATCATTTTAATACTTCCATGTGTACAAATCTAATTTCTGACGTTTAACTTTGACGTTTCAAAACTCAGTTACTGTTCAACCTAAATTAGAGCGCCAGCGTCGTTTAACTGTCAAAACTTTCTCATGCACATATATTTTATATGAAGCCAACCGAAATAAGCAACGCTCTAACGCCAGCGTATTCGATTTTCCAATTTTGACACAGCGTTGGCAGCTAATTTTTTATTTTATTGTGTTGATATTTTTTTCTATCACAAACAGTTAACAATTAAACTCTACATGACATTTAACGCTACGCTCTTATTTAGGTTCAGCGATGAACTCAAAAGCGTAGCGCTGGCAAAGTCAACGCCCAACGCTCTAATTTAGGTTGAACAGTTATACAAAATTATAACAGAGTCGAAAAACCGAGTAAAGTAAAAGATTATGCATACGAATATTAGCTTTTACTCAGATAGCTTTTACTCAACTCGTTTTTCTTACTCCGGAGTAAAAGCAGAATTTACTCAGTTTTTATGCATACGGGGCAAAGTTTCCAATTTCTAATTGAAAATATTTCATCTCTAGACGTCAAAAAGGAAAAAGTAAATATTTATACTTGAACAATAGTTTGAAAAAACACAGACTAAATATGAAATATTTATTTGTTATTTAATTTTGCCGTTTAAAAAGGTAGTTTACCTAAAATTTTGATTTACTCTAATTAAATTTTCATTTATTGTGCAGGTACGCACTGTCAGCTAGCTGGTGCTCACTTTCAGTAGCATGGTGAAATAGTGCGCCAATTGAAAACAACTACAAAAGACAAAGTTGTCTGGCAAACGGAAGTTAAAGCCCTGCTCGGTCTAAAGAAAATTGATTTAATTCAGTTGTAAGTTTTTGTTTGACAGTTGCTCTACGGCAGTGCTGACAAATTTAACTCACGAAAAAATTAAGTGGCGAAAACCGTTTTTTTTGCCACTGAGATAACTATCTTATACCCGCGTCAAAAAAACACGGCTATTATGAGCTATAATTGCACCAGAACTTTCCTTTCGTATGCCTGCAACTTTTGAACTTGTTTGAAGAAAAAAAAAAAAAAAATTGATTCACCCTAATATACATATCTCCGAAACCAGATTCGAGGGACACGTTTTTCTTAGCAAAGCATAATTCTAGCTGTATGTACTTTGGTTTTTTTTATTGTGTGTTGGCTCAATTTCGTTCGTTTTGTTGCGTCCGAACTGAATATTACTAGTATTTGTCCAAAATTTTGATATATGGGGTAAAACACACGAAAACGCCACCTGAAAAAATTTTTGGCTCCGCTTTGGGTGAAATTTGGCATGATTGTAGTATTGATGTCTGGCAATAAAAGTGTGTTTAAGATTTTGCCCTAAAGCTATTTGTTGCTCAGATACGCGGGTATGAAATTCACGATTTTCGTACTTTTTCAGAATAAGTGTTTTTTTTTCGAAAATTCATAGCTTACAGCAAACTTTATCAATTAATAATTGGTGAACGTACATTTTTAGGTTTTTACTTGTACTTTTCAAAACAAATATTGATTTTGAAAAAAAAAAATTTTTTCACAAAATTTTTGCGAATTGAAAAATATTTTTGCATTTTTTTAAAAAAAAACATATTTTAAATTTTTTTTTTTTTTTTTTTGAAAAAAACTTTGATTTATTCTGCGATTAATGGCGTGAAAATTTTCGTGGGACAAAAATTATTTATATTTTTTTTTAATTTTTAAAAAAAATTAAAGAGCTAAAATTTGTAAATTGAAATGAATTTTTCAATTTTTTTTTGAAAAATCCATTTCTGAATATTTTTTTGTTTTATAATTTTAGGTTTTTATTTGTTCTTTTCAAAAAAAAATACTGATTTTGAAAAAAAAAATTTTTCGCAAACATTTTGAGAATTGAAAAATATTTTTGCTTTTTTTTGAAAAAAACCCATATTTTAAAATTTTTTTTTTTATTTTTAAAAAAACTTTGATTTATTCTGCGCTTAATGACGTAAAAATTTTTCTGGGTAAAAAATTATTTATAATTTTTTTTTAGTTTTAAAAAAAATTAAAAAGCTAAAATTTTGTAAATTGAAATGAATTTTTGAAGTTTTTTTGAAAAATCCATTTCTGAATATTTTGTCGGTGAACTTCAGATTACAGCTTGATACGCAAGCCTTAAAATGATATGTCATAACATGAGGGCAAGTAGTTAATTAAAATGTTTGAGCCTGAGCAACAAAAAATATTTGGGCAAAATCTTAAACGCACTTTTATTGCCAGACATTAATACTACAATCATACCAAATTTCACCCAAATCGGAGCCAAAAATTTTTTCAGGTGGCGTTTTCGTGTGTTTTACCCCATATATAGTATATAAGATCTTAAGCGGCCCTCACACGATCAATATTACTGACAGTATTTTGCATACTGACAGTATTACTGATCGTATGAGGTGAGTTCTGATGTACTGTCAGTATAGAAAAACGATACTGATGACCAGGGGTGGGCACCAGTACGCATGCAAAAATTTTGTTTACATGTAGTGGTACAACAACCATATGAAATAAAAATTTAAAAAAAAAATAAGAAAACAAGCGGCACACGTCTTGCCTTCTTCAATGCTTGCGGTGAACTGAACTGAAAACACATTGTGAGCATAGAACTTATCTGTGCTTTGCACTGAAAAAAAAAAGTTATCGTGCGCTTGAAAGGTTTTATGTGCTTTGCGTACTTAAGGTGAAAGCTAAATATTCAAAATACTTAAACTTATTTGGTTGTAATCAAATTAAAAAACGTATTGAAAACTCTAACGGTTATTAAATCTAGTTAATTAAATTGTTGTATTAGTTGTTATATATTTATTTTATTTATTTAAAGGATTTTCAAAGGAAGATTAATTAAGATTTTGAATATTTTATTAATTCATCGAAGTCTATTTCAATACTAGAGACCTTTATTCGTAATAAATTCTCTAGATGGTCATTAATTAATGAGTTTCTTTGCTTATTTTTAATGAATACCATAGAAGAAAAAGTTGCTTCGCAAAAATATGTGGTACCAAACATGGAATACAGATGAAACACTTTATTTTTTAAAACCGGATATCTAGTTTCATCGATTTGTCTCCAAAACTCAAGCCCGCGCTCAATGGGAAGGGAGGTGTCACATTGAAGTCTCTTCAATTCATATTGAGCATCTTCGTTTTGAAAATTTGTTTTGGAGAGCAATGGATTACAGTGCAGGTTTATTGTATCTCGAATTTTATCAAAGTCCGCGAATGCTTTGTTAAAACCGTTTAAGATTTCATCAAATGTTTCATGAAATGCAGACAATTCGTTCCACAGTTCAAATTTGGTGCAAATCTCTTTAGTTTTTGGAAAACTAGAGAGATCCTTAGCTTTCAATTCTGATTGAAGCGTAGTTAAACGTTGTTTAAAGCAATCCACGTTTGAAATCAAATCGAAAACAAACCTGTTTCTTCCCTGTAAACTTAAATTCAACTGACATAAGTACGTTAAAATATCACACAAGAAAGCAAAATTTAATAAAAAATATTTATCCTTTAATTTAGATAGTAGATATTCAGTCTTAGGTGACGGATTTCTTTCTAAAAATTCAATTAGGTCATTTTGTAAATTGTACAGCCTCTCCAGGCAACGACCTTTACTTAACCACCTAACTTCAGTGTATAAAAGGAGATCACTGTAATTAGCCTCAACATCTTCCAAAAATTGACGAAATTGGCGATGCGTAAGGGATTGATGTGCTTAATTATTTTGACGAAAACTTCCATTGTATCCGCTACGTGAAAAGACTTTGCCAATAAGTTTTCTTGATGCAGTATACAATGGAAAGTGGGAACGTCGATGCCATTTTTTCGTAGTTGACCCACGTAATGGTGCCTACCATTACTCTTGCGCCATCAGTGCACACGGAAGAAAGTTTTTCTTTCTCAGCTATTGAGAATACCTTTTTGTCGACATTATCAGAAATATCTGTGCCCCGAACGTTACTGTGCATGCCAGTCAAACACAACAAATCTTCTGTAATATTAAAATCACCATCCACTGCCCTAAAACATATTACTAATTGACTTACATCGTCAATATCTACGCTTTCGTCTAGTGAGATGGAATACGATTTACAGTTTTGAATTGTTTTTTTAACGTTCAAAGTTAAAAATGACGAAATTTCTTCAATTCGGCGTGTAACTGTTCTTCGAGAAAGTGCTATATCTTTAACAATATTGCTCATTTCCCATCCTTTTTCTCCGAAGCAGTTCAACACAGCAATTGCCAGCTCTTTAAAAAATGTGCCATCATTTAAAGGCTTCCCTTTTTTTGCCAATTCCATACTTACTACAAATGAAACTTTGAGTTTACCTCCTTGCAGGTCATCGGTTTGTTGGTTGTTGCTTATAGTATTTTGCCTTTCGAGAAAAATAAGCTTCAATTCAAACAGTTTGAGAATTCTTTCTTCATTTCTATAATTTTCATATTCACGATGAAATTTTAAATAATGTCTCTGGAAATTTGACTTTTTTATAAAATTAAAAACCTTAGAGCAAATTAAACACTCCGGTTCGTTGGAGGAATTAAGGAAAAAAAAAATTCATTTTCATATTCATTTGGAAACATTTTGTTTTTATTTATAAAAAAACTATTATCGAGAACTTAAAGCTAATAGTAAGAAACTTAAAACTATTAAAAAGTATCTTAAAACTATAATTAAGAACTTAAAACTAATAGTAAAAACTTAAAACTATTAAAAAGTATCTTAAAACTATAATTGAGAACTTAAAACTAATAGTAAAAAACTTAAAACTATTAAAAAGTAACTTAAAACTATAATTAGGAACTTAACACTACTAAAAAGAACTTAAAAATATCAATAAGAAACTTAAATTAATAAATCAAATTTTTTCGGGTGTATCATCAATTTTTAGAAAAAAATACGCAACAAAAAATACGCTAACTAGCAATTATTTGTCGCAGGTCTTGCTTCTTTGGCTTCTGAAGTAGAACTGAGTCGATGTTGTGCGTTCACATTTGTATACGTCAGGGCTGTCGCTGTCACTTCAATCGCAGTTTTTCACTGCGATTTAAAGTATGACACTGCGACACTGCATCTTTTTTGAAAACACTGCACTTTCAGAAAAAAGTGTCGCAAAAGTAATCTAGCAAAAAATTTTCAAATTATAAATTTTCAGTCATAAGCCATTTCCATTTATAAGCCATTGAGGGATGTATACCTTAGCCCGAGAACTAATTCATTCATTCACGATGGTTTGTTAAGTGAGAAAGAAGCTACAGAAATCAAAAAGAAATGTCAACAATTTTATATGATCTTATGCAAACAAGTGCTAAAAATAATTAATTTTAAAGATCCTGCTTTAAAAGCGTTTCAATCTGAAAGTCCGGTTTCGTAAGCTTGTTGACACTGATTCTGCTTTTTCCTAATCTGATAAATCATGATGTCGAAGTCAGAAGAAAAAAATTTGGAAGAATTTTGGCTCGCTATATTTAATTAAAAAAAGCCTTAGGCGAAACTACTGTATGTATCCTGGCTTATAGAAATTTTTTGGCGCACTATTATGCCTACCTCACAGTAGCGCATCCAAAGACCGCATTTTTTCACTTACAAATCAAATAATAAATTCAACTTGGAATGGTTTAAAAGTGGAGACGGTTAATTCGATCATGCTCATTAAAGGAACGTTTCCTAATGAAGATTTTAAAAATTGGGTTCCATCAAAACAATTACTAGCAAATTACAGAAAATAGTCGTACATAAATCGTATTTTTTAATATTTTTTTTTTTAAATAAAAACACTTTTTCTCGCTTTAGGTCAGTGTTTTATTTATAATTTTTCCCAATATTTCGAGGAAGATCCTTCCTTATCTTCAGGGGTGACTAAGAAATAATAATTAAAACAATACACAATTGAATAAATTAACAAAACAAAACTTACGTTAAAATTATAGAAAAGCTAAACTTAAACTAACCTAATTGTCAACTAAATGTCTGTATATATGAGCACAATTTTCTGTGTCGCTCTTGAAATTTATTCTCTTGTCAGTGGGGGTGTTAATAATGTGGAGCATCTCTAATATGAATCTCTTTTCATGATTATTTTCTTCTTGTAAGATCTCCACAGCTTCAAAATTAGGAAAATGTCCAAGATCAGCACAGTGGGCGCAAAGGGCTGTCTTAGGAGCTTGTCCATTTCTGTTTTTTGGTCCGATCTGTGTCCTGAGAGTCTTGTATTTAGCTTGTTTTTTGTAGTACCAACATATACCTTCTGGCATACATTGGACCCGTCTCCGTCACAAAGAATTTTGTAAATAAGGCAGGATTTGTCAAGTTTTGATATTGCTGTAAAATTGTCCAACTTTATTATCTTTATTTTTATGTCCTTAAACGCACTTAATTTCGCGAATCTCTCTATCAAACCTGGAATATATGTCATCGATTTATATATGACTGTACCCCTTTCCTGTCTTGGTCCCTTATCCTTATATTTTTGTCTTTTAATCTTTTTGTTGTGTGTTTTGGAAAACTGTTTTTCTCTAAGATTTTCTAAATTCTTTTTATGTTGTCCCTATGGAATACTTGGTCGCTAATTTTTTTAGTTTATTTTGATGTACACAGTACATAGAATATATTATCTTTTTTTTATAAAATGTACTGATTTATGCCATGAAGGCACAAAATGACAATGTTATTTGTTTAATTTTAACTATTGATTACATTTTATTAAAAATTTACCGAAAAAGTGTTTTTTTTCATGTGATTTTAAAAATATTGTAGAATGTATCTTTTTCTTATAACACTGCAAAATTCACTGCACTTTTATTTTAGAAACACTGCGAACACTTCACTTTTCTTCAACTTTTCGGAATTTTCACTGCGGTCAAAAATTCCAAAACGACAGCCCTGGTATACGTATACACGATACGATCTAGTTACGCTCAATTACTCTCAATTACGCTCTTGTTAGAACTTGCAGAAGAACTTGTGCCCAGCTATGCTGATGACTGATGGAAAAATCGGATAATACTGACGAAGTTGTTAAATTCTGACAGGTGAATTCTGACAGTTCATCAGTATTATTTGCAAAGCGATGGAATGTGAAACCAATAAATGTTCAAGCGCGCTTAAAGTACGCGAAAGGCAATTAAATGCTTTTATTGCCCAATATAAAAGCTTAAAATGCTTATGGGATGTGCGTTCCAAGGACTATTCCAATAGGGACAAAAAAAAATACGCATACAGTGACCTTTTAGTGGTCTATAAATTAATAAAGCTGGACGCTGGTTAAGAAGACGTTAAAAAAAATTAATACTTTGCGAAGTAATTTTCGCAAAGAATTAAAAAAATTCATAATTTCAAAAGAAGTGGCGCCGGAGCCGATGAGATATACCAACCTTCAAGTTGGTTGTTTGAAGAGCTGGCGGTTTTAGCCGACTTGGAAAAGCCAGTGGAAATTATGTCAGCCATATGCAACGATACAGATAATGACGAGGTAAGATATTGTTGAAATTCTTGAAACCACATTTTATCAATTAAAGCCTAAAAAAGTTGCAGCACATGAGCAGGGATGGTCAGGTGCATCATCACCGAATAAAACATATTTCCATTTATTTTTTTAATAAATTACATTAATAATACATATTCAATTATAAGTTTATATAAAACCAAAAATAATATAAAGATTAAATTTAATTGGACAGGTACGCCAGCGCTTGCGTACAATTTCTAAAATTATTTTGCAATTTAATTGATCACTACAGCACTTGGAACAAATTCCGTTTGTTTTTTATTTATGTAAATGAAAGCCAGAACTGCATTCAAAGTTTAATTGTAATGCAATAAATTCGTCATCAATTAAGTTTAAAATTTGTGTTTCATTCGATTCAAGATTTTCAGTAGAACGATTATGATTTGATATAATCGAAAAAAAAAACACCTAATACATTTTCTTTTGATATATGTATGTTTTAATATCAAGTCAAGAAATCCAACGTTAGACCCTTGGTCGGATGACATCTACAATCCTACAGACTACGCAGCCTACTACTACTTAAGCTATCTTCGCCTTATATGGCAATTTGCTTATATTTGGTATATTAAGCATTTCGAAAGCAAAAGTTGAGATCAATTGATTATTTAAATTTAGTTTAGGGATTCACTTAGCACCGATATTTTGTTTCCTGTGGTGTAGACAACGACGACCATTACAACTACAATGTAAAACTTAATGTATAATATTAAACTGCCATGGCACTTGACCTTCTTCACAGAAGTAATCGCAATATTTATCTCTCACAGTTTTCGCATTGACACTATTTGTTCAAATAGGACTTTTTTTCAATGGAGTTAACATATTTTCAGTTATTTCACCGCCAATTTCAAGTTCGCATGTCTCCAAATTTTCTGTTATAAGTACATTTCTTGAACAATAAAGATGTTTATTATTTTCAATTAAGAAATTATGCAAATAACAGCAGGCTAATGTAACTGTAGATGCTTTTTCTGGTCCGAGGCTTATAGGCTTTTGAAAAACTCCAAATCTACTGGCTAGTATTCCGAAGGCGTTTTCTACAACACGACGGGCTCGTGAAAGGCGGTAATTAAAAATGCGGCGCTTATTTGTCAAATCATGTTGACTATATGGTTTCATAAGATTAGTACACGGTTCAAAATTTAGGTTTAATTTTTCAACCGTTCTCAAAATTGTTTGGTTGAAAACAATATTTTTGTTTTTTTTTCTTCAAGTTTTCAACTCTTAAGTGTAATTTTTCATCCTCTACTAGTTGAAATTGATACATATTTACTGATTTCGACCTGAAAGATGAATATTTCGACGCCTAAGTCAATTTTTTAAACTATTATTTAAATTTTTATACTTATTTGGTTGAAAATTTTCAAATTCAAATAAATTCAACTCCGAAGTTGATTTTTTGAACCAAAAGTATAAAAACTAAACTTCATGGATGAAAAAGTTTTACTTTTTGGTTGAAAAATTGTTTTCCACTTTATTTGACAATTTTTCAACAGTAGAAAATATTTTCAACTTCTGACGTCTGTTTTTTTATATAGAATTAAAAAGTTTCAAGTTTCTTTAATTTAATAAATATGTAATAAAAATATTAATGGAATCCAACGGAAGGTTAGTGAAAGTGAATTTTGTCAGCGAATTCAAGATACGTGGTCATGCAAAAGACACGTCAATCAGGAGATTTTACTTCTGAAGCTGTCTTAGTTTCAGGTATGTGTCCTCTTTCACAATTTGTTTTGAATATTCTTAAATGTAAGTACATCCATATATACATACATACATTAGAGTGACAAAAAAAAATCGAGTTTTCGATTTCTATGTTGCTTATATTAACCCTGCTTAGATAACGTACGTCTCCGAGACGTACGCTTTTTAAAGTTTTTGCTCTCCCACTCGCAATTATTATCGCAGCAGGCTCGCATTTATATTTATCCCAGTCGTCAACTGCAGCTTGTCAGTGGTGGTGGTTTTTTTGCGGTAAGTTCATTGTTTCGCGAGTTATAGCGAAGTCATACGTCTAAGAGACGTATCGATATCTTTTGTGTTACTTTCGCACCTCTTGCATGTAAGTGTTTTGTTTTATTTTTTTTTTGTAGATTGATAGCTTTTTATAAATTTTGCATTTGAGCAATGGCACGGAACCAAAGTTTAGATGACACACAAATTGCTGCACTGTTACTAAACATTTCTGACGACTCGAACGCAATATACTGCTGCCATGAGCCGTGACAGATTTGATTTCTTAACTCGATGTTTCAGAATGGATGATAAAGCATTGCGACCTACTCTTCGACCTAATGACGCGTTTGTGGCTGTCAGGAAGGTGTGGGACCTTTTTATCAAACAATGCCAAACTAGTTATGTACCTGGATCTCACGCTACAATTGATGAACAGCTGTTGGGCTTTCGTGGTCGTTGTCCATTCAAAATGTACATCCCAAATAAGCCAAATAAGTATGGAATTAAAATTCCAATGATATGCGATAGTACTACAAAGTATATGTTCAATGCAATTCCATACCTTGGAAAAACAACAAAAACTTGTGACATGCCATTAGGAGAGTATTAAGTGAAGGAGTTATCACGCCCAATACATGGTACTAGTCCCAACATAACATGCGATAATTGGTTCACATCAGTGCCGCTGGAAAAGAACTTACTGAAGGAACCTTACAAGTTGACTCTCGTAGGAACCATTAGATCAAACAAAAAAGAAATTCCGGAAGAAATGAAAAATTCAGGCTCGCGAGAGGTTGGAACTACAATGTTCTGCTATGACGGACCATTAACTCTGCTGTCGTATAAGCCAAAACCTTCTAAAATGGTATATTTGCTATCTTCGTGCAATGAAGAAGGCACAATCAATGAAAGTAGTGGAAAGCCGGACATAATATTATATTATATTCAAACTAAAGGCGGTGTCGACACATTCGACCAAATGTGTTCGTTGATGTCTTGCTCTAGGAAAACAAATAGGTGGCCTATGGCAGTATTTTATGGAATGCTGAATATGGCATTTATAAACTCATACGTCATTTATTGCCATAATGTAATATCAATTACACAAAAACCGATTAATAGGAAAGAGTTTATGAAGTCACTATCGACATTTCTAACAACGCCATGGATGAAAAAAAGGCTTGAAATAGCCACTTTGCCAAAAAACTTGCGCACTAATATTCAAAATGCTATACCAAACAAAGACGGAAGCGATATGGAAAACAAGACTTTAATATGTATTTCATGTTCCTAATTTTTTTCTAATTTTATTATTTTTGATTTTTATTTATATAAACTAATATTAATAACTCATTGAATTAAAAAAAATGTATTTATTTTAGTATTTAGTAGTTTTTATAGTTCCTTACAGAGAAGACAGCATTTTTTTTGTTAATTTTTTAAGAAGTCTGTAATTTTTTATTTAATAAGAAAATAAACATTATTTTATTTAACAAATGTCTTTAAATTACGAAAAAATAGCTAGATATATTACGTAAGTATAAAATATGTGAAAATAATTGGAATAAATAAATATTAGAGGATTATTAAATCGACACGTCTCTCAGACGTATCGTTATCTTTTCACGCTATAAAAATAACGTTATCTATCTAGGGTTAAAAGTAGTTAGTGTTATGTCAAAAATTGAAGCCTTGAAAATTTTATTAAAATATATTGGTATTTAGAGGTCGCTAGTGTCCGAGTTTGAGTTAAAATCTTATTTTTTATTTGAGAGTGATTATAGCTCTGCCCAAAAGACAATGAGATACGGGCTGTTGGAATTGATTCTTATATTTGAGGGTGTGCTGAACACGATGGTGATGATTGCTTTGCTATATATATTTCTTTGTCTAATATTCTTGAAAACTATTGTCCGAAAACAGACTAAGAGATTCTGGCTAGTCCAGTATTTCTTATCAGAACACCAGAGCAAAAGAAAAATGAAAAATCCTCGAAAACAAGCCAAAATTCAAGCTTAAGGTAAATTTGGGTAATACATTTTTTAAAGTTTGTTTTCCGAAGAAATTTTTTGCAATGAATCCGAATTTGGCCTCAAAATTGACACATCATATCAGAATTCTGAAATATTTGAGGTTAAGTACTTAAAAAATTAGGTTTTTTGTCTACTTTTGAGGCCATGTATGTATAGGATTCAAAAAAAAGTGTTCAGTTTAATTTTAATAAAACCATCATTTAGTAACGATCTTCCTCTTTAAAGTTAGCTTCATCTAGCTTGCGAATTTTCAACTCATTGCGTTGATAAATTCAACTTTGAAAACAATATTTTTGTCTTCTTTGAGGAACTTTTTCAACTATTTCGGATGAAAAAGTAAACTTTTCTGCAAGTTTTCAACTCACTGCGTTGAATATTTCAACTTTAAAAGCAATATTTTCATCATTCTGGGAAACTTTTTCAACTATTTCGGACGAAAAAGAAAGTTTTTGTGTGAATTTTCAACTTACTGCGTTGAATAATTCAACTTTGAAATCAAATTTTTCATCTTTCTGTGGAGCTTTTTCAACTATTTCGGATAAAAATGTATACTTTTGTGGAAGTTTTCAACTCAATGCGTTGAACAATTCAACTTTGAAAGCAATATTTTCATCTTTTTGCGCTACTTTTTCAACTACTTCAGACGAAAGATTCTGTTTTTATTTGCATTTTCAACCGAAAAGGTTTAAATTATCGACGGATGAAGTTGAAAATGCCTTATGTATAACGTTTTCAACCTGAATAAGACAAAAATTTCAACTTTTTTGGAAAGAATGTATATGTCAACTTGAAAAGTTGAAAAACTATACTTAAATTTTGAACCGTGTATGTAATGAAAATGCTTCATCGCCGATAAATACATAAGGGTGTTTTTCAATAGTATTTGTTAAGCACGCTGGTGGTGGAATGTTTAAAGTATTGTTTTGAAATTTTTCCCAAAATTTGGTATAATACAGTACTCCTCCATCCGAAATTCGTCCATTAGCGCCAACGTCAACCATAATAAACAGGTAATTTGCATTAACTATTGCCATTAGTACTATACTAAATGTGCCTTTATAGTTGTAATTCATAGAACCAGAATTTTGAGGTTTTTTTATATTAACGTGTTTACCATCTATAGAGCCAATGCAGTTTTCAAAGTTCCATTTGCATCCAAAATCATTTGCTATGCTTTTCCATTGTTCACTAGTTTGCGGGAGCTGAAATATATATAATTTTTATATTTTAAAATAACTTCTTTATAATATTGAAATTTAGAGCGTAAATAATTATTATATTACTTTTTTACATTTATTTTTTTTTAAAATTCGGTCAATACTATTTGATTTTAGGAAGCTGATAATGACATTTATGAATCAGTTGAGAGAAATGATGACTCTTGTTTCGTACGAGCTAAGCCAAAAAAACCAAAGTCTTCAGCAATTGTGGCCCAACAAAATGAATTGCTATCTTTGGCATGTGGCTATTTAGCTAAAGACAATAGCCAAGATAGTGACTTGGATTTAGCGAAAGTGTGGGCTAGCAAACTGAAAACATTGGATGAAACTGAAAAAATATTTGCAGAAAAAGGCATTAACGATATTTTGTTTGAAGCTCAACTTGGAACATTAGGTCGAGAATCTATTCAAATTAATCCTCAAAGGTTAACAAATTTTAGTCGGTCATCAACACCAGTATCATCGCATAGTTGGGTGGAACATTCCACAAGTGAATCGGTAGAAAATATATTACCACATACCGAAGTCAGCTTGCACTCATATTTTAGTAGTTGTAATGAGGATAACAATAAATATTAATAAATATATGTACTTACTGTATTATTTTATATAAGTATAATAAAAGGTGTTTATATAACTAAAAAGCTTTAGTTTACTTTATAAGACATTCTCTAAATGAATTTTTCTTAACAGGGGTAAAAGAGATGCATCTGAAAATGATTCAGAAGAAGTTCGACACTCATTAAAAAATGACATATGAAGATGGTGCTGGGCCACCAAATTTACAGATTTCGGTGAAAATAAGTTGGTGAACACTTGTAAATTTTGTAGCAAAGCACTGTTGCTTAGCCACATTTCACAGCTTTGACTCAAAACTTGAGCTTAATTGCCATTGACAGGAACGAAGATAAACGAAGGTGCTATCGCTTTGTTCATGATAGCATCAGATGTCAAGATGCTGCCCAAATCAATAAGGTTCCTTATCTCTTAGGTAAGTATATGCGGGTTAGGTACTATTTATTGATATTCTTGTAGTAGATCTGAACCGCCTGTACTTCAGCATCTTTGGTGCCAGTACGATTTTCAATCTATGACATACAAATCATCATAGATCGCTATATAAATAAACAACGATTACAAATTGTGTAAATTTATTACATTCACTAAAATTTAAACTTGCTATTCGCTGAAATTGACATAATTTTTTGCAGCTATGAAGTAATTTGCCTCCCATATCGTGTGATTTAAAACCTTTAGACTAACGTAGTATAAACGTAGTTGTTTATCAATTTTACTTTCTGCTATATTTCAATTTAGCATTGTATCATGTTTAATGAAAGGCCCTTTAACTACATTCCTTCCAAAAAAAGTTGTATATGCGATTTATTTCAGGTTGCAAACGAAGTTATTAAAATAAATGTTATGCGTTTTCAATTTCCTCAGTCGTAAATTTCATTTTAAGTAGTTCAATTAGTGCAATAAAGCTTAT
Source organism: Tricholauxania praeusta (assembly GCA_949775025.1). NCBI lineage: Eukaryota > Metazoa > Arthropoda > Insecta > Diptera > Lauxaniidae > Tricholauxania > Tricholauxania praeusta. The sequence goes on from OX459031.1 coordinate 86,328,999, forward strand.
ATTTTAAACCAACAGGTTTAAAGTCTGGGTTGAAAATTTACATCTCAAAACTCAAATTTTTTTATAAAGATTAATGTTCATCTGCTTCCCCATCCCACTCTAGATATTACTAAAAAAGTATATGCGACTTGACATATAAAAATATTGCGTAAGCTTCCACTGTAGCAAAAATCTTTGAATTATGGCCTGAATCTCAATTATTTTATCAATCTGTTCCAATTAAAATAATTATTATATAAAGTATAATGTCAATTATAATTTTATTAACCTGAATGCGATCCTTGAGAACAGTAATTATAGCTCGGCAGGTCTCCATCACGATTTCACTTATGGTTGTTGGCGCGATGACTGCAGAATATTTTAAGTCTTCAAACGCTCGCCCAGTTGCAAGGTACCTCAGAGTAACAGCCAGCCTTTGATTTGGAGGAATACTTTCACTCATATTAGTATCCATTTTAGTAATTAATGGCTCTACCATGCTTAATAGTTTATTATAGATGTTAATGTTAATTCGAAAATAATTGTGGTAGTCTTTTGGGTCGGAAAGCTGGATTTCTTTTAAGAGATTTAAATGACAATACTTTTTACGTTTAGCAATCCATTCTTTTACCCAACGCTTCCTATTATTAATCCGTTTGTTTGGAATAGAAAACGCTAAAATAATTGCTACGCACGCTTTAGAATTTTCGTCCATTATAAGAACAAATAAATTGATATTCTTTGACAGTTAACACTGCTGTTCATTGATGTTCGCACCTTCACCAGTTGAATATCAAAAAAACTGATTACTGACAATAAACAAGACTGACCGTGTGAGTGGTACACTGACAGTAATGTAAATACTGTCAGTAATATTGATCGTGTGAGGGCCGCTTTAGAATTTAAGGGCTTAAATTATGAAAAACGTTAATAATAATTTTTGTATTGAACTTTTTAGTCATTTATACAACCAACATGACAAAGATAACAAGTGGATTAATTTAACCTGGTAATTGGTGACATATGTTTCGGCTATTACCACGTATATACATATATATATATATAAATCCAAAGAAACACGCACTTTGTACACATCAAGGTCACATACCCAATAGCTCAAGTGTTAGAGCGGCCGTCGCAATTCAAAAATGCATACGGTCGGGTGTTCGATTCTCAGTACAACTTAACCAAAACTGGTCTGATGAGGCTATGTATATGCATATAAATATGTATATACGTGGTAATAGCCGAAACATATGTCACCAATTACCAGGTTAAATTGATCCACTTGTTATCTTTGTCATGTTGGTTGTGTAAATGACTAAAAAGTTCAATACAAAAATTATTAATATAATAATTATTAGTCTCAAAACAAACCAAGAAAAACGTTAATGCTTCAGAAGAATCGGTAGAGATGCTTAAAACGATGTTGATATTCAATATATATGTATATATGTGTGTATAGTAAAAAACTTTAATTTTATACTAATTTATTCCTGTTTTAAAGATTTTCATTAGCGTTTTCATAATGTAAGCCCTTATATACTACTAGCTGTCCCGGCAGACGGTGTCCTGCCCTTTTCGATGTGTGGGGCGATGTTGTATGAACGAATGCAATGGAATGTAAAAGCGAAATAGTCCATTTTCCCAGTGAAACTAACTTTTGTCTCTACTCTTTTACAAATTTATAGCAGGCCTGGCAGACGCTGTTATGTGGGGCGATAATTTTTTCCTTTGAAACTTACTTTTGCCCGTACCTTTTATATATGTACATGTTTATGTACTCAGTCCCATTCATCTGCGTCCAGTAGTTGGTGATATATGATGAATTTGATTTTGAAGGATGTATCATCGCCCATTTTTTAAACCAAACTTTGTAAAAACCTTCCATAGGACACAATTATGAAATCTTCATGTAAATTCTATTTAAAAAGTTATTTTGTATTAGGGCCACCAAAAGTATGCACCCTTTATAAAATGTGTACGGCCTAAGTTGTGCCACTTAATATAAAAGCCATGCGGTCTAATTTCCATGGGAATCGAAAAAGCTGTCTTCGAGAAAATAATATTTTAAAAATGTTTTTGTGTTAGGGCCAACCTAAATATGCACCCTTAATTAAAGTCTTATAGCCTACTTATGCCTCTTAATACAAAAGACTCTTAATAAAAGTTTTATATTCTATGACACCCGCGTGATCGATTCTAACATACTGTAAAATTTTCATCAAAATCGGCCGGATGGTTTCCGCGTCCATAAAAAACAAACAGATAGACGGACAGGCAAAAAATAAATTTTATAAAAACAACAAATTTCAGTTTAACTGTAAAAAGCAATGTACACATTTTTCAAAAATTTATTAACAGCGTGCTCTCTCATCAAAAGCAAAAAAACTCAAGGAACTTTGAACTTCTAAGCTACTAGAAGAACTACAAACGGTACAAATGAAAACAAAAATAACAACACAGAATTCAAGAAGCAGCATAAGCATAAGCAACGACAAATCGAACAACAATTATTGTGAGAGGTTTTGCAAAAAACTTAATCCTAAAAAATAGCATTTTTAACTTTAAAAATCATAAAAATAAGTATACAATAACCTTTTTTAGTGCAAATAAAAGCATAAATTATCAAAATCGGTTCAGAATATTTTGCGGTTTGGCGTTACAAACCATTTCCATATAAGCAAATTTATATAAATAGTATAGATATCAAAATAATCAAAAAAATATGGAAAATATTTAAAAAAAGAGGATGAAAAAACCTAAGTGTGAGAAATACTAAGAAATAAAAAATTAATGTGAAAAATGTTGAAAAATGTTGAAAAACGTCAGAAGTCTACAAAGTATGAAAAAGGTTGAAAAAGTCATTACTAAATAATATTTTTTTTTAAAATATGTATATGCCTCCTAATATAAGGGCCACGAGGTGTAAATTCGATATGCGGTCTTCGTGAAAATCTATTTAAAAAATACTTTTGTGTGAAAGCTACCCTAAGTATGCACCCTAAATAAAATAGTAAAGGCCTAAGCTGTGTCTCTTAATATAAAAGCCAGGTGTTGTAAATTCTATAAAAATCAATTAAGCGGTCTTCGAGAAAATGATATTTAAAAAAATTTCTTTGCATGAGGCCACCCTAAATATGCACCCTATGATACCCGCCTGATCAATACTAACATACTTTAAAAATTTCATCAAAATTGCTAGCATTGTATGGGATTCTATAAAAGTCGGCAGGAGGGGCAATTTGACTAACGTTGCAAGTAAGTAATTAATTTTCGAATTAACATTTGAAAATTTTTGTTTTACTTTTTTAGGAACTTTGTTGCCATTTTTATGAGCAATAACCGCGGTGGTTATGCCCCGTCCCCTTTCAAGCGCAGCTACCGTGGTGGCTCTGCCCGGCACCCTTTCGGACGTATCCAACGCGGAAGACGCAGTCGAGGTGACCGAGGTGGCCGTGGTGGTTGGCAAGAATTGCCATAAATAGATCAAATTCAGGAAAAACCGGAACAAGAACAGGGACAAGGACAAGGACAGCAACAAGAACAAGAAGAGGACATAGAACGTGGACAGCAAGAAGAAGAGGACATAGAACGTGGATAGCAACAAGAACAGGAACAAGAAGAGAACATAGAACGTGAACAGCAACAGGAACAAGAAGAAGACATAATGTGAACAGCAACAAGAACAGGAACAAGAAGAGGACATAGAACGTGGACAGCAACAAGAAAAAGAACAGGAACAATTACAATTACAATTACACGAAACTCAACGTAAACAACGACATTTATCTGAAAACATAGAGACAGCATTACATTATTATGACCGACAAAAGTAAGACATCGAGTGACACAGACAACTTAGACAACAAAAAGAACAGCGACACGCGGACGAACAAAACCAACTTAGAAACGTAATCAGAGTCTTAGAGCAACGGCTTCAACACCACCAACAACCGCCACATTATTATCTATGTAAATAAATACATACGATATTCAAAAGTTTTTAATAGTAATAAAATTTATCTTTTCAGCCGTCGAGCACCAAGAGCAAATGCAACAACAACATCTACAACACCCACATCCGCCACGACCACAACAACCACTTAACTTCACGTATCCGCTACAATAGCAAACAGCAAATAAGAGCAACAACAACGTTAACCCCAAAAACAAAATTTACCACGTCCCACGAAAAAATAAGCAACAACACTAATAACAATATGCTGTACGAGTCTTCACTTGCAATCTTATCTGCTGGATCAGAACAATTCCATAACCACCATCACAATTTCATTAACACCACCACATTTCCATAAACATAGGCATGTGCAATAGGTGTGTCTGTTTACTCGACAAAAGTTAACTTAAGGCGCCTTTTGTTGCCTAAACCTGCCTAACTCGTGTCTGTTTACTTTCAAATGTAGTTAAATATAAGCACGAAAATGAGAAAAATGAGCATGAAAAAACAGATGTTCACTAGAGATACCCATGGCAAAAAAACATCGATGTTTTTTTCGATGTGATGTATTGAAATGTTGATATATCAAAAAACATCGATGTTTTCGATATATCGCTTGCAATTTGCATTTCATTACTTGGCAGTCAAAGTTAAAAAGAAGCGAAGGAATAAACAAATTTAATTTTTATAATTCCCAATATTTATTTTCTAAGTCTTGCATAAACAAAATTTTGTTTACTCTCTTAGCTTGAAGTCTACTTCTCTGCTCCTCTCAAAGCCGTCAGAATCAGGTTTCGCTCCTACAGCACACGCTTCTTCACGAATATCTTTCTTCATCAAATCTTTAATTTAAATTAAGGCACTAGAGCAAGCCATCGGGTCTACGAAATGAAGTTTTTTAAACCGTGGAACCAATATTGTTGCAATAGCTAATAACGAAACCTGTTAGATTACGCCCATCCTTTTGTTGATCTCTTAATAGCACGTTTATGTACCTCCTGCAGTAATGGTTCTTCAATAACTAGACATTTTAGTTTTGAAATCATACATCGCACTAAGGGAATGACTTTACTGCTAGAACAATATTTTTCGCTGGATAATTCTTTAGTGGCAGCTTAAGTGGGCGTAATATGTAAAGAAGCACTGGAAGTAACGTCAGTTCCATACCAGTCAACATCGGTGGTGCTGTTCTGTTTTGAATTAAAATTTCGTTGACTGCATTCCGCAGCTCAAAAAATCATTGAACCATATAATACGTGCTATTCCATCGGGTTGGAGCATCCTGTATCAATTTTGTATCAGCTTTCATAGATTTTCACAAATCGTCGCTTGCTACACAACTTTGCTTAAAAAATTTAGCTATGCTCTTAACCTTCGACAATATTTCTTCCAATTCTGGAATTGCTATAATATGCTGAGCAACCAAATTAAGGGTGTGCGCAAAGCATGGGATGTGTTTTGTTTTTCTCAAAAGCAATTTCCACAATTTCCGTGGTGAATTTATTAGTATTTTTTTTTTTTAAAGCATAAGCCAACGCTCAAGGTATGCCCCCTATAAATGCAATGGACCGTGTTGGTTTTAAGAAAAGGAGAAAGGTTAGAGGGAAGGGGGATAGATGGAGTAGTGTCGGTGAACATTAGTCTCGAATCTATGGATGTCACAACTGCCGGGGAAGATAGACGCAGGTAAGCAGTTCCACAACTTGATGGTTCTGCCAAAGAAAGAATTATCACGAAAGTGTGATGTCCTGTTGAACACCGGCGTGACGCAAAAAGGATGGGCCTGATGGGATTCCCGAGTGCTGCGAGAGAAAATCCTGGCTGATGGAATCAGTTCCCGTATTTCTCTAGAGCACATCCCGTTATAATATCTATAAAAAAGGGTTAAACACCCTACGTTACGCCGGAGGTGAAGGGAATCGATAGAGGCGATGATAGATTCATCACCTATTGGTTTCAACACACGTCGCTGGACACGATCTAGCAGCTCCAAGGTGGTTTTAGGAGCCCCGGCCCAAATGTGTGAGTTGTACTCTAGTTTGGGTCTAATATAAGTGAAATAAACAGTACGAAGATCAACTGAAGTGAAGTATTTCTTACACCGTTTCAAAAAACCAATGCACTTGGCCGCATCTTTCGACACACAGAATACATGATCAGACCACCTCATGTCTGATTGAACCGATATTACCAGAACGTCAAGAGTTGTTGACCTCGCAATATCTAAGCCAGCCATATTAAGGGAAGGAAGGGAGAGATTCATTCGTCTGTGAGACAATCAATATACAGCACTGAGTTTTAGAAGCATTAAAATTGACTCGGTTAATACGACCCCACTCGGTGATTGTGTTGAGGTCGAAACTATATGAAAACTATAGCACCTTATTATAAGATTCCCAGCAGAAATACTGCGACACGTTGTCTCGACTACAAATATGACGTTTTAGCCACAACAATGAAAAATAATTATCCAAGGATAAATACTTCATTATTACAAGTGATATTTGGTCGGGTCTTCAAATGAAAAGTTTTTTAGGTGTCACAGCTCATTTCGGTATTGGCATTGAACTTCAGGCAGTAACATTGGAAGTGTATCACCTGAATGAGAGACATACTTCTGAATATATAGCAACAATGCTTACTAAAACCTGCAATGAATGGGGTATTGGTAGTAGTTCACATCTCATAGGGAGAGGACGTATCGCGCGGTCCCCCTTATTGTTCTGTTGTGTCTTGTTTTGATGTTTTTAATGTTATGTCTTAATGTTATGACTCGTGTCTTTTCTTATATTGCTTTCGTCGCATGTTCTTTTACATATGTTTAAATAAAGAAAACAACAAATACAATTATTACTAAACAATAACAAAATCTACCATTTAATACATATTCTATTTAAACACCACAATAAAAAACCGACAAGTCGTTCGTTAGTCGCTTATCTAAACAAAACAAAATAAAATAATACTGCCACTAAACAACAATAGCTAGCCCAGCATCATAAACTGCAGTTACAATTTTACCTACCGACGTCGCAGCAATGCTCCCGGACTAGAAAGTTTTCCCCTAATTTTGGGATAAATTTGACGGAAAGTTAATGTTAACGTAAAGGGCTTTCCTATGCGCTCTCCTTTGTAATTTCTGTTGTTTGGTAGCCTTTTCTCTCCCTTTTCCCATCCTAAGCTAATTGTAAAGTGTGGCTGGGGCTATGTTAGGAGCTTGAGTCTTGAGTGGTCAAAGGCATAACACTTGCCCACTCTTATTCTCTTCGCTCTTAATTACTGGCTTTGACTCCACTTACAATTTAGCATTAATATTCTTCTTGGGTTTTTGTGATGTCGCAAATGTCGGAGAGATTCCGATTTGATTTTTGCAACATTGTGCCCATGTTTCTAGTTTCCATCCCCAAGTAATGGCGGTTGGTGAGACTCAGGTGTGTGGGGATGCTGATGCACTGGATTTCCAGATACCTGGTTATCACCTTCTGCCATTATTTTCTCCCCATAGGGGCCTCGCTGTATATATACGTAGCGATGTTGCGTACCAGTGTCAGCAACATTTGAACACGACGGATGCCGAATTTAGTTCTATGTGGATTAAGTTCAAAATCCAGTGGCACATTCTACATTTCTGCTTCTTGTATAGAAGCCCGAATTTAGGTAGGATTCCTACTTTTGAAAAGATAGACGTACTCTCTGATTCGATTTCCATAATTTTAGAGTCGTACCCAGACAGTGAAATTGTAGTTGCTGGTGAACTCTAATTGGTTGCGCCATTCTAGCCTTACAATTCCTGAAGGTCGTTATGTTGAGTTTTTTGCCGAGTCCAATTTACTGACTCAACTAGTGAATGACCCCACGTACATTCCACGCGTTGGGGGGCATAGCTTAAGTACACTAGACCTCTTTCTGACATCACATCATGAAAAATACGATGTGTCTGTCCTTGCACCTCTTGGTAACTATAACCATTGTACTATTTCCGCTGCTTTCACATTTAAAAGTTTACGCGCTGTTTCGCCGAAAGCCCCGAAGTGGACTGTATGGCTTTATGATAAATCAAATTGGATTGCGCTAAATAATTTCTTTCGTAATTTCAATTGGAAATTGTGTTTCGCTGATAGGAACATAAATTCCGCGGCTTTAATGGTTCAAGAAATAATTTTATTAGGTATGCGGTCCTTCATACCTTATAAAAAAGTTAACGTTAAGCCAAAGGACCACTCTTGGTTTAATGAGACTTGCAGGACTGCAGTCAGGTCCAAAGAGGAAGCATTTCGGAATTGGCGGCTCATTAGAAATGCTGATACTGAAAGGCTTCGCATTGAGGCTAGAAATTGCTGTAATGCCACGATTCAGCGTGAAAATTTATCTACGAACAAAACCTGCGCAAAAGAATCATTTCACTACCGAAAGGTAGCAAAAGTTTTTGGTCATTTGTTAAGAGAGTGAAAAATCAGTCCTCATCGTCTATTCCAACTCTTTTAATGAACGACCAAATATTCACTGACCCTGCTGACAAAGCCGATCTATTGGCTAGCATCTTTGCGAAAAATGCTACACTCCCAGATAGCTGTCAGCCTTTACCCCCTGTTCAGAATAGGTCTTCGGCTATGCCAACTATTTACTTTCGAATAAAAGAGTCCTTGCAAACCTCAACATAAATAAAGCCTCAGGGCCTGATGGCATATCAGCCCATGTGTTGAGAAAGTGTGCCTCAACACTAGCTCGGCCATTACGCAATCTTTTTTTCATATCCTACACTAGTGGGATATTTCCATCTTGTTGGAAAGTTGCTAATGTTCAGCCAGTTTCCAAAAAAGGCGAGGTTTCCAGCCCTAATAATTATCGACCCATTGCGATATAATCTGCGCTCTCTAAAGTTATGGAGAGTGTAATAAACTTTCACCTAATGAACTATCTGGAGCGCAACGAATTACTTAGTGATCGCCAATATGGTTTCCGTAGATCTCGTTCTACCGGTGATCTTATGTCGTTCCTCACTGAAAAATGGAACCATTGCGTTCACCTTTTCGGTGAAAGTATTGTTGTCGCTCTAGATATTTCTAAGGCGTTTGATCGAGTGTGGCATCGCGCCCTCGTATCAAAACTAATTGCCTTTGGTGTTGGTATGTCCTTTGCTCGTTGGATTACGAGCTTCTGTAGTGATCGCTCTATCCGTGTTATGGTAGACGGTTTCACCTCTAACGAACACTTCATTAATGCTGGAGTTCCCCAGGGTTCTGTCCTATCTCCTACCCTTTTTCTGGTTTTTATCGACGACCTTCTGTCTTCGACTACCAACCCAATCCATTCCTTTGCGGATAACAGCAACATTTGTCATTCCTATTGCTTCAAAAAGCGCCCAAGCTCTGCAGAGATGGAGAGTAAGTGGCGACTTATGAATGACACACTCGTTTTCGACCTCAACACAATCACCGAGTGGGGTCGTATTAACCGAGTCAATTTTAATGCTTCTAAAACTCAGTGCTGTATATTGATTGTCTCACAGACGAATGAATCTCTCCCTTCCTTCCCTTAATATGGCTGGCTTAGATATTGCGAGGTCAACAACTCTTGACGTTCTGGTAATATCGGTTCAATCAGACATGAGGTGGTCTGATCATGTATTCTGTGTGTCGAAAGATGCGGCCAAGTGCATTGGTTTTTTGAAACGGTGTAAGAAATACTTCACTTCAGTTGATCTTCGTACTGTTTATTTCACTTATATTAGACCCAAACTAGAGTACAACTCACACATTTGGGCCGGGGCTCCTAAAACCACCTTGGAGCTGCTAGATCGTGTCCAGCGACGTGTGTTGAAACCAATAGGTGATGAATCTATCATCGCCTCTATCGATTCCCTTCACCTCCGGCGTAACGTAGGGTGTTTAACCCTTTTTTATAGATATTATAACGGGATGTGCTCTAGAGAAATACGGGAACTGATTCCATCAGCCAGGATTTTCTCTCGCAGCACTCGGGAATCCCATCAGGCCCATCCTTTTTGCGTCACGCCGGTGTTCAACAGGACATCACACTTTCGTGATAATTCTTTCTTTGGCAGAACCATCAAGTTGTGGAACTGCTTACCTGCGTCTATCTTCCCCGGCAGTTGTGACATCCATAGATTCGAGACTAATGTTCACCGACACTACTCCATCTATCCCCCTTCCCTCTAACCTTTCTCCTTTTCTTAAAACCAACACGGTCCATTGCATTTATAGGGGGCATACCTTGAGCGTTGGCTTATGCTTTAAAAAAAAAAAATACTAATAAATTCACCACGGAAATTGTGGAAATTGCTTTTGAGAAAAACAAAACACATCCCATGCTTTGCGCACACCCTTAATTTGGTTGCTCAGCATATTATAGCAATTCCAGAATTGGAAGAAATATTGTCGAAGGTTAAGAGCATAGCTAAATTTTTTAAGCAAAGTTGTGTAGCAAGCGACGATTTGTGAAAATCTATGAAAGCTGATACAAAATTGATACAGGATGCTCCAACCCGATGGAATAGCACGTATTATATGGTTCAATGATTTTTTGAGCTGCGGAATGCAGTCAACGAAATTTTAATTCAAAACAGAACAGCACCACCGATGTTGACTGGTATGGAACTGACGTTACTTCCAGTGCTTCTTTACATATTACGCCCACTTAAGCTGCCACTAAAGAATTATCCAGCGAAAAATATTGTTCTAGCAGTAAAGTCATTCCCTTAGTGCGATGTATGATTTCAAAACTAAAATGTCTAGTTATTGAAGAACCATTACTGCAGGAGGTACATAAACGTGCTATTAAGAGATCAACAAAAGGATGGGCGTAATCTAACAGGTTTCGTTATTAGCTATTGCAACAATATTGGTTCCACGGTTTAAAAAACTTCATTTCGTAGACCCGATGGCTTGCTCTAGTGCCTTAATTTAAATTAAAGATTTGATGAAGAAAGATATTCGTGAAGAAGCGTGTGCTGTAGGAGCGAAACCTGATTCTGACGGCTTTGAGAGGAGCAGAGAAGTAGACTTCAAGCTAAGAGAGTAAACAAAATTTTGTTTATGCAAGACTTAGAAAATAAATATTGGGAATTATAAAAATTAAATTTGTTTATTCCTTCGCTTCTTTTTAACTTTGACTGCCAAGTAATGAAATGCAAATTGCAAGCGATATATCGAAAACATCGATGTTTTTTGATATATCAACATTTCAATACATCACATCGAAAAAAACATCGATGTTTTTTTGCCATGGGTATCTCTAGTGAACATCTGTTTTTTCATGCTCATTTTTCTCATTTTCGTGCTTATATTTAACTACATTTGAAAGTAAACAGACACGAGTTAGGCAGGTTTAGGCAACAAAAGGCGCCTTAAGTTAACTTTTGTCGAGTAAACAGACACACCTATTGCACATGCCTATGTTTATGGAAATGTGGTGGTGTTAATGAAATTGTGATGGTGGTTATGGAATTGTTCTGATCCAGCAGATAAGATTGCAAGTGAAGACTCGTACAGCATATTGTTATTAGTGTTGTTGCTTATTTTTTCGTGGGACGTGGTAAATTTTGTTTTTGGGGTTAACGTTGTTGTTGCTCTTATTTGCTGTTTGCTATTGTAGCGGATACGTGAAGTTAAGTGGTTGTTGTGGTCGTGGCGGATGTGGGTGTTGTAGATGTTGTTGTTGCATTTGCTCTTGGTGCTCGACGGCTGAAAAGATAAATTTTATTACTATTAAAAACTTTTGAATATCGTATGTATTTATTTACATAGATAATAATGTGGCGGTTGTTGGTGGTGTTGAAGCCGTTGCTCTAAGACTCTGATTACGTTTCTAAGTTGGTTTTGTTCGTCCGCGTGTCGCTGTTCTTTTTGTTGTCTAAGTTGTCTGTGTCACTCGATGTCTTACTTTTGTCGGTCATAATAATGTAATGCTGTCTCTATGTTTTCAGATAAATGTCGTTGTTTACGTTGAGTTTCGTGTAATTGTAATTGTAATTGTTCCTGTTCTTTTTCTTGTTGCTGTCCACGTTCTATGTCCTCTTCTTGTTCCTGTTCTTGTTGCTGTTCACATTATGTCTTCTTCTTGTTCCTGTTGCTGTTCACGTTCTATGTTCTCTTCTTGTTCCTGTTCTTGTTGCTATCCACGTTCTATGTCCTCTTCTTCTTGCTGTCCACGTTCTATGTCCTCTTCTTGTTCTTGTTGCTGTCCTTGTCCTTGTCCCTGTTCTTGTTCCGGTTTTTCCTGAATTTGATCTATTTATGGCAATTCTTGCCAACCACCACGGCCACCTCGGTCACCTCGACTGCGTCTTCCGCGTTGGATACGTCCGAAAGGGTGCCGGGCAGAGCCACCACGGTAGCTGCGCTTGAAAGGGGACGGGGCATAACCACCGCGGTTATTGCTCATAAAAATGGCAACAAAGTTCCTAAAAAAGTAAAACAAAAATTTTCAAATGTTAATTCGAAAATTAATTACTTACTTGCAACGTTAGTCAAATTGCCCCTCCTGCCGACTTTTATAGAATCCCATACAATGCTAGCAATTTTGATGAAATTTTTAAAGTATGTTAGTATTGATCAGGCGGGTATCATAGGGTGCATATTTAGGGTGGCCTCATGCAAAGAAATTTTTTTAAATATCATTTTCTCGAAGACCGCTTAATTGATTTTTATAGAATTTACAACACCTGGCTTTTATATTAAGAGACACAGCTTAGGCCTTTACTATTTTATTTAGGGTGCATACTTAGGGTAGCTTTCACACAAAAGTATTTTTTAAATAGATTTTCACGAAGACCGCATATCGAATTTACACCTCGTGGCCCTTATATTAGGAGGCATATACATATTTTAAAAAAAAATATTATTTAGTAATGACTTTTTCAACCTTTTTCATACTTTGTAGACTTCTGACGTTTTTCAACATTTTTCAACATTTTTCACATTAATTTTTTATTTCTTAGTATTTCTCACACTTAGGTTTTTTCATCCTCTTTTTTTAAATATTTTCCATATTTTTTTGATTATTTTGATATCTATACTATTTATATAAATTTGCTTATATGGAAATGGTTTGTAACGCCAAACCGCAAAATATTCTGAACCGATTTTGATAATTTATGCTTTTATTTGCACTAAAAAAGGTTATTGTATACTTATTTTTATGATTTTTAAAGTTAAAAATGCTATTTTTTAGGATTAAGTTTTTTGCAAAACCTCTCACAATAATTGTTGTTCGATTTGTCGTTGCTTATGCTTATGCTGCTTCTTGAATTCTGTGTTGTTATTTTTGTTTTCATTTGTACCGTTTGTAGTTCTTCTAGTAGCTTAGAAGTTCAAAGTTCCTTGAGTTTTTTTGCTTTTGATGAGAGAGCACGATGTTAATAAATTTTTGAAAAATGTGTACATTGCTTTTTACAGTTAAACTGAAATTTGTTGTTTTTATAAAATTTATTTTTTGCCTGTCCGTCTATCTGTTTGTTTTTTATGGACGCGGAAACCATCCGGCCGATTTTGATGAAAATTTTACAGTATGTTAGAATCGATCACGCGGGTGTCATAGAATATAAAACTTTTATTAAGAGTCTTTTGTATTAAGAGGCATAAGTAGGCTATAAGACTTTAATTAAGGGTGCATATTTAGGTTGGCCCTAACACAAAAACATTTTTAAAATATTATTTTCTCGAAGACAGCTTTTTCGATTCCCATGGAAATTAGACCGCATGGCTTTTATATTAAGTGGCACAACTTAGGCCGTACACATTTTATAAAGGGTGCATACTTTTGGTGGCCCTAATACAAAATAACTTTTTAAATAGAATTTACATGAAGATTTCATAATTGTGTCCTATGGAAGGTTTTTACAAAGTTTGGTTTAAAAAATGGGCGATGATACATCCTTCAAAATCAAATTCATCATATATCACCAACTACTGGACGCAGATGAATGGGACTGAGTACATAAACATGTACATATATAAAAGGTACGGGCAAAAGTAAGTTTCAAAGGAAAAAATTATCGCCCCACATAACAGCGTCTGCCAGGCCTGCTATAAATTTGTAAAAGAGTAGAGACAAAAGTTAGTTTCACTGGGAGAATGGGCTGTTTCGCTTTTACATTCCATCGCATTCGTTCATACAACATCGGCCCACACATCGAAATGAGCAGGACAAGGTCTGCCCGGACAGCTAGTAGTATATAATGGATTAAATTATGAAAACGCTAATGAAAATCTTTAAAACAGGAATAAATTAGTATAAAATTAAAGTTTTTTACTATGCATACATATATACATATATATTGAATATCAACATCGTTTTGAGCATCTCTACCGATTCTTCTGAAACATTAACGTTTTTCATAATCCAAGCCCTTACATTCTAAGATCTTATATACTACATATATCAAAAGTTTGGACAAATACTAGTAATATTCAGTTCGGACGCAAGCAAAACAAACGAAATTGAGCCAACACACAATATAAAAAACCAAAGTACATACAGCTAGAATTATGCTTTGCTAAGAAAAACGTGTCCCTCGAATCTGGTTTCGGAGATATGTATATTAGGGTGAATCAAATTTTTTTTGTTCTTCAAACATGTTCAAAAGTTGCAGGCATACGAAAAGAAAATTCTGCTGCAATTATAGCTCATAATAGCCGTGTTTTTTTTTTTGACGCGGGTATAAGATAGTTATCTCAGTGGCAAAAAAAAAAAAAGGTTTTCGCCGTTTTATTTTTTCGTGAGTTAAATTTGTCAGCACTGCCGTAGAGCAACTGTCAAACAAAAACTTACAACTGAATTAAATCAAATTTCTTTAGACCGAGCAGGGCTTTAACTTCCGTTTGCCAGACAACTTTGTCTTTTGTAGTTGTTTTCAATTGACGCACTATTTCACCATGCTACTGAAAGTGAGCACCAGCTAGCTAACAGTGCGTACCTGCACAATAAATGAAAATTTAATTAGAGTAAATCAAAATTTTAGGTAAACTACCTTTTTAAACGGCAAAATTAAATAACAAATAAATATTTCATATTTAGTCTGTGTTTTTTCAAACTATTGTTCAAGTATAAATATTTACTTTTTCCTTTTTGACGTCTAGAGATGAAATATTTTCAATTAGAAATTGGAAACTTTGCCCCGTATGCATAAAAACTGAGTAAATTCTGCTTTTACTCCGGAGTAAGAAAAACGAGTTTAGTAAAAGCTATCTGAGTAAAAGCTAATATTCGTATGCATAATCTTTTACTTTACTCGGTTTTTCGACTGTTATAATTTTGTATAACAAAGTTTTGAAACGTCAAAGTTAAACGTCAGAAATTAGATTTGTTGACATGGAAATATTAAAATGATGCATCTAACTGCATACGAATCTGATTCTCAAGTAAAGCGGTTGTGTGACTACGCGTTAAAAAAAAAAATAGCCATTTTGTTTATTTTTTGTGTGAAAAAATTTTTTTTCTTTTGCTCTTTTTTTTGTGTGAATTTTCGCTTTCCAATTTTAACTTAATTAAAATTAATTATTTCAATTTTTGTGCATAATTTATATTGCTAAGTCAGCATTTTCATATCTTTTCATCCTTTGGTAAAATATTTTGTCTCATATGAGGCATATACTCCCTGCCTCTAGCAGTGGAAAAAATGTATCTGATTGTGCTGGTTTGTCTTTTAAATTCGTTTCAATGGTGAACAAACGCAAACATAGTGTCCAAATTAATAAAAATAAAATATCAAAAAAGTCTATTGAATGCAATTCTGCTTTATTAAATGAATCCGATCCCTGTTTTTTAGATTCTGAAATGATTGATTCTTGTGAGGAAGATGTAATTAGTGTTTTATCTCAAAATGCTTCAACATCTCCCCAAAACTCAAACATTAATAATAAACTTTCAAATGATTCTTTTTATGACGCAAACTCTCCACATGTAACCAAATTCATGGATTTGGTTGAGGTTTTGCCAAATGAAAATGTCGCGAAGAAAAATATTTTTTCAAATCTCTTTTTCTTTGAACTCATTGATGAATTTTCTTTGACTGGTCTGTTGGATTGGATTAAGGCTGACATCACCGCCATCCAGGAAATAAGATGGATAGGACAAGGTTGCTCTAAGCAAGCAAGTTGCGATATCTACTACAGCTGCCATGCGAAGAGGCGCGAATTGGGATGCGGATTCGTAGTAATCAAGAGACTTCGCCACCATATCTCCAGGTTCACACCTGTGAGCGAAAGGTTGGCTACGATCCGCGTCAAGGCTCGATTTTTCAACATCAGCTTGATTTGCGCGCACGCCCCGACGGAGGAAAAGGACGATGCTGTCAAAGATGCCTTCTATGCGAGACTCGAGGAAGTATATGACCGCTGCCCGGCCCATGACGTTAAAATTGTACTCGGGGATTTCAACGGAAAGGTCGGAAGAGAAGGTATATTTGGCCCCACTGTCGGTCAGTTCAGCCTTCACGAGACCACCTCAAACAACGGTCTACGGCTGATCGACTTCGCCGCGGCGCGAAACATGGTAGTAAGTAGCACCAGATTTCAACACCTCGATATCCACAAGGCCACCTGGCTGTCCCCTGATCAGAAAACACGCAACCAAATCGATCATGTTGTGATCGACGGAAGGCATGCTTCGAGCGTGCTAGATGTTCGTACGTTCCGGGGAGTCAATATTGACTCCGATCATTATCTTGTTGCAGCCAAGATACGCATGCGGCTGTGCAATGCAAAGGATGTACGCTCTGGTACGCAACGAAAGCTGGACGTCGCTAAGCTGCAATCACATCGGACGGCCGAAGCCTATTCCGCTCGCCTCTCAGAACTGCTCCTTCAACCTGACTCTCTACCCGATGATGCCGGTGGACTTTGGGCGCATATATCCCGCTCCATGCGCTCTGCCGCTGAGGAAGTCATTGGTTTCCGACGCCCACTTCCGCGAAATCAATTGTATGACCAGGAGTGTCGCGAAGCTACTGCAGTGAAAAACGCCGCCTACAAAAGAACCCTGCAGTCAGCAGCAACGCGAGCCGTGCACGAAAACTACCGGGAAAAGAGAAAGGATGAGAGGCGCTTTTTCAGACGCAAGAAACGAGAGCAGGAAAGGCACGAGCGTGAGAAACTCGAAGTGTTAGGGGGCAGGAATGATGCTCGAAAATTTTACCAACAAGTCAAGCGTCTGACCCAAGGTTTCAAGCCCGGAGCATCTACCTGTAAAGATGAACATGGAAATCTGGTTACGGATACGCAGGGTACACTGAGATTATGGAGGGAACACTTTTCCAAGCTGCTTGCTGGCGATGACTCCACCAATCCCGCCTTTGGAGAAATTAACCCGATACCACCAATCAACGACGATGGTTTGGACGTACCACCACCTAGTCATGACGCGGTACGAGTTGTGATGCAACGACTTAAGAACAACAAAGCGGCTGGTGCCGATGGCCTGCCAGCTGAATTGTTCAAGACCGGCGGCGATGAGCTGATAGGGTGTATGCATCAACTCATCTGCAAAATATGGCTAGTTGAAAGCATGCCCGACGATTGGAATCTCAGTGTCCTTTGTCCTGTACTGAAGAAAGGTGACCCGACAATCTGCGCTAACTACCGGGGAATCAGTCTTCTTGCCATCTCTTACAAGGTCCTGTCGACTGTACTGTGTGAAAGACTTAAGCCGTTTGCCAACACACTGATTGGGCCTTATCAGTGCGGCTTTAGACCTGGTAAGTCCACCATAGACCAGATCTTCACACTACGTCAAATCCTGGAAAAAACCCACGAAAAACAGATCGATACCCATCATCTCTTTATCGATTTTAAAGCAGCTTTCGATAGCCCGATACGGGATTGCCTGTATGCCACCATGTCTGAGTTCGGTATACCTGCGAAGCTGGTGCGGCTTTGCAGAATGACGTTGAGCAACACAGCCAGCTCCGTCAGAGTAGGAAGGGACCTCTCCGAACCATTTGATACCGAACGAGGTTTCAGACAGGGCGATCCATTATCCTGCAACCTCTTCAACTTTGTGATGGAAGGGGTGTTGCGAAGAGCCAGTGTACATCGTAATGGCACTATTTTCTACAAAAGTGTCCAGCTCCTTGCATATGCCGATGATATTGATATCATTGGACGTTGTAAGCAAGATGTTACTGCTGCGTTCTCTGCTATCGAAAAAGAGTCAGCGAAAGTGGGTTTGACGGTGAACGAGGGCAAAACAAAGTATATGCTGTCCACAAACAGGGAGACGCGGCGTATTGGATCCTTTGTTACTGCGAACAACTATACTTTCGAAGTTGTCAAGGAATTCACCTATCTTGGCACCGCCGTGAACACTCAAAACGATGTCAGCCTGGAGATAAAGCGAAGACTAACTCTTGCTAATAGGTGTTACTATGGTCTCAGTAAGCAATTGAGTAGTAGAGACCTCTCTCGCCCGACAAAACTGACACTCTACAAGACGCTCATCTTACCCGTGCTACTTTACGGCGCAGAAGCATGGGTTGTGTCGCAGACTGATGCAGCCACGCTTGTGGTGTTTGAGAGAAAAATTCTTCGCAAAATCTTCGGTCCTGTTCACGTCGGCGACTACTACCGTATTCGAATGAACCACGAACTGTACGAGCTCTACGCTGACATTGACATAGTCAAGCGCATCACTATTCAACGTCTGCGCTGGCTGGGACATGTTGTGCGTATGGACGAAGAAGCTCCGGCGAAAAAGGTATTTGATGCGGAAGCCGCTGGGCGACGACGAAGAGGAAGACCATGCCTCCGATGGAAAGACCAAGCCGAGGAAACCCTATCCACGCTTGGTGTGAATGATTGGAGAAGGCGTGCGCAAAGCAGAGGCGCCTGGAGAGAGCTTTTGAGGTCGGCCGTAACCCGGTAACGGGTTGTTATGGCCACCCAAGTAAGTAAGTCTGTTGGATCTTACAATGATCGGTAAAGGTAGAGCAAAATTAACTTTCAAAAAAGCAAATGATGCAAATAACTTTATTAAAAATAATGATTTTAATTCTAAAGGTCTTAAAGCCTATATCCCTTCAACTTTTGTTCACAAATTTAGTATTATCCGACGTGTCCCTTTAAAATATTCTGAAGATTTCATATGTTCTCATATTGAATCTCTAATTAAAGTAGCTTCTGTTCAAAGGCTTAGTCGTCGTTCCGAAGAAAATTTAATTCCAACTACTACCATCAAGATCGCCTTTATGGGTGATTGTATCCCTAAGGAAGTTCGTTTCAATAAATGTATCTGTTATGTCGATTATTTTATACCTTCTGTCAAGCAATGTAAAAAGTGTGGTTTGATTGGTCATATTGGTACTTTTTGTAAATCTGCAAATGCTCGTTGTCTTTTTTGTGGAGAATCTCCTCCATGTACTGGTGTATGTGCTGGTTTCTTTGGATATCAAAAAAGCATATGACTGTGTATCTCTTCCAAAATAAAAAGAAATTTTTGATGAAATTGACGTTTCTTTGGTTATTAAATTCTTTTCTGATAGAATGCTTTATTTGGGTAACATGTCTGTCAAAGTACATGGTGGTTTACCGCAAGGTAGTGTTCTGAGTCCTCTTTTATTCAATCTTTACACCAGAGCACTTCACAATTTACAAGATCAATGTACAGTGGAACTTCGATTATCCGTCAGGCACGGGACCAGCAGCCTGACGGATAATTGAATAGACGGATAATCGAATATATGGCAGAATTTTGTTTTGATTCTGTATGGTGACGCTAGAATACAAGGTATTGAATATACATATAGGTATATGTATGTACTGTAACACAAAAACGCAAGAAAAAAGGAAATGTAACAAAAAATGTTGATTTGTCATTTTCGTATTTTATTATCGAATAAAAAAACAATGTCATAGTTTACAATCGCATCAAGATGTTTTGGTGAAAAAATTCGTCAAAAATTTGTGTAATCCACTTGACTTGGCGAACAAAAAGAACTAGATTAATGAATTTCTGCGAAATTTTCATCTCCGAATTTCATAAGAAAAATTTCAGACAGAATCGTTTCTCGCATTGTGTGCATACATAAACAGAATCGAAACAAAACGAAAAAAAAGTTTGCTGACATAATGTGACGGTTAATCGGAGTGACGGTTGATCGGGAGACGGATAATCGAAGTTCCACTGTACTGCTAATTTTTAATATGCTGATGATTTTTTAATTCTATCCTTTCCTTAAGATGTTGATTCTGCTGTGTGTAATCTCCAATCCAAGGTTAACAATATTTATAGAAGCTGTAATCAGCTAAACCTTTCTTTTAATATTGAAAAAACAAAATGTATTTATTTTGCAAGGGTTCAAAAAAAAATCAAAATTAAAATTAATAATCTCTATATTCAACAAGTCAAATTCTTAAAATTTCGTGGAAGAAATATCAATACTACCTTAACCTTTTTAGATCATTATATAAATGTCATTAATGAATCAACAAGCAACTCAAATGCCCTCAAGATGATGACGTCTTTCAAAAATCGTCTTACACCTTATGTAGCTATTAATTTATATAATTCATTAGTAAGGTCAAAAATTGAATCTTTCAGAACGACTTCTTGTCATTCACCAAAATATATTGATAAACGTATTCTTACTTTTCAAAACTATCACTTAAGACGTTATCTTGGAGTTCCTTCTTCTACACCTGTGCATATATTATATGCTTTATCTAATGAGCTTCCTCCTAGGGAAAGAGTTTTTTTTTGACATCAAAGGAAATCATTAAGATTATGTTTTGTAATCATTCTCTTTTTGAAAAAACCTCCTCTGACTTTCAAGCTATGTTGTCTGTTATCAAAAATTTAAAAATATTTTTGATACTATAAATACTCAAGTGGAAACACTACCAATTACAAAAATAACTTTCGTTCTTAACATATCATCTTTTAATAATAAAAAATCTGCCATTCCGGTAGAAATTATTCAGTCTATGTATGCTGAACGTTTGGATTTCTATAAAAAAAATAATTTTATTATTTTTGCTACTGATGGTTCTGTTGATGCTTCCTCCTCAGGTATAGGTTTTTATAATGTCTCTGCAAATTACTCTGTCAAATACAAAGTTGAGGAAAAATTATCCTCTTTAATGGCTGAACATATAGCTCTCAAATGCGCTGTCAAAACTGCTGTCTCTCTTGGTTTACAAAAAGTAGTCTTTTTTACTGACAGTCTTTCTAGTCTAATTCTTCTAAAAAAGAACTTTACTGACAATTAAGTGGTAGGTGAGATTATCAATTCTGTTGAAAAATCATCTATATTATTTTGTCACTTTATATGGGTACCTGGTCATGTTGCTATCACAATAAATTAAAAAGCTGATAGAATAGCTAAAGATGCACTTTCTTGTTCAAATACTATTTTCCCGAAATACTCACCACAAGAAGCTTTAAGAAAAATACTAAATTTGTTGAAACAAGATTGGAATGAGGATTATAAGCAGCTTTCACAAACGAAGGGTGCTTTCTTTTTTAGCCTATTTCCTGATTTGCCATTGAAACCCTGGTTTCGAAAGATTTCTTTGACCTCTTTTGAAATTAAATTGATAAATAGACTTCTGTCTGGACATGCATTTGATAAACCTAATTTTTTTAAAATTCGAATTAAAGACACTGACTTATGTGAAATATGCAATGTTCGTGTTTTGTTTGTAAAGAATTTGACTCTATTCGAGTTAAATAAAATTTATTTAAAAGATTTAATTGTTTGAGGGATTTACTTTAAACAAAGGATGAAATGATATTCTCTTTGCTGACTAAATTTATTAAAGAATCTAAAATTGATATATAAATTTATTTTAATTACTATCCAATGTATAATTATTCATTTATTATTTCTATTTTTACATATTCATTTGTGCGATAATTTTTATCTGTTATGTGTCACACATATGCTCTTCTTATGGTTTCACAACTGTCTGCTATGAATAGCAGAATTATCTAAAATAACTACATAATTCACCAGATCTGGCATTATCAACCATAGCGTTGCTGCCAATTTAATCATAGTCAAAAAAAAATGCATTTAACTGAATTAGATGCTGAATTCAACAAAGGGAATAAGGAATAAAAGTGCACAATCCATAGCTAGTAAGTAAACAATTGTTTATAAAACAAAAATATCAAAATCATTGTTTTATTTTCACTAGGAAAGAAGCTGCTTCTACAAGCTCCCGCAATGCCGTCATCAATTCAATCAGAAAAACTGATCCTGAGCCTAAGCAATAAACATCATTCACTGAACCTTCAGCTTATGCAGTGTCCGACACAATGGTAACTAAACAAATATTTAAAAGAAAAAATAACAATATCAGTGATTTATCTCAGATAGGAAAGAAGTTGCATCTACCGCTCCAGCAATGTCAAGTCACGAATCATCAAGAAAACATTTACAAATAGTAACATCGTGGTTAATAACAATAAAATTAAAAAATTTGGGCACTGGGCCCGCTGCAGATGACATGACATCGCTTGGTTAACTCGTGTACATTTTGGCATACACGAAGAAATGATCAAAAATGAGGTGCGCAATTTAACTTACCGCAATGGGATGTATCATAATAAGGACCTGTTTCCAATATGATGCATTTAAGTTGAATCAAGTATTTGATGGAGTATATTGAAACAAAAAAATTTTAGTTGCAGGTTGTTCTGGATGTTGGCTGTGGAACTGTGTTTGCTGCAATAGCTGGTGCTGCTGAAGTTATTGCTGTCGACTGTTGCAATATTTATATGACCGTAAAGAGAGCTGATCAAATCACAAGAACCTTTAAAGTGAAACCTAACGAGCGTAATAATCGCGATCTGGATTTTGTCAATGATGATTACTTTAAGGGCTAATTGTCAGATAACAAAAACAAGGAATATTACAAAACAACACTTATTATAAGACTATTCTCATTGTAAAATTTAAAAATTTTTATTAAAAATCGCACGCGCGATTTCGCCTGCTCCGCTCCTTTTTTCAACATAGCCATACTTTTTAAAAAATTATTAATTTTGATAATAATCTTTTCATTTTATAATGAGAATCTGTTTATAATAATTGTTTTTGTTGTAATAGTCCTTGTTTTTTGTTATTTTCATTGTTTTTGACCATAAAAACATAGTTTCTATAAGAATTCATTGAAAAAATTTGTAATTTTTCGGTCAAAAAGAGGGTAAATATTAAAAAATTTACAACAAACTATTAACCATTTTAAAGAGAAAAAATTAAACTTTCTTACCATGCTAAAAAAATTATAGGTTACTAACACATTTTTTGGGAAAAATAACGGTATTTAAAAAAAAAATTGGTCTAAATTTCAGAAAAATCGTAATACATATCTCCAAAATTATGGATTAGATTTCAAAGATTTGCTTAACATTGTTGTAGGCCATTAAATTATCTATCTTATGACACCCATATTTTTGATATCCATTTAGGAGTTCCCAACTTATAAGGATTTTAACAAGAGCTATATCCGCAACTTCCGATGGCTATATATCCAGATCCGAGCGACTATTTTTGATAACATGTTTGTGCTGAGAATAAAAAAACACATAAGAAAACTTTAGTTTAATTACCATTGGACAATGGGAGCTAAAGTAAACTTAAGCCCAATTTTTTTTTTTTTAAATATGGCCTTTTTAATTCTCTGCATAAATATGTAATCAAAAAGTGTCGCTCGGATCTGGTTTCTGATATACATATAGCCATCGGAAGCTGCGGACATAGCTTTTGTAAAAGTCCTTATGAGTTAGGAATCCCTAAATGGATTTCAAAAATATGGGTGTCATAAGGAAAATAATAGTGAGCAAAACTTTGAAATTTGACTTATAGAAATCTTATTTCTTCCAAAAAATGTGTTAATGACCTAAAACTTTTTTTAGCAAGTTAAGAAAGCTTAATTTATTCTCTTTAAAATGATATATAGGTTGCTGTAATTTTTCTTTTAAACTCACATCCTTTTGTTGTCACATAAATTAAAAATTTTTTAAAATGTAAGGTTATGTTGAAAAAATTAGCGCCGCAGACAAAAAAATTTTATTAAAAATCGCGTTTCGTTTTACAATGAGAATGGTCTTTTAATAATTGTTGTTGATGCTGTTGTTGGTTTCTTATTGTTTTTGTCCATAAATACAGAATTTTCTTAAGAATTCATTGAATATTTTTTTTTTTAATTTTCCGGCAAAAATGGGGAAAAATACGCAAAAATTTAGAACAGGCTATATGCCATTTTAAAAGGAATAAATTAAGCTTTCTTAAGGAGGGGGTAGGGTTTTGGCACTACAATTTTGGCATAAGTTTAAAAATGTTTTTTAGCGATACGGTAAAAGTAAATTTATTTATTTAAAGAGCATATGTATAAAAGTACAATATTTAAAGAGTATTCTGTAAAAATTTAATTAAAAAGTATAGGAAAATAAGCCATTGGCTGCAAGTTTCCCCAGACGCCTAAAAAAAAGGTGGTTTGCGGTGGACAAGATATCTCATAACGTTATCATCTGAAATCAAAGCAAGAAAAAACTTCTTTTAGCTTATAAGATTTCAAGGTATTTTCGAGAGGTTTTTTTCTTTGACGATTTTTAAGATTTTGGCATAATTTTAAAGCCAAAAAACGAATTTTTTTAAAAAAAAAAATGCAAAAATCAGTGTATTTATTATTGCAGAACTGGTTGTAATGAATAAAAAAGACCCCTCGACATTACCTGGTTTTATATGTATTAAGGAAGGGTGTCAAATTTCAAGAAAATAGGTCTCTTAGTTTTCGAGAAAAAGTGTCCACCAACTTTGAAAAGTTGGTTTCGAGAAAATCACGTTTAAAGTTTTAGTTTTAGCACTGTCTTATATATTTTTCATATACTTACATAGAATCATCGAGATTCAAGACACTGTATCTTCGTCAGTTTTACTATAATCGACCTCAAATTTCAACAGGATACTTTTGAAGAGTTATACTATTAAATAAAGTAACAAAAAAAATGGAAAAACAAAATTTGGCAAAACCCTACCCCCCCTTAACATGCTAAAATAATTACAGGTCATTAACCCAATTTTTGGAAAAAATAAGGTTTTTTTAAAAAAAAATTGGTCGAAACTTCAGAAAAATCGTAATATCTCCAAAAGTATGTTGCGAATAAATATTTTGTGGGACCGATCCAGCATTAAAATTTACATTCGGAAACGCTCCTTTCATAGCGTACTCTTCATACTCGAAGTGGGTATGTCAAACTGATGACTACAAAATATACATATGAGGCCCACTTAAGTTCAGGCCTAAAACCCAACTCTTAACTTAATACGCCGATGGTTTTCTTAGTACTTGTTTGTGACAGAATAAAGTTTAGAGTAATAAATTCTTTTGCAACTTTTTTAATCGATTCGACTACATTCGCAAAATACGTTGTATAATTTTCTTATTGGTGTGCGTCTGTATGTAAAAACAATTATGTATAGTTATGCTTTGCAATAACAAGCAATTAAGAATCTATTGTTCTTACAGCTAGAGCCAAATCACTCAACTTAAAGTCAAATATAACGCATATGGCTTTAAACTGTGCATGCAAAGATAGGTTTTTTTTTTAGTTAACTAAATAGTATTAAAAAGAGCGATAGCTTCCTCCTTCCAAAAATAAGGAAAACTCGCAGATTTGTTTTAAAGTTTCAGACTGCAGCTTAGCTAAAAATGTATCAAAGATATGCCCGGATTATCTTCTATGAAACAAGTAATTAAAATCGTTGGAAAGTACTCAAAAAATTTTCGAAGCTGCCATCCGGTGGCAGGACGCATATGATGTAGCTCCGCGGCATGGAATGCCAACCACGCCACAAGGATATGCAGAAAATCCAAAAACTGAGCTCATTCATTATAATCGCGCACACATGCCACTCAGAGCTGTTGGGAAAAATCATTTTTGTTTGCTTTGTGAAATTTGGCGATTTCTTAGCAAGCACAAACTTAAAGAAATATAAATTTTGGAATACGAATGAAACTTACTTTATTTTCTTACCAAATAAAAATTTTGCTGTCCGGTGTATATTATCAATTATCAATATTAATAAATTTACATTATGTAAATTTTACAAAAAAACACACACGAAACTTTACACTTCACACAACTGCGTTACAAAATATAATGCCGGATATTGAAAAAACGCGTGGCGGCTTTGCGTGGCATAAAATCAAATGAATTTGAAAACGTCACAGGCGTCATTTTGAAATGAAAATGAAACAACAGATATGAAGGCCAATGTTGCCAGATTTTTTTTAGGGAAAACTGCAAATTTCTGAAAATATAAAATATTAGTGGTTATTAAAAGTTGATGACATTTTTTTTTAGACATAATAAAAAAATAACTAATAAAAAAAAACTGCGATTTGAAAAATAAAACTGCCAGCGTGTTTAAAATACTTGATTTTGCAGTTAAACTGCTACAATGGCAACGCTGATAAAGGCCCACCTTATTTGATGTGCAAAAATTGTTGCTTTGAGGAACAAAGGTAACGTGGAACAAAATGTCCAAATGACAGCATGCTGTCGTTAGCCTGCTGCTGTTGTCCCTCTCTTACTTATTCTTATGATATTACTTTTTAAATTAAGCGGGTTGTAGCTAAAGACAGCCATCTTTTATTTTGAAGAAAGTTCGAGAAAAATGCCAAAAGAAAAAAAAGATGGCGTAATGGGGAACAAGGAAGAAATGTTAAATGTTGCTATTGTCCCTCTCTTACTATAAGAATATTTGAAACTTAGCGCCTTTTATATAAAGAAACCATTTTTTATTTTGAAGAAAAAATATCAAATGAAGAACTTAGTGGAAACATAGGGTTGTGTTCATTGTTGTGTGTTGGGGGAATTTATTCCAGGGTTTGGAAATTTATGTTTAGATATTGAAATTGAACAGCTTTGCTTTCAGTCAATACATAACATAATAGCTAATAAAAATATGGTTAAATATTAAATTTTTGAAATTTTACTTCATTTACAATATCAATGAATAGGTGAATCATAAGGTCCAATATTTATATTCAAAGATAGTTTATTAAAAGCTGTTTAGGAAAAAGAGTAAACAGTGTTCGAGTTCAGCTATAGAACTCACTGATGGCAGTGTATTTGGTAACTAAACCATTTTTATAACTAAACCAAAGCTAAAGACAGAAGACACAGCGAAAAACACCATCACTTTACGCTTTTAAAAGACCCTCTCCACCATCACAAGATATCACATTTCCCGAACTCTACCCCCACCATTTAAATTTTATCAGAAGTGGGTGAAGGGAACGTCGCATGTCCAATTGTTAAGAATATTCAAAAATCGCAAAACAGCTATTTATGCCTATGGACTGATCAAAGGAAAACCAAAAATTTTGCTAACAAATAAGTATGAAATTATGACCCTTTTTGAAGTGTGTGAGCTTCAAATTACTTAGCTGTCGGGTCGTTGTCCTGCAAAAGGATGGTGACAATGTAAGAGATCGTGAGTTTTGGAATTGAACACGAAGCAGAAACAAGATGTTTAGAATCCACAACCAAACTATTTCTTAGGAATTATTTAATAAAAATCAAAAGAGAAAACTGGAATCAAGCGTATCTGTAATATATGTATAGACCTCTGTATATAAAATAGTGTCATTTAGGAATACAACGTCAACAATGGCATAGTAAATTTATTCAGAAGGAGTATGATTTAGATACATATATATTGTATTGATTATGTATATGAACATTGATTAACATATACTCGAATATACTCGTTACGTTTATTTTGGTTTAGGATAGAGCTGCTCGAGAATTGGCAAGTAAAATCAACTTCGAAATACAAATTTTGAAGCCATTTCCGAAATGAGGCTAAAAAATATTCAGAAAGATAAGTTTCCAAGTCCAAAAACATGATGGAAACACAAAAATAAAGGGTGGATAAGCATGAGCATTCGATGGAAAGTCGAATGCACTTCAATGTTTTGACTTTTTCCCCATTTTTGAGGGAGCCAAGTTCACAAATTTAGTTTTACAAATAAGGTCCTACATTTTTAAAATAAAAGTCTAACAAAACTTACCAGATTGATGATGTTGAAGATGATGATGAAGAGACGATGATGAAAATACAGTTGAAAACGTTTCGATGATGATGAGATTGATGCTGAAGAGACGATGATGAAAATACAGTTAAAAGAGTAAGGGAATGCTTTTTGGGTAAAACCCTGTAAAAACCTGCAAATTGTACTAATGCATTATGGTACGGGAACACAACTAATATAATTAAAAAATTTAAATATTTAAGACACATAAAAAAATCACAATTAATAAGACAAGATAAATTACACATTACGTGACTTTTAACAACAATCACAATTATTTACTGTCCATCAAAAAATAAACAATTTTTTATTTAATAATTGGATCCTCGGGATTACATTATAATGACTTGCTTTTTATCATATTGATGTATTATTGACGAGTTATTGATGATGCTGAATTATTTGAGAGATTTAGTTATAGGAAATCTTTAATTTTAATGTGATTAACAGAAAAAGTGGGCGTGTGTTCTGATCCATTTAGATTGTTTTCAAAATTTAGATGCACTGTAAAATAAAATATAGCGCAGATTTTGTCAGTTTATTTACCCCGTGCAATATTGAAATACATTCTAAAGCAGCGTTGGGCAAATGGAGCCAAGCTTGCCTCTAAGAACACAAACATTTGATTTTTTGTAGTTTTTCTATAGAAAATATTCTATGTGTCAAAATTACTCAAAAAAAAAACATTAGACACTTTTACACCAGGTTTCTCTAAGTTTCAACTGGGTGTTAAGTTATGTATGCACATATGTATGTTTGTATATGTGAAAATGTGCATAGATAAAGGTGTGTTAAAGTATATGTGTGAGCGAATGGTTGCCTATTTTAAGGCCGAAGTGTATTAAATTATTTGGATTAACCTTAATCATGCAAACAACAGAACTTTTTAAGAATACGATGTGAAACTTTATTACTCGTGAGTTTGGGGAAAAAGTGGAAAGAAATTTACTAAACAAATGAAGAAATGAAAAAAAAAGCAACAATCGCTAAAGATGTGCAAAGTGAATTAAAATAAAGTTCTGGGTGTTGTAGCTAACAGAAATAAAGCAAAGATTTATTGACGTTTCAAAAATGGATTGGTAAATTAATGTGGTTTCATTCAAAAAAATTGCAGACATAAAAAGTTTTTTTTTTGCTGCAGCCACAGTGTTTAAATAGACAAAAGCATGAATTTTCACACTTGCTGTCAGAAGCAGTTTTATAATGAAAATGAAAAGAATATTTAAATTGACATAAAAATTTTTTGTTTCAGTTGTTCCATCGAAGGCAATTGAGGCAACTATTGCATGGTTTTCAATGAGGGGTCAGAAATAAAATATCTCACAAGGTGTCCTTTATGTTCTGGGGACACCACCAAATGTACAACTTCATAAGTTAACAATTAAGCCAGTAGGTTAAATGTTTTAGTTCTATTTTAAGATAAGCAAGCATTTGTGTCATATATACCAATATAAAAAACACGAAATCATAATTCTTGTAATGAGATTTAATCGACAGTAATTTCAAAATAGTAAAATCACTGGACTTTGGCCACATTCTTCATTACATTACAATGCATTTATTTTCTATTCTTAAACATGTTTAAATTATATATACATACGTATGTATGTAAAATCTATAAATAAATAAATAAATAAATTAATAAATAAAAAAAACATCAGACCCCACTCGAAATTTCACTCAAAAATTGTATGTGATGTATGAAGGGGAACAGAATTTGATGTTTCCACGGAATAAATTTTGAGATTGAAAAGTCTCGTAAGCTTATCGTCTTTGTGAGTGAATTTGCATAGCATGAGAAATTCATTATAAGGGCTAGAAACGAAAAAAAAATAGCTATACATTTTTTTATCCTAAGTCTCATCAACTTAAAAAAAAGAAAAATAATTTATAACAAAATGTTGCTTGTTAAATTATCTTTGATTTGCTGCCAGAATGATATCTGTGAAGAAGACCGACC
Organism: Tricholauxania praeusta; assembly: GCA_949775025.1. Classification (NCBI taxonomy): domain Eukaryota; kingdom Metazoa; phylum Arthropoda; class Insecta; order Diptera; family Lauxaniidae; genus Tricholauxania; species Tricholauxania praeusta. The sequence goes on from OX459031.1 coordinate 86,358,961, forward strand.
TATACAAGTTTTTACTTTATAGCTATGTAATTGACTTCCCAGCAAATAACTGATTTTCTTAAGTTTCTAATTATTATATTTGGAGATAAGCGTATTCTTTAATTTAAAATAAGCCTAACAAAACTTACCAGATTGATGATGTTAAAGATGATGATGAAGAGACGATGATGAAGAGATTTATGCTTAAGAGACGATGATGAAAAAGACGAAGAGATGATGCTGAACGTTTCGATGCATGAGACATGAAATGTAATAATATAATTAAAAAATTGAAATATTTAAGACACATAAAAAAACACACAATTAATAAGACAAGATAAATTACACAATACGTGACTTCTGACAACAATCGCAATTATAAAATAAAATGAATGGGAATGACTTTTCGACTCGAATTAAAAAAGTGGTTCAAAACTTTGAAGAAACTGGGTTGATTATTGACAGTAAGTCTCCTTTGCGTCGACGTACCAGTCGGTCTTTTCAAAGCATTGCTGCTGTAAGTGAGACTGTCGAAATGGATACATTGTCACAAGTGTGAGAAATGTGTGGATGGTTTTTTCATGTTATCGATTTTAAAAATACAACTAAGCTCTGCACAAAACGTGAGACGAATTTCAAATGATGAGTCGAGCCAACTTTACCTATGACATAAAATAGACGTTATCATTCAATCAGTAATGAACTAGGACAAAATTAACAAATGAACATTTATTGCAAACTTTTGGAAGTTCACACACACCTGTATCTCGTTACGTTCAATGACATCTGTGGAAGGTGTGGGCGGAGTCCATCTGTGGATTTGAAAATCTATAGCAGAATAAGAAGCAAAAAGCCAGGTATAGATTATAAGGATGAAGAAAAAAGATTAAATGAGAGGTTAACTGAAGCCTATAAAAATGTAATTATGAGACTATTTAACGGAAATAAAAAATAATATTAATAATGAGCAATGACCATTAAATACAAAACATAAAAACAGTATTAAATGAGCAATGGCCAACAATATAAGAATAAAGAGAATAAAAATAAAAATAAAAGTAAAAATAAAATACAAGTAAAAATAAATAAAAATAAAATGGAAAACGAAAATGAAATAAAAATAAAATAAAAATAAAATAAATAATGACCAGCAAATGTAAAAATAATGAGAATAAAATAGAAATAGAATTAAAATAAAATTAGAATAAAATAAATATAATGTATAAATGAATATAAATATACAAATGTTAATAAAATAATATAATAAAACAATAATATAATAATAATAAAAAAACCATAATGATAAGTAAAATAAACGATGTATAACAGAAATATATATAAAATAAGATATAATAAATAAAACAATATGCAACAAAAATGTAAATAAAAATATATAAATAAATAAATAGATTTGTTGAATAAATTAAATAAAGTGAAATGACTATAATAAATGAATATAATAAATGAATAATAAAATAATATAAAATAAAATAAAAAATGAATAAAATACAATAAAAATACGAATAAAAGTAAAGTAAAATAAAAACCGATACAAATGAAAATAGAATAAAATAAGAATATTATATCCATTGTAAAAACACTGTTTAATAATGGATAGCTTTTTATAATACTATTTATACAACTATCCTATGTTTTTTATGTGTTTTTATTAATTTAGATAACTTATTATTATTCATATTATATTGAATGTATTTTAACAACTTATCCTTATTTTTTTGTTAATTGTTATTGACAACTTATCCTTATTTTTTTATATTGAATGTTATTGTTAACTTTTACTTATTTATTTTTATAAAATGTTTTTAAATAGCTATTATATAACAACTTTTCTAATGTTTATGACAACTTTTCATTGTTTAATTTTGTTGAATGTTTTTTTGACAACTTATCTTTATTTTATATTGGATGTTTATGATAACTTTTTTATGTTTTCATTGAATTTTTTATTGAATTTAGTTGAAATGTTTTTATGAAGATGTTATAATAAGACGGTTGTTTTTTCAAATTAACGGTTTTGGACAACCTTTTTCCTTTTAAGATAAAATGTTTAGACTACTTATCTCTTTATTGTAATGTTTTTTATGACAGTTATTTTCATGATCAGTCATTTTTTATTATTTATTTTAAAATATAACAATTTTTGGAAAAACTAAAATGTATATGAAGTAAGGTTTTTTGACATCTGTTTGTGACAAACTAATTTAATGTCTATTTAAAATAGAATGTAATTCTTTATTTCTTTGTTTTTTCTTTAAAAATGTTTCTATGACTGATGGTTATTTTTCGAAAAATAACTTTGAACAATATGTGATTCTATTTTATATTTTATTGATATGTTTATAATTATTCATTTATTAAAATGTTTGTGAAATAAAATTAGTTTGTTGTTTACTTGATTATTGATTTTAAAGCTTGGAAAAAATGCAAAATTTTAAAGTTGATGATAAGATGCGAAAATGAAAGGATTGTTTATTATTTCAGGTATTCCTCCATTCGAAAAAAATTTTTTCATTTGAAAAAAATTTTTTTTGGTTAAAAAAAAAATCATTTAAAAAATATATTAGAGATATCCTTTCCTCTTGGCATGTTAAGATATCAAGAAAATTTATTAGTGATTTTGATTAGGAACAGTTAAAAATGAACAGGATTGAGAGAAATGAGGAGTGTTACTGGAAAAATGATATAGAATATTAGTGATTGGGATTAGGAACAGTTAAAAATGAACAGGATTGAGAGAAATGAGGAGTTACTGGAAAAATGATATAGAATATAGATTGTCAGGTTTCTTTTGAGAGAAATTATAGTTAAGAATGTGATTTTCGGATATTCTTAAAAGTTTATCAGTGATTGGGATTAGGAACAGTTAAAAATTAACAGGCTTGAGAGAAATGAGGAGTGTTACTGGAAAGATGATATAGAATATAGGTTGTCGGGTTTCTTTTGAGAGAAATTATAGTTAAGAATGTGATTTACGGATATTCTTATGGTGGTTCGATTACGGAAAATAACATTGAAAATGTTTAGGTATATTCTCATCTGAACATGTGTCACATTATGTTCAGATTGTTGGACTGGGATGATCAATGGACTGATATGATCAATGGAATTACATGAAAACGTTGTATGTTCCTTAATATGTTCCTTAGTGTACTTACCTTCCAATGGAATCTGTAAAGTTTATAAATTTATTTTTATCTAATTTTGATGACTATAATAATAAAGTTAACAGGCCTGTAATTAAGGAGTAAGTATGATGGTGAGAAAGAACAGTTTAGCAGTGTTAGTGGGATAGATACATTGGAGATAGAATGGCCTGATAGATTGGCTTAATATTCATTAATGCCGTATAGACAAAATTAGGCTACCAATAAACGTTTTTCATCCTGACCAAAGGACTCATCTGTTGGCTTTTATAGGGAGATTCTGAGTAGTGAAAAGGTGTAATTAAGGAATGGATAAGTGTGGGAATGGGATGGTTTAGGAGATGACAAATACAACAATATATAATATAAAATATTTGAATGAGTACTTACTTAAAATAGTAATTTCGTTCCAATATGTGTGGGTTTTATTGGTCTGTATTTTAATCAACCATACATGATCATATTATTACCTGAATGAGATGTTTGGGATGAGATAATCTTATTATGTTGTTAGTGTGATTAAAATAGGTATCTGAATTAAGGTAGACTTTTTCAATCCGGATTAATCTTCTATCAAAAAATCATAATATTGTGTTATTAGTATGATTAAAATAGGTATCAGAATTAAGGTAGACTCTTTCCAAAAAGATTTCTTTAAAAAAACTTTTTATAAAAAATTATCCACAAAAAAAAACCTTTTTTTTAAAAACCCGAGTTGATCATCTATCAAAATAATCATTAACAAAAATACCTCAAAAAACGAAAAAAACCTCAAAACAAAAAGACAAAAATTCTTTCCCTTTTTTTTAAAATATCAAAAGTTTTTTTAAAAAACAATAAAATTTATTAATAAATATCCCTTAAAAAACTTTTTAATGAATATCCCCTAACAAAAAAACCTTCTTTAAAAGAATTCTTCTTAAACCAACTTTCCCTAAAAAAACAAAGAAAGTCTTAAAAATAGAATCCAACCTATATGTGGCTTTTAGAATTTGTTAACTTGAACATTATTCTTATTTTGATTTAGATATAAGGTTATTATTACTTGGGTATAAGGCTTACCATATTTGTATGAATGTATGGAGGGTATTGGAAATTGTAAATAACATATATGGAAAAGAACACCAATTTTTACTGGATTAAGACATTTTTTTAAAAAAAATTTTAGGACATTACCAAGGAGAAGACAATGGGTGATAAAAAATGAATGTTAAAAAATGAACGGAAACAATGTTAAGATGAGATATGAATGTAAAGCAACTTATTCACAATGGATTTAGGAAAATAATGTAGAATCAATAAGTATTAAAATGAATAACACAAATAGGTGGATATTAAAGGGTGAAATCCGAATTATTTTAAAGAACCAAGACCTCAAGAATAGATTGGTTTAAGAAAAAAACTTTATGCCTTACCGACGCTGAAGGCTAGTGTATGCGAATATTTCAAAATGACAGACATATTTGCTTCTATTGAAGGTTCACTTTTATAAAAATAAGGGAATTTCAGAGATATCGGTAAAGGAATGATTATGAAAAATGAAAATTATGGTATAAAATAAATTACAATTGTATTCTTCGTAGGTGTGAAATGTCATACCAGTAATTCGTGAAAAAGTATATATCCGTGAAAGGAAATCCATGAAAATCATCGTCACCAGATACGTCCTTTTTAAACAGCTCAGTGCATATATGGCATCGACTCGCAAGAGATGGTATATTGTCAGTGTGTGACCATGTTACAATAAAACAAACAATAAGTGTTAATTTGACGAGTGTGAATTCAACAGCATGCAGAAGAATAAATTAAATTAACACTATTTTCATGAACCACCGGTGTACAATAAATGTGTTTTATAATGTAAATGTATATTAAAACACCTGTATGAACAGATTAATTTAGATCAAAAACTAGAACAATTTATTTATTTTAAGAATATGAATTTTTTTAAAAAACAAGAATAATTTATTTAATTATAAAATTATGACTGTAAAAACATGAATAATAAAAACGTGAGAAAAAATGAATCAATCGTATAAATCAGGGAAGGGCACTTAGTGCCTCAATTTCCTCACATTGCTCTAACCGTTATTCGACGCACAACCAAGCGAAAAAAAAATTCCCAGAACTTCAACGCTATCGAAGCACAAAATTCGCAGAATTTCAATCGAGGTACAGCGTTGACTTGAATTCAAATGAAAACAAAACACAAAGGCATAAATGACGGCACCGCATTGTGTCTTGACGAATGTAGCAATTGTTTTTGTTTGTAGTGTAATTTGTTTTTTTTTTGTGCTAATGGCAATTTTGGAAATGAAAGTAAAAAAAAACTATAAAATTTCGTTTGTTGTTGCTTGATGTTGTTGTTTTCCTCTTTGGTTATATTTTTGTGCCCACCGCTGGTATAAATTATGAAATCTGAACTAAATTAATAGTTAAAAAAATGTTGAAATGTGACAGAAAAATATAACGTATCCATGATACGAATTTCCGATGTATTATCTTAAGTAGTTTAATGTATGACTGTGTCGGGTGTAATGAAAAATGAGGATTATGTTGTGTGGTTATGAAAGTATATTAATGGGAAAATGCAATTTATTGTGTATGTTTTCTGTGTCAGGTGTAATTAAAAATGAAAAAATGAAATGAATGATTGAATATCTGATTTTTCCTATTGGGTGTTCATAAAATGGGTAATGTTGAGAAATTTTTAAGAATTTTGTAGGAAGAGTTGAACAAAAGAAATAAGAATAAGAACAATGGCGGTTAATAGAATGATTTCAATGAAAATTCGACATAAAACGAATTGTATAAAATAAGAAAGTGAGAGTAATAACGAAAAGCAGAAATGTAAATATAGAGTATGAATATGAGTGTGGAAGGTGTGGATATAAGTAGAGTGTGTAAACTATAAAGTATAAAATATGAGTGTGGAAGGTGTGGATGTGAAGATAGAGAGTTGTGAGTGTTATTATATGAGACACCAAATTTATGTATGTCATGTGTTTAATGGGAGTGAGTGGCTTAGTTATATATGTGGTCAAAAGCGAGAGAAAAGTTTGTAAAAACGAGGGAAAGTTATGAAAGACGCTTATTATAATTGAAGTGTTCAAAGCAATAACACGCATATAGTGTCTAGACCTGTTTTTGTGGCTCAAAATTAGTCAGAAATATTGACAAGGTCGTATCGGTGGATGAGAGAAAATTAGTCGGAAACACTGACAAGGTCTTAACGGTGGATGAGAGAATCAGAAACGTTGACCAAGGTCACATCAGTGAAATAAGAGAATCGTGAAGATCAGCTGTACTGTTCACTTAAAGGCTGTAAAAAGCAGATGTGGTTATTCTACAAGCGCAATCGCAAAAGCGTATGTAAAAACACATATAGACTGTAAAACGCAGATGTGAAGATTTATATAAAAGGACGCAGAAAAGTGTGAAGACTTATAAAGGACACAAGAAACAGGAATAAGAAACGATTGTGTGTTGTGAATTTTTCTAGCGTGAGTGTCGCCAGTGTGTGTGGCAAATATATTATTTCTTTCGTCATGAAAGTGTTGTGACTTGGGGTAATGTGGCACTTCTTGCGATTTGCAATAAGCGGTCGTGAGTGGCAGCAACAAGTGTGGCAGGTCTCGATGGTGGTTACCCTTATAAATGACTTTTTATCCATGTGTTTTGAAAAACCAAATATAACATATGATGATAGTGGTTACCCTTTTATTTAATAACTGTGCATTCTTGTGCATCTAAAAAAGTACTCTTAATATCCTTAATTGTGCAAAATCCTCTATTGTGTGTTATCAAATGTTATAAGATATGTGTGGTTTAACAATCTGGTGTATCTATTGTTTATTGAATTGTAAAAGATCTAAAAAGAGCATCTATTTAATGATAGATAATATCACCTGAATATATGTCATGTGGAATCCTAAACAGGAATGAAATTTGAATATGGAGTGATAATTACAATAGAAATAAAAGTATAATATCCATATGAACCCAATCATCTTCTGTTTCTTTATTAATTCAAAATATATATATAATTATCAGTGTATAGTGATTTTAAAATGCAATTACGATTTTGTTTTCTGTTTGTAGATTGAATACTTTGGATAAAAAAGAACAGACCAAGTATCCCGTCAACTACATCATCATTTTGGGAGGAACAGCTCTGGTGTTTGCTGACAAATTACAAATTTAGGTATTTGACAACATTTTTCAAATTTAGGCAGGCAGAAGGATAAATGTGAGTAGATGGTTATATTACTTTAAATTGTGAGTATGGTAAAGTGGGACACATTCATTATCGGGGCACATTTGTCAAGGCCCATTTCGATATGACGCACTCTTATTTTAGAACTATTTATCATGGTGAACGCAACCTTTATCGAATACATACTCACTCTCTTAGTTTGATGTATGTGAAATCGCGCTCAAACAAGTTGCATGCATTTTTGTGTTTTTTCCTTCCTCTCGGTTGTTTTGAATACCAGGCAAGTTAACGATTTTCAACTATTGTTCTCTGAATTTTAATACGGTGTTTTGTAACCTGCTACGTTATTATGTTAGAAAGTGAAATTTTAAGTTAAGATTCGATTGCATTGAAAAGTTTGCGAGATTTGTGAAGTTTTTTAAAATTATGAAAAGTGGGGCAGTTTCGGCGTCTAGGTGGGGGCAGATTAAGCAGGTGCCAAATGCGTTTGGCGATACGGCGTTTAACGTCAGTTTTCTTCGAAGAGCACTTTACTCGAAAAACGATTTCATTGAACCGACCGAAGACGTCTCGGTTGTTTCAAAAGCTGAAATTGAGCTAAAGCTACCTAATCCCACCAATCCGGCATCGACTTCTGGGTATCGTACAAAATATAATTTTAATTTTAACATTGATAAATTTAATGTTAAGTAATTCATCATTATCTTATCTGAATACAATATATACATATGTTTCTCATTTTTCAAAATAAAAATGCAAGAAGTCTACATTTTTTTTTGTGAAATTACTTGAATGCCGAAGCTGCCCCGTGTTGGGGCACTTTCATTAAATTGACTTGTTTTTTTAAAATGCGAAAATTATTTGAAATAGTCAACAATACCTACAAAATGTATTTTTAATGTAGTTCTCTAATATCGAAATAGTCTGAAATTTCTCAGAGATTTGATTTCTATGCATTAATAAAACCAATACAAGACTTTAAAAAAAAGTTAACCAATGTGCCCCACTTTACCATAACTATATATGTATATATACTGTCAAATGTATATAAGCATATTTATCAAATGTTCAGTGTAATTATATGATGTGTTATATGTGGATATATATTATAAATGTATGTATGTTATGATTTTTTATTAATTCATTTTTAATTTACAGATATTTGTTCACTATAAGGTGGGTGTTTATGTAAACCTCATTACTACGACCACTTCGGGCTGAGTCGTTTTGGCTTTTTTTACACTGAAGGTAAGTGTTATTTAAGGGGAAAGCTATATTTATATGAAAAATGAGTGAATTTGTTTGAGGAAAATGAGGTGATTTGGATTGGGGAATGTGGGAAAAGGGCAAGTACTATTTATGATATCTTGATAGAATATGTAGTATTGGAAGAATAATGTGTATAGATGTGGTTGAATAGTTCAAGGTGGAAAATATTAAAGATAAGAACATGTGGGGGGATACTGTGGTTATTGGCGAATTTAAAGGGTGGTTTATATTTAAGTTGAAGATGATGAAAGTTGGTGAAAAAAGTAAAATGAAAAAAAAAGGGGGGTGAAAGGAAGTAAAAGAAACGGAGAGGAGTGGGGGAATTTTATGTGTATATATAACTCAAATGAAGGTGATGATATTGGTGAAGTAATAAGAAAAATAGGAAAAGGACATAGAGGAGGGATGGGGACATTTTTTTATATATAGTTTATTGGTTTATTGGGAAACTATAAGGTAGTATATTGTTGAAGTAATAAGAAATAGAAAGAGGACATAGGGGAGGGATGGGGGCATTTTTTATGGTTTTTTGGGAAACTATAAGGTATTAAATATTGGTGGAGTGATAAGAAGAAATATAGAGAAGACATCGGAGAGGGATGATGGCATTTTTTTATGGTTATTGGTTTATTGGAAAACTATAAGGTAATTTATACTATAATATATAAATACCTATATTTTAATCTAAAATGTAATATGGTTCTAATGAGAATTTCAATGTGTCTTTTACAGGAAACATTATATAAAAACAAACTGACATTCAAGAACAGCTGTCCTATATTACCCCAAAAAATATCTCTTGTTGCTTGTTTGAGAAATTGTAAGACATTTGGTGGGTTTATATTTTTAAAAGAATCCGATAGTTCAGATTTTTCAAAAATTGGTTTAATGACTTTCAGATTTTTCAAAAATTGGTTAAATGAATTTCAGGTCAATTCCTTATTAATCACATATTATTGAAAATTAAACCAAAAAATTGGTTCAATGAATTTCAGATTAATTATTAATCACATATTATTGAAAATTAACATAAAAAATTGGTTTAATAAATTTCAGGTCAATTTTTCGTTAATCACATATTATTGAAAACTAAAACAAAAAATTGGTTTAATAAATAAAGAGTCAATTTATACCAAATCTCATACCATTGAAAACTGAAATAAAATGAAAAAATAAATAAATAAAAATCTTCAGTGATTTAACTATTGACGATAAAAAGTTTATTCCCTTTGAAGATCAAATTTCTCAATTGATCCAACCATTGTTAATCTGGTTTGATTTGTTGTAAGACAATCTTAAAATAATTGGATGTGAGAGTTTAAGGGACAGTAATTTGTCACAAAAATTCAGTTGGTTTGGACTTAATAGACGCTTTTTAACTCTGAGAAGTAATGTGATTTTATTAAAATTATGATGACAAATTATGGGTGTATGTACATGAAAAATTATGGGTGTATTTACATGAAATTATAGGGTGACAGAATGTATATTAGGAATAGCTATCAGTTTCAGTTGTGATAAGAGTGAAAAAGTAGTAGGAATAGCTATCAGTTTCAGTTACAATAAGGGTGGTTTATGTTGTAAGGTAGAGAAGGGTGGGTTTTTTGTTAGCTTTAAGATGAGAAAGTAGTCTGTTTTTGCTATAAATGAGAGTGATAATTTGTTTTAAATATAAATGAGATTAGCTATGCAGTTAGGTGGATAGGAAATTATAATAATGGGAATAGTAACCAGTTTCAATTGTAATAAGAGTGGTTTGTGTTGTTAGGTAAAGAAGGGTGGGTTTTTTTGGTTTGGTTACAAATAGGAATATTAGTTTGTTTATACAATAAATGTGAGTGCATTAAGTAGTAGGTAGAGGATAATAATTAGTTTTTAGTTATAATGAGAGAGTAGCTATGTTGTTATGTGGATAATGGTTGGTTTTTATTAATGACAGATTATAAGTTATAAATGTGAAAGGTAGTGAAAACGTTTTTGCTATAGGTACGAATGGTTTATGCAGTCAGGTAGAGAAGGATGGATATTTTTGATTGACAAATTGTGACTGATGGTAAGCGAAAATGTAATAATGTATTTGTCTGTTTGTGTAGGTATGAAGAATGTTGTATGGTGAATGAAGGAATGAAATGAAATATATTATATTGAATCAAGATCAAGTACAAATTGGTGAAGTCCAAACTAATTAAATTTGAAGTAAAACATTGGTGAAATCCAAGATAATTCAAATTGGAATCCAAGAATACGATTGAAAAATAATTTGAAACTGTCGATTGTAAATTGTTTGCTGGCCGTTTTTGTCTGGTGTATGGTGGATGTGGAAATGTGGAATATCATCTATTGGTAACAAAAAAGGGGGCAAAACATTATTGTTAAAGAATAACACCATTTACCTTAAAGTAACAAAAACACTGGATTGTGTATTATTACTAAGTGTCATTGGTTGGCTATCAATAAGTATACAAACAGTACCAAATAACACATAAACACCTGATAAATACACAACAACACAAACACCAACATTATTTTTTTGATATCGATTGGTTATAATAAGTACTCTACAACACAAATTACATATAACACTTTTCTTTCAGTGAACATCTTGTTTTATAGTTAGCATTGGCATACATCTAGGTGTGAACATCTTGTCTTATAGTTAGCATTGGCATGCATCTAGGTGTGGGTATATATGTTGATTGGTATTGGTGGATAATAGTACTTTGAACAGCTTTTTATTCAAAAACTTTTGGGAAAATGGGGGATGAATATAATCATATTGATGTAAGATATTATGGGTGTGATTGGGGTGATGAAGAGTACGATAAATATATGTTGGAAGTTTCAGAAGTGTTTGAGCGAGATTTGTTAGAAGTGGATGAATTGGTACCCAATTCAGAGGAGAGTCAGCATACTCTTCTTGGTAATGCATCAAACAGGATAACACCCGTGGATTTGTTAATAAATGATGATTCATTAATGAGAATGTATGAGTCTAGTTTTAATGAGGCTTTAAATAATGGTATGTTGGTTAGGTCACCATCTATGTCAATGTTGACAGGTGATGATTCTATTTTCCTTGCGTGTGACATGGGTTCTGGTGGTGAATCAGAACAACATCATGTTATGGATGTGGATAGTACAGACTCAATGGATACGAATTCATCTGATTTATCAGGGTATCTTGACAAATTATTCGATTTTGATGTTGAAATAATGAGGAATAAAGAGTTTTTGGAGGGTAACTCAAATGGTAATGATGGAATATGTGCTAATGGTTTATATGAGTCGAAGAATGCTTCAGTTAATATCTTAGAGGTGGTGGTCCTTCCTCCAATAAATCGAATGTTATTTGGTCAAGTCACCCATGATATTAAAATCAATAATTCGTTTTCATCTGACAATATACATGAACCATGTGTGACTGATCATGATGTTAAAATTAGCAATTTATCAACTTCTGACGTTTTACTGATCCGTGTACGGTTGACAATGGAGTAAATGGAGTACATGCTAATTCATCAGATAAGAATATGTCTATCAATATGTCGGTATGCATGTTGTCTGATGATGACATACTGCTATTAGGGGTATGTGCTGTGAGTCAGAATAATGTTGAAAATAATGATGAGTTAGTTGGAAATTATGATGAAACTTTGCAGTCGTGTCATATGATTTTGGAAGAAATTCTGGATCAATTTTTTGTGTTACAAAGGGGTGGTGATGAGTTGGCAAGTTTAGTTAGTGGCAATGAGAATGAGAATCATGATATGGTGATGGAATACACATATCTTGAAGCATTTCATAATTTTATCATGAAAAGGGATGAGTATGATGAATGTGTCGAATGTGTTGGCATGAATAATGATTTTACATTAAATGAGCATAGTGTAGAATTCAAAACTGATAAATTAAATAAGTTAACGTTAAATGAGCATAGTGTAGAATTCAAAACTGATAAATTAAATATGTAAACGTTGAATGAGCATAGTGTGGAAACAAGATCTGATGAATTAAAAGGTGATATTATGGCTGTTGAAAATAGTTCTAGGTATATAGATGGTGAAAGTCCGTTGGTTGGGTGTGACTTAGAAAAAAATGTGGAAGGAAATAAAACTGTTGACTCTTATAATAGTAATATGGGTGTTGATAATAACAACCTTGATAAGAGTAATTTTGATAAGGAAAATGAATTGGAAAATATGCATGATGAACCCATCATGTCAGCTTGTGTCATGACTACTAATAGTATGAGGGTTTATGAGGAGAAGATATCTATGGAGGTTTGCATGAATGCTGCTTTACCAGAGAATAATGCGGTATTATTGGGTAAGAATATTCCCAGTAATATGCTTGAGATGATGCGTGGCGATTCCAATGACTATATGATATCTGCTGTAACATTGCCCAAAATGGTACCGGGTGGGTTAAGGAATTTAACATCCATAACAGTGGATAAAGAAGTAGAGATTTTATTGAGTTATGGTCCTAATTTTGTACCTACTTTCTTAAATGTGATTGATTTGATGTCACATTTTGCACTACAATATAATCACGTGTATAATGATATAGGTGATTTTAATTTAATTTATAATGAGGTGTTTAATGAGTACTTTTATACTTTGGGTAATGTATTATCTTCTGATAAATACAATAACGTGTTAGTTAGGATGTTCTATAATATGTTGAAGAAGGTAAAGGATTTTTTGACGGGTCACAAAGAGGTATGTATAGTGCAATCCGATAAAAGTAGATGTACTACTTTAATGTATAAGGCAGATTATGCCATGAAAATGTATGAGTATATAGAGAAGTGTCTAAAGGATGGTACATATACCATGTATACTGGGTGTTATGATAGGGATGTGATCGTGGTGCGTGCTGCTTTTAGGTCTATAAGTATGAAGTTGCAGAAGTGTTATAGAGAAAGTCATACAAAGCCTTTTTCATTTAAGAGATACGATTCATTGCGAGATTTTGATATGGCGGAAGTGAGGTTACCTTGTTTGTATGGGGTAGTGAAGGATCACAAAGAAGGCAATCCGTGTAGGCCCATATGCAGCACTCTGAACTGGTATACATATCCTATTCAATAAATAATAGCCGAGGTTTTGGGGAAATTATTAAGGTCTAATTTATCTAGTCATAATGTAAGGGATATAGATAGTGTTGTGGATGAATTGCATAATATTCCTATGTGCGAAGGGTGAGTGTTTATTAAGTATGATGTAAATAATATGTACCCTAGTATGAGTAAAGTAGAAATATATAGAGTGTTGGGTTTAATTGTCAGGTCCGAGTGGTTTAGGAGTAGGTGTAGTATTGAACCTGGATTGCTGTTGTCTTGCGTGAGGTTCTCATTTGATGTGGCCAAATATTTCACTTATGATGGTGAGGTGTATAGGCAGATGAGGGGGTTGCCGCAGGGGGCCTGCGATTCGGGTTTGTTGGCAACAATACTTTTAGACTATTATATGGATGCATATAATTTGGAATTGTTTGTTGGGAATAAGATAGTATATTGGTGGAAATATATTGATGATTAATAATTTTTGTATTGAACTTTTTAGTCATTTATACAACCAACATGAGAAAGATAACAAGTGGATCAATTTAACCTGGTAATACGTGGTAATAGCCGAAACATATGTCACCAATTACCAGGTTAAATTGATCCACTTGTTATCTTTCTCATGTTGGTTGTATAAATGACTAAAAAGTTCAATACAAAAATTATTAATATAATAATTATTAGTCTCAAAAACAAACCAAAAAATATATTGATGATTATTTCATGTATATACATGAGGATTATGTCAATAATTTCCTAAAGGTATTTAATAATCGTACCTCATTGTCATTAACTTTGGAGGGAGAAGAAATAGATGGGAACTTAAATAAGACTTCATTTTTAGATATAATGATATGGCGAAAAGATCGGCTATTTACTAGTTCTTATAAGAAAGAATGTACATCTCAACGTATGATGCATTATTATTCTAACTATAAGCGTGCGACGCATAATAATACAATAGTGGCTTTTTTGCAAAAAATATTGAATAGAACAAGTAATTTGTTTTTGGTGGGGGATGTAGAAACCTTATTTACAAAATGTCGTGATAATGAGTATCCCATATTATTATTGCACGATTTATTTTGGCGTACAATGAGGCGTGAGGTAGCTAAGTTGGAGACAGTGATGTTATCGGGTGATTATAGTAAGTGTATAGAAAAAAGTGAGGAGTTAGTGAAATTGCGTGTGGCATTGATGAGGGAATATATGTCTCGATTTGTGCATACTGATGGGGGTGATGAGGTATATAAATATGTGAGACCAAGAAAGCATGTTTTTAAGGGGGCTTATTGTAAGCCAATATATTATGTTTGCGAGGAGTTTTGCAACTTTTTAGTAAAAATGTTTTCAAAATACAAATTAGGTTATCCTTCATTTTCCAAATCTGAGACTCTATTCAAGTTGTTAAAAATGTCATTGAAGACCCCAGGAAAAAATCAGGTTGTTAATGTCGTGAAGGAACAGATTTATGTGGCCATATGTACGGATTGTAATATGTATTTTGTATTAATAGGTACAAGTACAAAAAATGTAATACTAAATGCTGCTTTGAGTGATCCAAAAACAGCCATTTCTAAACATTCAAGTATGTATGGTCATCTGGACTATGATTTTGGATTTTATTTATCTGCTAATCATATGTCAATTCAGGTTTTACAGTATGTTTATAGGGCTTTACTGAACATCTTGGGGGCTGTATGTGCTGATGAGTCTGTTTTGTCATTGATACCTCGATATATGCGAATCGTGGCTGACACAAGCATTGGTGCCGTTATGACAAAGATCAGAAATATGTGACAGAAATTAAGAAACAAAAATAGAAATAAAAATAAATAAAAATAAAAATAAAAATAAAGATAAAGATAAAATAAAAATAAAAAAAGAAATATAAATAGAAATAGAAATTGAAATAGAGATAGAAATGGAAATGGAAATGGAAATAGAAATACAGGGTGTTTTTTTAGAGGTATAGAGCTTCGAATTGAAATAAAACACATGTGGATTTTCTTCACTCCAAATGCGGCAATTTTGCTTGTTGACGTAGCCATTCAACCAAAAATGAGCCTCATCACTGAACAAAATTTTGCGATGAAAATCAGCATCGAGATCAATCTCATTTTCGGCCCATACACCAAAATCACGACGCATTGCATGGTCTCGCGGCTTTAATTCTTGCACAAGCTGGATCTTGTTAGGTCGCAAGCCAAGATCTTTGCGCAAAATCTTCCATAAAGTTGATGGACAAAGTTCCAATTGCTGTGCACGATGGCGAATCGATTCATTCGGGTCCTCTTCAACATTTTGCTCTACAGCGGCAATTGTTTCTTCGGTGCGCACTGTTCGACGTCTCTGCGGATGCGTATTATCACATAGAGTAAACGTAGTGCGAAAACGACCCATGGTTAACCGAATTCATTGCTCTGATGGACGATTATGTCGACCATAAAATGGACGGAGCTTGCGGTAAACTTCGCGAACTGAACCATTATTTTCGAAATAAATTTGCACGATTTGCAAGCGTTGTTCTTTTGTCAACCTGTTCATGATGAAATGGCAAACCAAAGTGAACATAAACGACATTAGAGTTGCCAGATTTGACCATAAAATGCCAGTTTTATCTCTATTCGAAAAACAAACCTCTAAAAAAAACACCCAGTATAAATAGAAATAGAGATAAAGTAAAATAACTAAAATAAAATAAAATAAAATAAAATAATATAAAATAAAATAAAATAAAATAAAATAACAAATAAATAATGAATATTATCAGTATCATTATATGATGATTGAGTAAAAAAAGCCAAAACGACTCAGCCCGAAGTGGTCGTAGTAATGAGGTTTACATAAACACCCACCTTATAGTGAACAAATATCTGTAAATTAAAAATGAATTAACAAAAAATCATAACATACATACATTTATAATATATATCCACATATAACACATCATATAATTACAATGAACATTTGATAAATATGCTTATATACATTTGACAGTACATATACATATATAGTTACTCACAATCTACAGTAATATAACCATCTACTCACATTTATCCTTCTGCCTGCCTGAATTTGAAATATGTTGTCAAATACCTAAATTTGTAATTTGCACCAAACACCAGAGCTGTTCCTCCCAAAATGATGATGTATTCAATCTACAAACAGAAAACAAAATCGTTATTGCATTTTAAAATCACTATACACTGATAATTATATCTATATTTTGAATTAATAAAGAAACAGAAGATGATTGGGTTCATATGGATATTATTTTACCATCGAGACCTGCCACACTTGTTGCTGCCACTCACGACCGTTTATTGCAAATCGCAAGAAGTGCCACATTCCCCCAAGTCACAGCACTTTCATGACGAAAGAAATAATATATTTGCCAGACACACTGGCGACACTCACGCTAAACAAATTCACAACACATAAACGAAAACAGGTTTTCAATCGTTTCTTATTCCTGTTTCTTGTGTCCTTTATAAGTCTTCACACTTTTTTGCGTCCTTTTATATAAATTTTCACATCTGCGTTTTACAGTCTATATGTGTTTTTTACATACGCTTTTGCGATTGCGCTTGTAGAATATCCACATCTGCTTTTTACAACCTTTAAGTGATCAGTACAGCTGATCTTCACGATTCTCTTATTTCACTGATGTGACCTTGGTCAACGTTTTTGATTCTCTCATCCACCGTTATGACCTTGTCAGTGTTTCCGACTAATTTTCTCTCATCCACCGATACGACCTTTTCAATATTTCCGACTAATTTTGAGCCACAAAAACAGGTCTAGACACTGTATGCGTGTTATTGCTTTGAACACTTCAATTATAATAAGCGTCTTTCATAACTTTTCCTCGTTTTTACAAACTTTTCCCTCGCTTTTGACCATATACAGTGAGCAAAAAAAGTTTAAGTACATCGTGTTTTTGTAACAAAACTTAGCCACATAAGTACTTTTTGAAATAAAAATTAATACAAATTGATTATATTATGAATATATATATATTTACGAACATAAAAGTAGTTACGAACATATAGTAGTAGTAAGATTTTTATCGATTTTCTCCCACTCAGTCATCAAAGCTGCTTTTAGGGACTCCTTGGACGTTATATTATGTTTACGAATCCTCTTTTCCAGCAAATTCCAAATATCCTCAATGGGATTTATTTCGGGAGATTGGGGGGGTGTATGTAATTGCTTACAATTGTAAAGCAGCCATTCCTTGACCAGATATGAGGTATGCTTCGGATCATTATCCTGTTGAAATAAAAAAGTTGCCTCATCTAGCCCAAGCTGGGGCGCACTCTGCTTAAGATTTTCTCTTAAAATTTGCAAATAGTGATGCTTGTTCATAGTTGTGTTTATAAAGACAAATTTTCTGACTCCTGCTGTGGCCATACACCCCCATACCATCACGTTTCCGCCTCCGTGCTTTACAGTTGGGGTTAAATTTTTTATATTTAAGGCCTCATTGGGCTTCCTCCACACTTTCTGAGCGCCATCCGAACCAAAAATATTAAACTTGGACTCATCACTCCATATGACATTGTCCCAGAACGAATCTGGCTCGTCAACATATTTTCTCGCAAATGCCAGCCTCTTCTCTTGGTTCACCTTCGACAGCAACGGTTTTTTGCGAGGTGTTCGTGCATTATACCCCTCCTTGTGAAGCACATTACGAACAGTTTGCGGATGCACATTTCGCCCTGAGCCTCGTAATACTTCCTCCAGTATTTTTGGTGCCGATTTTTTGGGGTCTGCTTTTATTGCGCTCAGAACTTGACGTTCGTCTCTCGGTGTTAATTTTTTCGGACGACCTGAGCGTGCCTTAACGTGCAAAGTTCCGGAATTTCCGTAAGACTGAATTATTGTCTGGACACTGGAAGGGGGCCTGTTGATTAATCTGCCAATTTGACGAGCACCTTTTCTCTCCAAATAAAGTTTTAAAATAATTTTGCGCGTTTCAAATGGAATTTCGCTACCTCGACCCATTTAGACTATTTCTTATCACGTTTGCCACAGAAGTGAAATTTCAATATGACAAATCGCATGCATACGAATTATAGTAATTAGCAAATATACGATCACCGTTTGATTCGCAAGAAAATCGATATCAAAACGACAGGAAAATTAATGTACGTAAACTTTTTTGGCGTGGATTTCAGCCGTTTCCTAAGTTTTTTGTGTATACGTAGTTATCGGAATATGTGGCGTGCTTCATGTCACAACATATTTGAGCTAAACAGAGTCAATATACATAGTTTGAACAAAATTTATAGATTAAAGTATGTTTAATTGGAAATTTTATGCCTCGAATATTTAAGTACGGAGTGTACTTAAACTTTTTTTGCTCACTGTATATAAAAGCCCCATTAAACACATGACATACATAAATTTATACTCTATATTTTACACACTCTACTTATATCCACACCTTCTACACTCATATTCATACTCTATGTTTACATTTCTGCTTTTCATTATTACTCTCACTTTCTTATTTTATACAATTCATTTTATGCCGATTTTTCATTGAAATCATTCTATTAACCGTTCTTGTTCTTATTCTTATTCCTTTTATTCAACTCTTCCTACAAAATTCTTACAAATTTTTCAACATTACCCATTTTATGAACACCCAATAGGAAAAATCAGATATTCAAACATTCATTTCATTTTTCATTTTTAATTACACCTGACACAGAAAACATACACAATAAATTGCATTTTCCCATTAATATACTTTCATAACCACACAACATAATCCTCATTTTTCATTACACCCGACACAGTCATACATTAAACTACTTAAGATAATACATCGGAAATTCGTATCATGGATACGTTATATTTTTCTGTCACATTTCAACATTTTTTTAACTATTAATTTAGTTCAGATTTCATAATTTATACGATTCATTCATTTTTTCTCACGTTTTTAGTATTCATGTTTTTACAGTCATAATTTTATAATTAAATAAATTATTCTTGTTTTTTAAAAAAATTCATATTCTTAAAATAAATAAATTGTTCTAGTTTTTGATCTAAATAAAGTTCATACAGGTGTTTTAATATACATTTACATTATACAACACATTTATTGTGCACCGGTGGTTCATAAAAATAGTGTTAATTTAATTTATTCTTCTGCGTGCTGTTGAATTCACACTCGTCAAATTAACACTTATTGTTTGTTTTATTGTAACATGGTCACACACTGACAATATACCATCTCTTGCGAGTCGATGCCATATATGCACTGAGCTGTTTAAAAAGAATGTATCTGGTGACGATGATTTTCATGGATTTCCTTTCACGGATATATACTTTTTCACGAATTACTGGTATGACATTTCACACCTACGAAGAATACAATTGTTATTTATTTTATACCATAATTTTCATTTGTTATAATCATTCCTTTACCGATATCTCTGAAATTCCCTTATTTTTATAAAAGTGAACCTTCAATAGAAGCAAATATGTCTGTCATTTTGAAATATTCGCATACACTAGCCTTCATCGTCGGTAAAGCATAAAGTTTTTTTCTTAAACCAATCTATTCTTGAGGTCTTGGTTCTTTAAAATAATTCGGATTTCACCCTTTAATATCCACCTATTTGTGTTATTCATTTTAATACTTATTGATTCTACATTATTTTCCTAAATCCATTGTGAATAAGTTGCTTTATATTCATATCTCATCTTAACATTGTTTCCGTTCATTTTTTAACATTCATTTTTTATCACCCATTGTCTTCTCCTTGGTAATGTCCTAAAATTTTTTTTAAAAAAATGTCTTAATCCAGTAAAAATTGGTGTTCTTTTCCATATATGTTATTTACAATTTCCAATACCCTCCATACATTCATACAAATATGGTAAGCCTTATACCCAAGTAATAATAACCTTATATCTAAATCAAAATAAGAATAATGTTCAAGTTAACAAATTCTAAAAGTCACATATAGGTTGGATTCTATTTTTAAGACTTTCTTTGTTTTTTTAGGGAAAGTTGGTTTAAGAAGAATTCTTTTAAAGAAGGTTTTTTTGAAGGAATTTTTTGTTAGGGGATATTCATTAAAAAGTTTTTTAAGGGATATTTATTAATAAATTTTATTGTTTTTTTAAAAAAACTTTTGATAATTTAAAAAAAAGGGAAAGAATTTTTGTTTTGAGAAGGTTTTTTTCGTTTTTTGAGGTATTTTTTGTTAATGATTATTTGTCATCTAAATACGCAAAAGCAAACGGCTCCATATCCGCCCCGATAACCCTGTCTAGTGCGCGCTGAAATGTTGCGGGTGCCGAATGCAATCCAAACGGCATCACTCGCCACTGGAACAGACCACGCCCTGGGACTGTGAACGCCGTGAACTGCTTGCTATCTGCTGCCATTGGAATCTGCCAGTAGCCATCCTTAAGGTCCAGGCTACTGACGAATTTCGCATCCCGTAGTCGGTCCAGTATGTGGGTTATGCGTGGGAGAGGGTATGCATCGGGTACCGACTTACTGTTTAACTGGCGGTAGTCAATGCACAACCGCCATGCCCCTGTCTTCTTCTTGACGAGCACTATTGGTGCGCTGTATGGGCTGTGGGAGGGCTCAATACATTCTTTTACCAATAATTTATTGATCTCTTCATCGATTACTGCTTGCATGGCGGGATTCCTGGGTATGTACCGTTGTTTGACGGGTCGGTGGTCTGTCATCACGATGCGGTGCTCTGCAATCCGTGTCATTCCCTTCAGTCCCTTAAACCTTTGCAACTCTTCTGACAGAAATTGATCAATTACCTGCTGCGATTCGTCAGCTCCCGGATTTTCTCCTGATTTATCTCCGAAATCAGCTGTGGCCACCATCGCGCTTTCGGCCGGAAGACCTCCCGTGGGTTCTGGCGACAGCTCACGTGGTCGTTTTTTAGACATCCCATCTACTCGCCTTTGGTGCCGTCTGCGTTGGTTTCTTCGTGGTTTTTGCTGCCTTTTCTGTTTAGGTTCCAGGGATGAGGGAGGGATCTTTTGTGGATCTTTACTAGAACTCTGAACGGGAATGATAGTACTCACCATACATCTCGCTTGTTCCTCGGGACCTCTTCCGTCTAACGTAATCACCTCGCCAGCGATGTGAATGGTTGTAACACTTTGAGTCAAGAAGTCCAGACCCAGGATGACATCTTCGGTGGCGTCTGGCATAATGACGAATCGAAACCTCCTCTGGTGGCGGCCGAACTGGATTATGGTGTCAACGGCGGAATGTAACGGTCGGGCTGTTCCGTCTGCCAACACCACTTCTCCTTGATACATCACCTTCGTAGCCCTTTCTCCTAGAGTTTCGGCAAATGACTCCCGTAGAAAGCTTACTGTTGCCCCTGTGTCGATGGTTGCCGCCACCTGCTCTCCGCCAACCATTATGTTGGCATATACTCTTCTGCAGTTATCGTAGCTTGGTTTTAATTGGTTCGAGAGGCGTCTTCTGGAGGATGCGCTTCCTCTCGATCCGTGCGCCCTCCTGTGCCGTTTCCCGATGACCGACAACAATATATTGTGCGTACTCCGACTTTTCCGCAGTCCCAACAGAATAACCGCGTGGGGCCTTGGCATACCCTGGCCAGATGTCCGTCCCGTCCACAACGTCGGCAGGCGGTTCGCACGTTAATCGCCCCTGTACTCGTCTCCGTCATCATTCTGTGCTGCTCGGCCCGACTTCTACTTCTGGAGGGTTGTTCGGCTTCCCTTTCCCGTATGCCTTCGAGGTCTTCCGCCAACCTGATCAGGTCTGTAAGCGTGACAAAGTCTTTTCGCTTAATATACCATTGGTACTCGGAAAGGCAATTTCTGAAGATCCGCTCTAAGCTTTGTTCTTCCGAGTAATTTGCATAGCGCATCATTGTCTGTAGTGCTAGCAGGAAATCCTTGAATTTCTCTCCCTTCTGCTGGTATCGTTTTCTGATGTTGTCGTCCAATGTTTCAAAGTAACGGGGTGGTAGGAAGAACTCTAGGAAACTGTGCTTGAATAACTCCCACGTGGTTACTCTTTGGTTATTATTACGATACCAAGCAAGAGCTTTGTCCTTTAACAGCTCCGGCATAGTCCGCGGAAGGTGGTCCATTACTAGTCCGTCTGCCTCGGCCAACTCCTCTACTCTTTCAATAAAGGCCAGTGGTTCACCAGAGCCGTCATATTGCAGTGTCCATTTCCTCACTTGATTCATTATGGTGGGATTGTATTGCCTAATTTCACCAATTTTCGCCTGCTGTGGAAGGCATGTAGCTTGATTGCTCGACTCCGTGTTGGGCGCTGCTTGGTCCCGATTTACGGCCACGGCGGTTATCTCGGTGTTGGTATTTTCCTCTCGTTGGCTTACCATACCTGTTTTAAGATTATCTTTCAGTGTTCCTGTGTCGAACATGGTATCCGCCTTTAGCTTTGGCGTCTGTGGGCACGGGGAAGAAGGTCGCCTGTGTTGCTTCTGTAGCTCTAGCAGTCGTTCTTCTATTTCAGGGTTATGTTTTTCGGCCAGGAACGCTTTAAATCGTTTCCTAAGGTCGTCTACGGTTCCTGACACCTCAAGATTAAACTCCTCGCAGTACGCTATTAACTCTTCCTTTTTTAAAGAGTGGCCCCAAGACACAGTTAACATTTTCTCGTGGCTGTTGTTTGGTTTTTTTTTTTTTCTCACTTGTCACTTTTTTTTTTCGTGTGTTTCTTTTTTTCTCTTTTGTTCCGTGTGTCTTCACTTTTCACTGTCACTTTGTTTCAATGTTTTTTTTTTTTCAAAATCAATGTTTTTTTTCAGACTGTTTATTATTTTTATTTCGCCCTAGTGGGCTTTTAACAAGGGCCGCCTCTTTTGTTTTCTTTTCTTGTTTTCTTTTTCCTTTGTTTCTAGCTTAATTTATTCGTTTTCGCTGTTTTTTTTTTTCGCTGCGTGACACACACCGTTTACGGTTCATGCAAAGATTTCACGATTTCTTTTGTAGCTACGCCGCGTACCGCACTCGTAATAGGATCAAGGTATTCCGATTGTTATTACTATTTCTGTCTCTTTAAACCGTTTTGTCAGCCAGGGTCCCTGCTCGGGCGCCATTGTAACGAACCTCGCGCCGAGGTTTTAACTCGCCGGTGTCCAAGGTTCGACTACAAAAATTTATATTTTTGCAGGTGACTGACGAGAATTTATTTTTCAACAAAATAAATAATAACAATCCACTGTTCCTTTTTCTTTTCAAAAACGTTATAATTTTATTTCCTTAAATCCATATTACTTAATCTATTCATTTTTCTACTGACGAAAGTGTTAGTGTTCGAACGCGTACGTCGTGTTTTCGCTTCTTGCGTTCGGTCGCCTTGGTCCCACGCTGATTGCTTCTGCTCTCCTGTACTCCCGTCGTACGGGTTTTGGCACGGCTCAGTCGCTGCTCGACGGTTTTCGCACGCCGCTCTGTTCACATGAGCGTCGGCGCAGCGCAACGAATGTAAGACAGAGTTTCACCGTTATGTTTCTACGCTACCCTGCACGGCTTCTGCTTGGTCTCAGTCGCACGGTTCCCGGCACAGCACAGTTGCCGTACGACAGATCCCACAGATCCTTAGAACGCCGCTCTGCTCACACGAATGTCGGCGCAGCTCAACAAGCGGGTGGCAGAAACTCTAGGCTACCGTCTATGCTACTCTGCACGGCTTCTGCTTGGTCTCAGTCGTACGGTTCCCGGCGCAGCGCAGTTGCCGTACGACAGATCCCACAGATCCTTAGAACGCCGCTCTGCTCACACGAATGTCGGCGCAGCTCAACAAGCGGGTGGCAGAAGCTCTAGGCTACCGTCTATGCTACTTTGCACGGCTTCTGCTTGGTCTCAGTCGCACGGTTCCCGGCGCAGCGCAGTTGCCGTACGACAGATCCCACAGATCCTTAGAACGCCGCTCTGCTCACACGAATGTCGGCGCAGCTCAACAAGCGGGTGGCAGAAACTCTAGGCTACCGTCTATGCTACTTTGCACGGCTTCTGCTTGGTCTCAGTCGCACGGTTCCCGGCACAGCGCAGTTGCCGTACGACAGATCCCACAGATCTTTGGACGCTGCTCTGTTCACACGAATGTCGGCGCAGCTCAACAGCGTGTGGCAGAACCACCAATTAGCTACTTTCTATTCTACTGCTAACTACACTAACTAGGGCTTACCAACTGCAGAGTTGTTTCCTCGCTGAAGACTTAACCAAAATAGACGTGACGAGACGGTAGCAATTGAACGAACGTTTGCACTCGTTTCGTCTGTTTTGACATTTAACCCAAAATGTTACGCTAGCCAACGAACCAAAAAAGCTGTTATGACGAGTAGCAACGTTTTGAAGTTCGGTTCTTACGGAACAACTCGTCTCGTCAAAATGTTTCGTTCACTTTCGATCAATTACGTTGGTTCATTTTGGCTATCAACATTGGTTTACATACACTCGAACTTACTCGTTACGTCTCGTCTCGTCTATTTTGGTTTAGGCTTGAGATCACCAGCCGACTGCGTGCCTACTACTGGTGTGCTACCGCTTTTATAGCCCTTTGTGCTGCGTGGTGTAGAGATTGAACAGCTGTTTGTAAAGTCTCCAAAAACAGCTGTTCCCTAAGTGTTGCCGTTCTACTTGTTATATGTTACACAATTTTCTTAGCATAATTATTTTTAATACGTACAATTAATTTATTTATGAGTAAATTAAATTAAATAATTCATGGTTTTAAATAATTCTAAGTATAATTCAAGGTAATACAAAAATAAAAATACATTCCGCATGATTTTGTGGGCGGAAACGCGGGTACCAACTTCCGCCTTCACAATGTTCTGTCCATTTATAAAAAATCTCAACAGGTAGATTATGCTTTGATATGGAGTGGAGTTACAATTAACTTAATGTGTCACTATAATTTCCTTCTGACTCAAACTTCATGTTCTTAAAGATGGAATTAAATAAACTGCTTGTCAAGTTTCTTAGTGTGAGTGTGTGTGGTTTTTTACTCCTGAATGATGTGCTAAAAAAAGTAATAGATTGTTTGATTTTTCTTAAATAATATGGCCTAGTAGGATTTTATGTTATATGAAGAGTCATAATAACATTCTTACCTATCAAAAATGTGTTAATAAGGTGTATCCTATGCACATGTTAACTTAATCGGTAGGTAAGAGGATGGTTGTTATGTTTATCGATAAGCATATCAAGATCTTGATGGTATATGTATGTGTGTACTAGTGGAAACAAATATGCCTTAGTGGTGTGGCCTTTGTAGGTGGTTAGAATGATGGATTGTTTGAGTATTTCCTTAATGTTATGGCCTAGTAGGATTTTATGTTATATGAAGAGTCATTAATCTTGATGATACATAAGTGTATGTGTGTATTAGTGGAACGAATATGGCTGGGTGGTGTGGTTTCTATAGGTGGTCAGGTTTTCGGTTTGGAAGAGGGGCGAATTAGGGTATGAAACGGTCTTATAGCTAAGTGTGGGGCATAGGTTATGTTACACTAGTTAATCAATTGGTTGGAAAATATTAAAGCTATTAAATTTGATTTAAAGGTTAGTCATGAGGCTGGATCTCGTATGGGATGAGGATTGTCGGACACTCCAAAGAATGTAAAATATGATTTAGAATTATTGATTTTTACAATTAATGATTGAAAATGATTTTTTGACAGAATAGTAGTGATTGGGTGATGCGGATACAGAAGCAGATGAAGGCTTATCGAGGACGGAAGAGGAGAATGAGAAAAATAATGAAGCAACGAACGTAAATTATGATTTTTATATTATTATGATTTATATAATTGATGTTTAACAATGATTTTTTTAAAATAGTATTGATTGGGTGATGCAGGTACGGGAGCAGATGAAGGCTTATCAAGAGAAAAAGGGAAGAATGAGGGAAAAAATATAAATATGATATTATATTTTTTATTTTTTATGTGTTTTTTATATAAATGAGAATTATATTTTTTTTTATATGTTTATTATAATTAATAGTTAAAAATGATTATTGATCAAAAAGAGAAGAGTAACGAAATGAATAAATCGATATGATTGAAATATGAATAAAGAAGGTGTAAGTTTTAGTTTATTGTTGAAAAGAATGTGGTGGTGGGGGTTTAAAGTGTTGTAGGTCCTATATCATTCGAGTAAAATTTGAATAGGTTGTTTTGTATTAATATGGATATGTGTTATGAAGAAATTCGTATTACTAATAATGATCTTTTCTATCTGAGATGTGTGTTGGTATGATGTATTCATGTACATGTTAATCAAATTTGATTCTATAATGGAATTAGTCTGAATATGGAATGTGAGTTTCAAGTTGTGTTTTTGGGCTTATAAGGTATTATTGTTTGGATGAGGGATATTAAGGTAAAGGTGAATTCTGACGGTATTATCTGCAAATTTAGAGCACTGGATTGTATATGTGTGTAGTTCTTGAATGTTTTTTATTTCGCTCGTTGTTGTGTAGTTATTATATATTTATTTAGCTCATTGTTGAGTAATTGTTACTAGATAATATAGGAGGTTACGATATAAATTGTGAATAACCGTGAGTAATGATTTCTCGTTGAGAGGATAAAGGTTAAGTTAGTTAATTTTCCAGAAAATATGTTAAAGAATGCTTCATGTGTGTACGTGAATATAAGGTTGCTAAGAGAATGTTAAGTGTGTGTGTGCAGTGTCAGTAGAAGAAACAATGAATTGAAACTGCGGTGTAATTAGTTTATTGAATAATAATAAAAGATTACATTTATTATTAAGTGGAGCTAGATATTATCCTCTTTTTGAAAAAGGTGAAGAAATATATAAATATGAAAAAAGCACAAAGCTATATGTATGTAGAATGTGCTTCTTGGTATGATTGTGTAGGTATATGTGAATGTGAGTGAAGTAGGGCGGCAGTGTTGGTAGTTGGAATGTAGACAATAATTATACCTGTGGAATGTTAGGTAGAAAATGTAAATTAAGAAGGTGTTCATTATATGTTAATCTGTTAGGAAAATATGTCCATTAAATTGATATTGAAAAATCAAAAGGGGAAAAAAATAGTTTGAGTGTTTTCTTGTAGGAAAAAGTCATTATTAAGGGAAAAACCTAACCAGATATTAAAAGTTTTATTGAGTTAGGTAGAGTATAGTTAGGATTATACAGTGAGCAAAGGGAATTACTGGTTAGTTGGGTAGTTAAATATACAAATGTATGAGTAAGTGACCTGTGGGTTACCATTTTTGAGTTCATTCGTATTATATTGGTTGAAAAAGGGTAAGGGAGTTGAAATTATAATACAAGTTCAATGGTCATTCTTGGTTTAGGAAGGGTTGGGAAAGTATGGTGTGAAAGAGTGTTGTGGAAAGAATGTAGTGTGAGTGTAGGGGAGGTTTATTCAGTGAAAGAAGTTTTATGATCAAGTTTTTGCAGTGAGAAAACCAGATCTTTGTAATGAAAAACCTAGTATCCCATTTTATTTCATAGATAAATGTCCCAAAAGTACGGTTGAGGGTTTTAGCATGGTTAGGTGCGATTGATGATGATTGGTGGAATGTAAAAATACATGATGTGTTAATGATTATAATTCCATACCACTCTGACGCACATGAAGATTAATAATGACATGCAGTGATCAGCGAGGAAATCTTTTTCAAATGATAGAAAATAGGCTATTCATTGGTTAGGTGAGGAACTGTAAAAAACATATGGGTCATATACGATGTTTTTATGGGGTTTATATAAAATTATATAGTAAAAACAATTATTAGTAATACAAACGTATTACTGAAAAAATCAGAAGTCAGAAAATTTATAGGTGAGAGATAGCTTGTGTCTTATGTGCATTTTTGATAGCATGTACTGTGTTGGATATTGATGCGATTAGAAAATTTTCAAAATTCTCATATATTTTCCACAATAAAAGAATTTTTTGTTCTCATTACAGATATTCATCATTTGTTTGAATATAAGGAGTAAAATCAGTACAATGTGCAGTCATAATAATAAAATCATAATTGTGAGACATATTCGGTAAAGTTTATAAATTTATTTTTATCTAATTTTGATGACTATAATAATAAAGTTAACAGGCCTGTGATTAAGAAGTAAGTATGATGGTGAGAAAGAACAGTTTGGCAGTGTTAGTGGAATAGATACATTAGAGATAGAATAGCCTGATAGATTGGCTTAATATTCATTAATGCCGTATAGGCAAAATTAGGCTACCAATAAACGTTTTTCATCCTGACCAAAGGACTCATCAGTTGGCTTTTATAGGGA
This sequence comes from Tricholauxania praeusta, assembly GCA_949775025.1. Taxonomy (NCBI): domain Eukaryota; kingdom Metazoa; phylum Arthropoda; class Insecta; order Diptera; family Lauxaniidae; genus Tricholauxania; species Tricholauxania praeusta. Next base: position 86,387,954 of record OX459031.1, read on the forward strand.
GATTCTGAGTAGTGAAAAGGTGTAATTAAGGATTAATCTTCTATCAAAAAATCATCATATTGTGTTGTTAGCATGATTAAAATAGGTATCAGAATTAAGGTAGACTTTCGAAAAAGATTTCTTTAAAAAACCCTTATTTTTTAAAAACCCGAGTTGATCATCTATCAAAATAATCATTAACAAAAAATACCTCAAAAAACGAAAAAAACCTTCTCTAAACAAAAATTCTTTCCCTTTTTTTTAAATTATCAAAAGTTTTTTTAAAAAAACAATAAAATTTATTAATAAATATCCCTTAAAAAACTTTTTAATGAATATCCCCTAACAAAAAATTCCTTCAAAAAAACCTTCTTTAAAAGAATTCTTCTTAAACCAACTTTCCCTAAAAAAACAAAGAAAGTCTTAAAAATAGAATCCAACCTATATGTGACTTTTAGAATTTGTTAACTTGAACATTATTCTTATTTTGATTTAGATATAAGGTTATTATTACTTGGGTATAAGGCTTACCATATTTGTATGAATGTATGGAGGGTATTGGAAATTGTAAATAACATATATGGAAAAGAACACCAATTTTTACTGGATTAAGACATTTTTTTAAAAAAAATTTTAGGACATTACCAAGGAGAAGACAATGGGTGATAAAAAATGAATGTTAAAAAATGAACGGAAACAATGTTAAGATGAGATATGAATATAAAGCAACTTATTCACAATGGATTTAGGAAAATAATGTAGAATCAATAAGTATTAAAATGAATAACACAAATAGGTGGATATTAAAGGGTGAAATCCGAATTATTTTAAAGAACCAAGACCTCAAGAATAGATTGGTTTAAGAAAAAAACTTTATGCTTTACCGACGATGAAGGCTAGTGTATGCGAATATTTCAAAATGACAGACATATTTGCTTCTATTGAAGGTTCACTTTTATAAAAATAAGGGAATTTCAGAGATATCGGTAAAGGAATGATTATAACAAATGAAAATTATGGTATAAAATAAATAACAATTGTATTCTTCGTAGGTGTGAAATGTCATACCAGTAATTCGTGAAAAAGTATATATCCGTGAAAGGAAATCCATGAAAATCATCGTCACCAGATACATTCTTTTTAAACAGCTCAGTGCATATATGGCATCGACTCGCAAGAGATGGTATATTGTCAGTGTGTGACCATGTTACAATAAAACAAACAATAAGTGTTAATTTGACGAGTGTGAATTCAACAGCACGCAGAAGAATAAATTAAATTAACACTATTTTTATGAACCACCGGTGCACAATAAATGTGTTGTATAATGTAAATGTATATTAAAACACCTGTATGAACTTTATTTAGATCAAAAACTAGAACAATTTATTTATTTTAAGAATATGAATTTTTTTAAAAAACAAGAATAATTTATTTAATTATAAAATTATGACTGTAAAAACATGAATACTAAAAACGTGAGAAAAAATGAATGAATCGTATAAATTATGAAATCTGAACTAAATTAATAGTTAAAAAAATGTTGAAATGTGACAGAAAAATATAACGTATCCATGATACGAATTTCCGATGTATTATCTTAAGTAGTTTAATGTATGACTGTGTCGGGTGTAATGAAAAATGAGGATTATGTTGTGTGGTTATGAAAGTATATTAATGGGAAAATGCAATTTATTGTGTATGTTTTCTGTGTCAGGTGTAATTAAAAATGAAAAATGAAATGAATGTTTGAATATCTGATTTTTCCTATTGGGTGTTCATAAAATGGGTAATGTTGAAAAATTTGTAAGAATTTTGTAGGAAGAGTTGAATAAAAGGAATAAGAATAAGAACAAGAACGGTTAATAGAATGATTTCAATGAAAAATCGGCATAAAATGAATTGTATAAAATAAGAAAGTGAGAGTAATAATGAAAAGCAGAAATGTAAACATAGAGTATGAATATGAGTGTAGAAGGTGTGGATATAAGTAGAGTGTGTAAAATATAGAGTATAAATTTATGTATGTCATGTGTTTAATGGGGCTTTTATATACAGTGAGCAAAAAAAGTTTAAGTACACTCCGTACTTAAATATTCGAGGCATAAAATTTCCAATTAAACATACTTTAATCTATAAATTTTGTTCAAACTATGTATATTGACTCTGTTTAGCTCAAATATGTTGTGACATGAAGCACGCCACATATTCCGATAACTACGTATACACAAAAAACTTAGGAAACGGCTGAAATCCACGCCAAAAAAGTTTACGTACATTAATTTTCCTGTCGTTTTGATATCGATTTTCTTGCGAATCAAACGGTGATCGTATATTTGCTAATTACTATAATTCGTATGCATTCGATTTGTCATATTGAAATTTCACTTCTGTGGCAAACGTGATAAGAAATAGTCTAAATGGGTCGAGGTAGCGAAATTCCATTTGAAACGCGCAAAATTATTTTAAAACTTTATTTGGAGAGAAAAGGTGCTCGTCAAATTGGCAGATTAATCAACAGGCCCCCTTCCAGTGTCCAGACAATAATTCAGTCTTACGGAAATTCCGGAACTTTGCACGTTAAGGCACGCTCAGGTCGTCCGAAAAAATTAACACCGAGAGACGAACGTCAAGTTCTGAGCGCAATAAAAGCAGACCCCAAAAAATCGGCACCAAAAATACTGGAGGAAGTATTACGAGGCTCAGGGCGAAATGTGCATCCGCAAACTGTTCGTAATGTGCTTCACAAGGAGGGGTATAATGCACGAACACCTCGCAAAAAACCGTTGCTGTCGAAGGTGAACCAAGAGAAGAGGCTGGCATTTGCGAGAAAATATGTTGACGAGCCAGATTCGTTCTGGGACAATGTCATATGGAGTGATGAGTCCAAGTTTAATATTTTTGGTTCGGATGGCGCTCAGAAAGTGTGGAGGAAGCCCAATGAGGCCTTAAATATAAAAAATTTAACCCCAACTGTAAAGCACGGAGGCGGAAACGTGATGGTATGGGGGTGTATGGCCACAGCAGGAGTCAGAAAATTTGTCTTTATAAACACAACTATGAACAAGCATCACTATTTGCAAATTTTAAGAGAAAATCTTAAGCAGAGTGCGCCCCAGCTTGGGCTAGATGAGGCAACTTTTTTATTTCAACAGGATAATGATCCGAAGCATACCTCATATCTGGTCAAGGAATGGCTGCTTTACAATTGTAAGCAATTACATACACCCCCCCAATCTCCCGAAATAAATCCCATTGAGGATATTTGGAATTTGCTGGAAAAGAGGATTCGTAAACATAATATAACGTCCAAGGAGTCCCTAAAAGCAGCTTTGATGACTGAGTGGGAGAAAATCGATAAAAATCTTACTACTACTATATGTTCGTAACTACTTTTATGTTCGTAAATATATATATATTCATAATATAATCAATTTGTATTAATTTTTATTTCAAAAAGTACTTATGTGGCTAAGTTTTGTTACAAAAACACGATGTACTTAAACTTTTTTTGCTCACTGTATATGGTCAAAAGCGAGGGAAAAGTTTGTAAAAACGAGGAAAAGTTATGAAAGACGCTTATTATAATTGAAGTGTTCAAAGCAATAACACGCATACAGTGTCTAGACCTGTTTTTGTGGCTCAAAATTAGTCGGAAATATTGAAAAGGTCGTATCGGTGGATGAGAGAAAATTAGTCGGAAACACTGACAAGGTCATAACGGTGGATGAGAGAATCAAAAACGTTGACCAAGGTCACATCAGTGAAATAAGAGAATCGTGAAGATCAGCTGTACTGATCACTTAAAGGTTGTAAAAAGCAGATGTGGATATTCTACAAGCGCAATCGCAAAAGCGTATGTAAAAAACACATATAGACTGTAAAACGCAGATGTGAAAATTTATATAAAAGGACGCAAAAAAGTGTGAAGACTTATAAAGGACACAAGAAACAGGAATAAGAAACGATTGAAAACCTGTTTTCGTTTATGTGTTGTGAATTTGTTTAGCGTGAGTGTCGCCAGTGTGTCTGGCAAATATATTATTTCTTTCGTCATGAAAGTGCTGTGACTTGGGGGAATGTGGCACTTCTTGCGATTTGCAATAAACGGTCGTGAGTGGCAGCAACAAGTGTGGCAGGTCTCGATGGTAAAATAATATCCATATGAACCCAATCATCTTCTGTTTCTTTATTAATTCAAAATATAGATATAATTATCAGTGTATAGTGATTTTAAAATGCAATAACGATTTTGTTTTCTGTTTGTAGATTGAATACATCATCATTTTGGGAGGAACAGCTCTGGTGTTTGGTGCAAATTACAAATTTAGGTATTTGACAACATATTTCAAATTCAGGCAGGCAGAAGGATAAATGTGAGTAGATGGTTATATTACTGTAGATTGTGAGTAACTATATATGTATATGTACTGTCAAATGTATACAAGCATATTTATCAAATGTTCATTGTAATTATATGATGTGTTATATGTGGATATATATTATAAATGTATGTATGTTATGATTTTTTGTTAATTCATTTTTAATTTACAGATATTTGTTCACTATAAGGTGGGTGTTTATGTAAACCTCATTACTACGACCACTTCGGGCTGAGTCGTTTTGGCTTTTTTTACTCAATCATCATATAATGATACTGATAATATTCATTATTTATTTGTTATTTTATTTTATTTTATTTTATTTTATATTATTTTATTTTATTTTATTTTATTTTAGTTATTTTACTTTATCTCTATTTCTATTTCTACTGGGTGTTTTTTTTAGAGGTTTGTTTTTCGAATAGAGATAAAACTGGCATTTTATGGTCAAATCTGGCAACTCTAATGTCGTTTATGTTCAGTTTGGTTTGCCATTTCATCATGAACAGGTTGACAAAAGAACAACGCTTGCAAATCGTGCAAATTTATTTCGAAAATAATGGTTCAGTTCGCGAAGTTTACCGCAAGCTCCGTCCATTTTATGGTCGACATAATCGTCCATCAGAGCAATGAATTCGGTTAACCATGGGTCGTTTTCGCACTACGTTTACTCTATGTGATAATACGCATCCGCAGAGACGTCGAACAGTGCGCACCGAAGAAACAATTGCCGCTGTAGAGCAAAATGTTGAAGAGGACCCGAATGAATCGATTCGCCATCGTGCACAGCAATTGGAACTTTGTCCATCAACTTTATGGAAGATTTTGCGCAAAGATCTTGGCTTGCGACCTAACAAGATCCAGCTTGTGCAAGAATTAAAGCCGCGAGACCATGCAATGCGTCGTGATTTTGGTGTATGGGCCGAAAATGAGATTGATCTCGATGCTGATTTTCATCGCAAAATTTTGTTCAGTGATGAGGCTCATTTTTGGTTGAATGGCTACGTCAACAAGCAAAATTGCCGCATTTGGAGTGAAGAAAATCCACATGTGTTTTATTTCAATTCGAAGCTCTATACCTCTAAAAAAACACCCTGTATTTCTATTTCCATTTCCTTTTCCATTTCTATCTCTATTTCAATTTCTATTTCTATTTATATTTCTTTTTTTATTTTTATTTTATCTTTATCTTTATTTCTATTTTTATTTTTATTTATTTTTATTTCTATTTTTGTTTCTTAATTTCTGTCACATATTTCTGATCTTTGTCATAACGGCACCAATGCTTGTGTCAGCCACGATTCGCATATATCGAGGTATCAATGACAAAACAGACTCATCAGCACATACAGCCCCCAAGATGTTCAGTAAAGCCCTATAAACATACTGTAAAACCTGAATTGACATATGATTAGCAGATAAATAAAATCCAAAATCATAGTCCAGATGACCATACATACTTGAATGTTTAGAAATGGCTGTTTTTGGATCACTCAAAGCAGCATTTAGTATTACATTTTTTGTACTTGTACCTATTAATACAAAATACATATTACAATCCGTACATATGGCCACATAAATCTGTTCCTTCACGACATTAACAACCTGATTTTTTCCTGGGGTCTTCAATGACATTTTTAACAACTTGAATAGAGTCTCAGATTTGGAAAATGAAGGATAACCTAATTTGTATTTTGAAAACATTTTTACTAAAAAGTTGCAAAACTCCTCGCAAACATAATATATTGGCTTACAATAAGCCCCCTTAAAAACATGCTTTCTTGGTCTCACATATTTATATACCTCATCACCCCCATCAGTATGCACAAATCGAGACATATATTCCCTCATCAATGCCACACGCAATTTCACTAACTCCTCACTTTTTTCTATACACTTACTATAATCACCCGATAACATCACTGTCTCCAACTTAGCTACCTCACGCCTCATTGTACGCCAAAATAAATCGTGCAATAATAATATGGGATACTCATTATCACGACATTTTGTAAATAAGGTTTCTACATCCCCCACCAAAAACAAATTACTTGTTCTATTCAATATTTTTTGCAAAAAAGCCACTATTGTATTATTATGCGTCGCACGCTTATAGTTAGAATAATAATGCATCATACGTTGAGATGTACATTCTTTCTTATAAGAACTAGTAAATAGCCGATCTTTTCGCCATATCATTATATCTAAAAATGAAGTCTTATTTAAGTTCCCATCTATTTCTTCTCCCTCCAAAGTTAATGACAATGAGGTACGATTATTAAATACCTTTAGGAAATTATTGACATAATCCTCATGTATATACATGAAATAATCATCAATATATTTTTTGGTTTGTTTTTGAGACTAATAATTATTATATTAATAATTTTTGTATTGAACTTTTTAGTCATTTATACAACCAACATGAGAAAGATAACAAGTGGATCAATTTAACCTGGTAATTGGTGACATATGTTTCGGCTATTACCACGTATATTATATACGTATAATATACGTGGTAATAGCCGAAACATATGTCACCAATTACCAGGTTAAATTGATCCACTTGTTATCTTTCTCATGTTGGTTGTATAAATGACTAAAAAGTTCAATACAAAAATTATTAATCATCAATATATTTCCACCAATATACTATCTTATTCCCAACAAACAATTCCAAATTATATGCATCCATATAATAGTCTAAAAGTATTGTTGCCAACAAACCCGAATCGCAGGCCCCCTGCGGCAACCCCCTCATCTGCCTATACACCTCACCATCATAAGTGAAATATTTGGCCACATCAAATGAGAACCTCACGCAAGACAACAGCAATCCAGGTTCAATACTACACCTACTCCTAAACCACTCGGACCTGACAATTAAACCCAACACTCTATATATTTCTACTTTACTCATACTAGGGTACATATTATTTACATCATACTTAATAAACACTCACCCTTCGCACATAGGAATATTATGCAATTCATCCACAACACTATCTATATCCCTTACATTATGACTAGATAAATTAGACCTTAATAATTTCCCCAAAACCTCGGCTATTATTTATTGAATAGGATATGTATACCAGTTCAGAGTGCTGCATATGGGCCTACACGGATTGCCTTCTTTGTGATCCTTCACTACCCCATACAAACAAGGTAACCTCACTTCCGCCATATCAAAATCTCGCAATGAATCGTATCTCTTAAATGAAAAAGGCTTTGTATGACTTTCTCTATAACACTTCTGCAACTTCATACTTATAGACCTAAAAGCAGCACGCACCACGATCACATCCCTATCATAACACCCAGTATACATGGTATATGTACCATCCTTTAGACACTTCTCTATATACTCATACATTTTCATGGCATAATCTGCCTTATACATTAAAGTAGTACATCTACTTTTATCGGATTGCACTATACATACCTCTTTGTGACCCGTCAAAAAATCCTTTACCTTCTTCAACATATTATAGAACATCCTAACTAACACGTTATTGTATTTATCAGAAGATAATACATTACCCAAAGTATAAAAGTACTCATTAAACACCTCATTATAAATTAAATTAAAATCACCTATATCATTATACACGTGATTATATTGTAGTGCAAAATGTGACATCAAATCAATCACATTTAAGAAAGTAGGTACAAAATTAGGACCATAACTCAATAAAATCTCTACTTCTTTATCCACTGTTATGGATGTTAAATTCCTTAACCCACCCGGTACCATTTTGGGCAATGTTACAGCAGATATCATATAGTCATTGGAATCGCCACGCATCATCTCAAGCATATTACTGGGAATATTCTTACCCAATAATACCGCATTATTCTCTGGTAAAGCAGCATTCATGCAAACCTCCATAGATATCTTCTCCTCATAAACCCTCATACTATTAGTAGTCATGACACAAGCTGACATGATGGGTTCATCATGCATATTTTCCAATTCATTTTCCTTATCAAAATTACTCTTATCAAGGTTGTTATTATCAACACCCATATTACTATTATAAGAGTCAACAGTTTTATTTCCTTCCACATTTTTTTCTAAGTCACACCCAACCAACGGACTTTCACCATCTATATACCTAGAACTATTTTCAACAGCCATAATATCACCTTTTAATTCATCAGATCTTGTTTCCACACTATGCTCATTCAACGTTTACATATTTAATTTATCAGTTTTGAATTCTACACTATGCTCATTTAACGTTAACTTATTTAATTTATCAGTTTTGAATTCTACACTATGCTCATTTAATGTAAAATCATTATTCATGCCAACACATTCGACACATTCATCATACTCATCCCTTTTCATGATAAAATTATGAAATGCTTCAAGATATGTGTATTCCATCACCATATCATGATTCTTATTCTCATTGCTACTAACTAAACTTGCCAACTCACCACCACCCCTTTGTAACACAAAAAATTGATCCAGAATTTCTTCCAAAATCATATGACACGACTGCAAAGTTTCATCATAATTTCCAACTAACTCATCATTATTTTCAACATTATTCTGACTCACAGCACATACCCCTAATAGCAGTATGTCATCATCAGACAACATGCATACCGACATATTGATAGACATATTCTTATCTGATGAATTAGCATGTACTCCATTTACTCCATTGTCAACCGTACACGGATCAGTAAAACGTCAGAAGTTGATAAATTGCTAATTTTAACATCATGATCAGTCACACATGGTTCATGTATATTGTCAGATGAAAACGAATTATTGATTTTAATATCATGGGTGACTTGACCAAATAACATTCGATTTATTGGAGGAAGGACCACCACCTCTAAGATATTAACTGAAACATTCTTCGACTCATATAAACCATTAGCACATATTCCATCATTACCATTTGAGTTACCCTCCAAAAACTCTTTATTCCTCATTATTTCAACATCAAAATCGAATAATTTGTCAAGATACCCTGATAAATCAGATGAATTCGTATCCATTGAGTCTGTACTATCCACATCCATAACATGATGTTGTTCTGATTCACCACCAGAACCCATGTCACACGCAAGGAAAATAGAATCATCACCTGTCAACATTGACATAGATGGTGACCTAACCAACATACCATTATTTAAAGCCTCATTAAAACTAGACTCATACATTCTCATTAATGAATCATCATTTATTAACAAATCCACGGGTGTTATCCTGTTTGATGCATTACCAAGAAGAGTATGCTGACTCTCCTCTGAATTGGGTACCAATTCATCCACTTCTAACAAATCTCGCTCAAACACTTCTGAAACTTCCAACATATATTTATCGTACTCTTCATCACCCCAATCACACCCATAATATCTTACATCAATATGATTATATTCATCCCCCATTTTCCCAAAAGTTTTTGAATAAAAAGCTGTTCAAAGTACTATTATCCACCAATACCAATCAACATATATACCCACACCTAGATGCATGCCAATGCTAACTATAAGACAAGATGTTCACACCTAGATGTATGCCAATGCTAACTATAAAACAAGATGTTCACTGAAAGAAAAGTGTTATATGTAATTTGTGTTGTAGAGTACTTATTATAACCAATCGATATCAAAAAAATAATGTTGGTGTTTGTGTTGTTGTGTATTTATCAGGTGTTTATGTGTTATTTGGTACTGTTTGTATACTTATTGATAGCCAACCAATGACACTTAGTAATAATACACAATCCAGTGTTTTTGTTACTTTAAGGTAAATGGTGTTATTCTTTAACAATAATGTTTTGCCCCCTTTTTTGTTACCAATAGTTGATATTCCACATTTCCACATCCACCATACACCAGACAAAAACGGCCAGCAAACAATTTACAATCGACAGTTTCAAATTATTTTTCAATCGTATTCTTGGATTCCAATTTGAATTATCTTGGATTTCACCAATGTTTTACTTCAAATTTAATTAGTTTGGACTTCACCAATTTGTACTTGATCTTGATTCAATATAATATATTTCATTTCATTCCTTCATTCACCATACAACATTCTTCATACCTACACAAACAGACAAATACATTATTACATTTTCGCTTACCATCAGTCACAATTTGTCAATCAAAAATATCCATCCTTCTCTACCTGACTGCATAAACCATTCGTACCTATAGCAAAAACGTTTTCACTACCTTTCACATTTATAACTTATAATCTGTCATTAATAAAAACCAACCATTATCCACATAACAACATAGCTACTCTCTCATTATAACTAAAAACTAATTATTATCCTCTACCTACTACTTAATGCACTCACATTTATTGTATAAACAAACTAATATTCCTATTTGTAACCAAACCAAAAAAACCCACCCTTCTTTACCTAACAACACAAACCACTCTTATTACAATTGAAACTGGTTACTATTCCCATTATTATAATTTCCTATCCACCTAACTGCATAGCTAATCTCATTTATATTTAAAACAAATTATCACTCTCATTTATAGCAAAAACAGACTACTTTCTCATCTTAAAGCTAACAAAAAACCCACCCTTCTCTACCTTACAACATAAACCACCCTTATTGTAACTGAAACTGATAGCTATTCCTACTACTTTTTCACTCTTATCACAACTGAAACTGATAGCTATTCCTAATATACATTCTGTCACCCTATAATTTCATGTAAATACACCCATAATTTTTCATGTACATACACCCACAATTTGTCATCATAATTTTAATAAAATCACATTACTTCTCAGAGTTAAAAAGCGTCTATTAAGTCCAAACCAACTGAATTTTTGTGACAAATTACTGTCCCTTAAACTCTCACATCCAATTATTTTAAGATTGTCTTACAACAAATCAAACCAGATTAACAATGGTTGGATCAATTGAGAAATTTGATCTTCAAAGGGAATAAACTTTTTATCGTCAATAGTTAAATCACTGAAGATTTTTATTTATTTATTTTTTCATTTTATTTCAGTTTTCAATGGTATGAGATTTGGTATAAATTGACTCTTTATTTATTAAACCAATTTTTTGTTTTAGTTTTCAATAATATGTGATTAACGAAAAATTGACCTGAAATTTATTAAACCAATTTTTTATGTTAATTTTCAATAATATGTGATTAATAATTAATCTGAAATTCATTGAACCAATTTTTTGGTTTAATTTTCAATAATATGTGATTAATAAGGAATTGACCTGAAATTCATTTAACCAATTTTTGAAAAATCTGAAAGTCATTAAACCAATAAATATAAACCCACCAAATGCCTTACAATTTCTCAAACAAGCAACAAGAGATCCGTCAACGAATAAAATTTACTAAAAATTCCTAACCTTCAATATAATTAGATTTATTAAATAATTCCTAAAATTCCATATACTAGAACCATTATTTCTCACTCCACATTAATTAACATTCTCTTTCTACAACATGTTACACTAACCGTGTGGTCAGGCTTGTAATTTATCTGTGTTTTTTTGTGACTGCCTACGTTTTTTTGACTAATTATGTTTTTTTGGATTACCTGGGTTTAAACACAAATCATATTAAGACCGAAAAAGCAAAGAGTAGGAGTAAGATTACGTGAATGTATGATATTTGTTATTAACAGTAGTGAGGTAGTAATGGTTTTTAACATATAAAAAATGATAGATGGATGCTAATTCACTCACCAGTGTCTTGTCACAAGATATTTTTTGGGGTAATATAGGACAGCTGTTCTTGAATGTCAGTTTGTTTTTATATATTGTTTCCTGTAAAAGACACATTGAAATTCTCATTAGAACCATATTACATTTTAGATTAAAATATAGGTATTTATACATTATAGTATAAATTACCCTATAGTTTTCCAATAAACCAATAACCATAAAAAAATTCCCTCATCCCTCTCCGATGTCTTCTCTATATTTCTTCTTATCACTCCACCAATATTTAATACCTTATAGTTTCCCAAAAAACCATAAAAAATGCACCCATCCCTCCCCTATGTCCTCTTTCTATTTCTTATTACTTCAACAATATACTACCTTATAGTTTCCCAATAAACCAATAAACTATATATAAAAAAATGTCCCCATCCCTCCTCTATGTCCTTTTCCTATTTTTCTTATTACTTCACCAATATCATCACCTTCATTTGAGTTATATATACACATAAAATTCCCCCACTCCTCTCCGTTTCTTTTACTTCCTTTCACCCCCCTTTTTTTTCATTTTACTTTTTTCACCAACTTTCATCATCTTCAACTTAAATATAAACCACCCTTTAAATTCGCCAATAACCACAGTATCCCCCACATGTTCTTATCTTTAATATTTTCCACCTTGAACTATTCAACCACATATAAACACATTATTCTTCCAATACTACATATTCTATCAAGATATCATAAATAGTACTTGCCCTTTTCCCACATTCCCCAATCCAATTCACCTCATTTTCCTCAAACAAATTCACCCATTTTTTATATAAATATAGCTTTCCCCTTAAATAACACTTACCTTCAGTGTAAAAAAAGCCAAAACGACTCAGCCCGAAGTGGTCGTAGTAATGAGGTTTACATAAACACCCACCTTATAGTGAACAAATATCTGTAAATTAAAAATGAATTAATAAAAAATCATAACATACATACATTTATAATATATATCCACATATAACACATCATATAATTACACTGAACATTTGATAAATATGCTTATATACATTTGACAGTATATATACATATATAGTTATGGTAAAGTGGGGCACATTGGTTAACTTTTTTTTAAAGTCTTGTATTGGTTTTATTAATGCATAGAAATCAAATCTCTGAGAAATTTCAGACTATTTCGATATTAGAGAACTACATTAAAAATACATTTTGTAGGTATTGTTGACTATTTCAAAATAATTTTCGCATTTTAAAAAAACAAGTCAATTTAATGAAAGTGCCCCAACACGGGGCAGCTTCGGCATTCAAGTAATTTCACAAAAAAAAATTTAGACTTCTTGCATTTTTATTTTGAAAAATGAGAAATATATGTATATATTGTATTCAGATAAGATAATGATGAATTACTTAACATTAAATTTATCAATGTTAAAATTAAAATTATATTTTGTACGATACCCAGAAGTCGATGCCGGATTGGTGGGATCAGGTAGCTTTAGCTCAATTTCAGCTTTTGAAACAGCCGAGATGTCTTCGGTCGGTTCAATGAAATCGTTTTTCGAGTAAAGTGCTCTTCGAAGAAAACTGACGTTAAACGCCGTATCGCCAAACGCATTTGGTACCTGCTTAATCTGCCCCCACCTAGACGCCGAAACTGCCCCACTTTTCATAATTTTAAAAAACTTCACAAATCTCGCAAACTTTTCAATGCAATCGAATCTTAACTTAAAATTTCACTTTCTAACATAATAACGTAGCAGGTCACAAAACACCGTATTAAAATTCAGAGAACAATAGTTGAAAATCGTTAACTTGCCTGGTATTCAAAACAACCGAGAGGAAGGAAAAAACACAAAAATGCATGCAACTTGTTTGAGCGCGATTTCACATACATCAAACTAAGAGAGTGAGTATGTATTCGATAAAGGTTGCGTTCACTATGATAAATAGTTCTAAAATAAGAGTGAGTCATATCGAAATGGGCCTTGACAAATGTGCCCCGATAATGAATGTGTCCCACTTTACCATACTCACAATCTAAAGTAATATAACCATCTACTCACATTTATCCTTCTGCCTGCCTAAATTTGAAAAATGTTGTCAAATACCTAAATTTGTAATTTGTCAGCAAACACCAGAGCTGTTCCTCCCAAAATGATGATGTAGTTGACGGGATACTTGGTCTGTTCTTTTTTATCCAAAGTATTCAATCTACAAACAGAAAACAAAATCGTAATTGCATTTTAAAATCACTATACACTGATAATTATATCTATATTTTGAATTAATAAAGAAACAGAAGATGATTGGGTTCATATGGATATTATACTTTTATTTCTATTGTAATTATCACTCCATATTCAAATTTCATTTCTGTTTATGATTCCACATGACATATATTCATGTGATATTATCTATCATAAAATAGATGCACTTTTTAGATCTTTTAAAATTCAATAAACAACAGATACACCAGATTGTTAGACCACACATATCTTATAACATTTGATAACACACAATAGAGGATATTGCACAATTAAGGATATTAAGAGTACTTTTTTAGATGCACAAGAATGCACAGTTATTAAATAAAAGGGTAACCACTATCATCATATGTTATATTTGGTTTTTCAAAACACGTGGATAAAAAGTCATTTATAAGGGTAACCACCATCGAAACCTGCCACACTTGTTGCTGCCACTCACGACCGCTTATTGCAAATCGCAAGAAGTGCCACATTCCCCCAAGTCACAACACTTTCATGACGAAAGAAATAATATATTTGCCAGACACACTGGCGACACTCACTCTAGAAAAACTCACAACACATAAACGAAAACAGGTTTTCAATCGTTTCTTATTCCTGTTTCTTGTGTCCTTTATAAGTCTTCACACTTTTTTGCGCCCTTTTATATAAATCTTCACATCTGCGTTTTACAGTCTATATGTGTTTTTTACATACGCTTTTGCGATTGCGCTTGTAGATTAACCACATCTGCTTTTTACAGCCTTTAAGTGATCAGTACAGCTGATCTTCACGATTCTCTTATTTCACTGATGTGACCTTGGTCAACGTTTCTGATTCTCTCATCCACCGTTAAGACCTTGTCAGTGTTTCCGACTAATTTTCTCTCATCCACCGATACGACCTTGTCAATATTTCTGACTAATTTTGAGCCACAAAAACAGGTCTAGACACTATATGCGTGTTATTGCTTTGAACACTTCAATTATAATAAGCGTCTTTCATAACTTTCCCTCGTTTTTACAAACTTTTCTCTCGCTTTTGACCACATATATAACTAAGCCACTCACTCCCATTAAACACATGACATACATAAATTTGGTGTCTCATATAATAACACTCACAACTCTCTATCTTCACATCCACACCTTCCACACTCATATTTTATACTCTATATTTTACACACTCTACTTATATCCACACCTTCCACACTCATATTCATACTCTATATTTACATTTCTGCTTTTCGTTATTACTCTCACTTTCTTATTTTATACAATTCGTTTTATGCCGATTTTTCATTGAAATCATTCTATTAACAGCCATTTTTCTTATTCTTATTTTTTTTGTTCAACTCTTCCTACAAAATTCTTACAAATTTCTCAACATTACCCATTTTATGAACACCCAATAGGAAAAATCAGATATTCAAACATTCATTTCATTTTTCATTTTTAATTACACCTGACACAGAAAACATACACAATAAATTGCATTTTCCCATTAATATACTTTCATAACCACACAACATAATCCTCATTTTTCATTACACCCGACACAGTCATACATTAAACTACTTAAGATAATACATCGGAAATTCGTATCATGGATACGTTATATTTTTCTGTCACATTTCAACATTTTTTTAACTATTAATTTAGTTCAAATTTCATAATTTATACGATTCATTCATTTTTTCTCACGTTTTTAGTATTCATGTTTTTACAGTCATAATTTTATAATTAAATAAATTATTCTTATTTTTTAAAAAAATTCATATTCTTAAAATAAATAAATTGTTCTAGTTTTTGATCTAAATTAATCAGATCATAAAGGTGTTTTAATATACATTTACATTATACAACACATTTATTGTGCACCGGTGGTTCATAAAAATAGTGTTAATTTAATTTATTCTTCTGCGTGCTGTTGAATTCACACTCGTCAAATCTACACATGGTCACACACTGACAATATACCATCTCTTGCGAGTCGATGCCATATATGCACTGAGCTGTTTAAAAAGGACGTATCTGGTGACGATGATTTTCATGGATTTCCTTTCACGGATATATACTTTTTCACGAATTACTGGTATGACATTTCACACCTACGAAGAATACAATTGTAATTTATTTTATACCATAATTTTCATTTTTCATAATCATTCCTTTACCGATATCTCTGAAATTCCCTTATTTTTATAAAAGTGAACCTTCAATAGAAGCAAATATGTCTGTCATTTTGAAATATTCGCATACACTAGCCTTCATCGTCGGTAAAGCATAAAGTTTTTTTCTTAAACCAATCTATTCTTGAGGTCTTGGTTCTTTAAAATAATTCGGATTTCACCCTTTAATATCCACCTATTTGTGTTATTCATTTTAATACTTATTGATTCTACATTATTTTCCTAAATCCATTGTGAATAAGTTGCTTTATATTCATATCTCATCTTAACATTGTTTCCGTTCATTTTTTAACATTCATTTTTTATCACCCATTGTCTTCTCCTTGGTAATGTCCTAAAATTTTTTTTAAAAAAATGTCTTAATCCAGTAAAAATTGGTGTTCTTTTCCATATATGTTATTTACAATTTCCAATACCCTCCATACATTCATACAAATATGGTAAGCCTTATACCCAAGTAATAATAACCTTATATCTAAATCAAAATAAGAATAATGTTCAAGTTAACAAATTCTAAAAGTCACATATAGGTTGGATTCTATTTTTAAGACTTTCTTTGTTTTTTTAGGGAAAGTTGGTTTAAGAAGAATTCTTTTAAAGAAGGTTTTTTTGAAGGAATTTTTTGTTAGGGGATATTCATTAAAAAGTTTTTTAAGGGATATTTATTAATAAATTTTATTGTTTTTTAAAAAAACTTTTGATATTATAAAAAAAAGGGAAAGAATTTTTGTCTTTCTGTTTTGAGGTTTTTTTCGTTTTTTGAGGTATTTTTTGTTGATGATTATTTTGATAGATGATCAACTCGGGTTTTTAAAAAACAGGGTTTTTTTGAGGACAATTTTTTATAAAAAGTTTTTTTATCGAAATCTTTTTGGAAAAAGTCTACCTTAATTCTGATACCTATTTTAATTATACTAACAACACAATATGGTGATTTTTTGATAGAAGATTAATCCGGATTAAAAAAGTCTACCTTAATTCAGATACCTATTTTAATCATAGTAACAACATAATAAGATTATCTCATCCCAAACATCTCATTCAGTTAATAATATGATCATGTATGGTTGATTAAAACACAGACCAATAAAACCCACACATATTGGAACCAAATTACTATTTTAAGTAAGTACTCATTCAAATATTTTATATTATATATTGTTGTACTTGTCATCTCCTAAACCAGCCCATTCCCACACTTATCCATTCCTTAATTGCACCTTTTCACTACTCAGAATCTCCCTATAAAAGCCAACTGATGAGTCCTTTGATCAGGATGAAAAACGTTTATTGGTAGCCTAATTTTGCCTATACGGCATTAATGAATATTAAGCCAATCTATCAGGCCATTCTATCTCTAATGTATCTATCCCACTAACACTGCCAAACTATTCTTTCTCACCATCATACTTACTCCTTAATCACAGGCCTGTTAACTTTATTATTATAGTCATCGAAACTAGATAAAAATAAATTTATAAACTTTACAGATTCCATTGGAAGGTGAGTACACTAAGGAACATACTAAGGAACATACAACGTTTTCAGGTAATTCGATTGATCATATCAGTCCATTGATCATCCCAGTCCAACAATCTGAACATAATAGGACACATGTTCAGATGAGAATATACCTTAACATTTTCAATGTGATTTTCCGTAATCGAACCACCATAAGAATATCCGTAAATCACATTCTTAACTATAATTTCTCTCAAAAGAAACCCGACAACCTATATTCTATATCATTTTTCCAGTAACACTCCTTATTTCTCTCAAGCCTGTTCATTTTTAACTGTTCCTAATCCCAATCACTGATAAACTTTTAAGAATATCCGAAAATAACATTCTTAACTATAATTTCTCTCAAAAGAAACCCGACAACCTATATTCTATATCATTTTTCCAGTAACTCCTCATTTCTCTTAATCCTGTTAATTTTTAACTGTTCCTAATCCCAATCACTAATATTCAATATCATTTTTCCAGTAACACTCCTCATTTCTCTCAATCCTGTTCATTTTTAACTGTTCCTAATCCCAATCACTAATAAACTTTCTTGATATCTTAACATGCCAAGAGGAAAGGATATCTCTAATATATTTTTTAAAGGATTTTTTTCTAATAAAAAAATTTTTTTCAAATGAACAAATTTTTTTCAAATGGAGGAATACCTGAAATAATAAACAATCCTTTCATTTTCGCATTTTATCATCATTTTTTAAATTTTGCATTTTTTCCAAGCCATAAAATCAATAATCAAGTCCACAACCCTCCATACAGACTGCCCAACTAGGAATGTTGCTGTAGTTGTGAACATTCTTCCAACACTGTCCATATCCACGTCCTCACTACTTCTAGTCCCATATGATCCCTTACCGTGAAACACTCAACACCATGCCTTTTCCTGTACAACTCTTAGCACCTCAACTTCATAACAAAAACCCCCCTTTTTTTAATAATGTACCTAATAAAGTCACATGAATGCCACCAACATTTCAATTACTTTATATTAAATACAGAATCCTATAGGGCCATATCAGTAATTATTAAATGTGGTATTGTCTAAGATAAATGATAAAGGTAAAATAAGTGACCCATTTTACATCCTTAATCAACATCTCAATTACGCTTAATTGTGATATTTTCAGGAAAAATGATAGAAAGAAAAAATAAGTAACCCATTTTTGGATGAAAAGAGTAAATGATGTAACATAGTTTTTTCTGTTTATACAATATAAAAAATAAATCACAAATATTATAAATATCCATCAAAAACATTCTATAGGAAAGTTGTAAAAAAAGTTGTCAAATAAGTTGTCAAAAAAGTTGTCAAACTAATTTTATTTCACAAACATTTTAATAAATGAATAATTATAAACATATCAATAAAATATAAAATAGAATCACATATTGTTCAAAGTTATTTTTCGAAAAATAACCATCAGTCATAGAAACATTTTTAAAGAAAAAACAAAGAAAAAAAGAATTACATTCTATTTTAAATAGATATTAAATTAGTTTGTCACAAACAGATGTCATAAAAACCTTACTTCTTATACATTTTGGTTTTTCCAAAAATTGTTATATTTTAAAATAAATAATAAAAAATGACTGATAATAAAAATAACTGTCATAAAAAAACATTACAATAAAGAGATAAGTAGTCTAAACATTTTATCTCCCGGAATCAACTACAAGAAATGCAGAACAAGGAAAATAAAAGCGGTAAGTGTACCCTATGTCAGAGGATTTCAGTGTGCATTTGTCAACGTTGTGGTGATTTCTATTGCTCGCCAGAATGTCAGCGCAAGGATTGGCAAAGTCATCGCTACATATGCTTTCCGATGCCACCTCTAGTTAAAGCATACTCGGATTCGAATTCGTCAGGAATGGATCCCGATATTCCTGTACTTTCAACCTTAGTATTAAATAGTGAAAAGCAAGAAATGCCAAAACATTTTAATATGACACCCACTCAGCATCAAAAACTTTCATCCACTCAAGAAAAAAATATGCCACCACGTCAACAATTGAAACAGCCACAACAAACTAATGCTTCAAAAAGTACGCAAGGAAATCCTCCAGTATCGCCATTGCCAGCAAATAATAGTCGTGTGCTCATAACTGGCTTTCGATCACCAAATCGTTGTTATGTGCGTTCTCTAAGTACAAGTGAAAATGATGGTTACATACGTGTGGCCAAAGCAATTGATACATATGGTAAAACCGCGCCAAATTTAACTAAATTGCCTGAAGTTAATTCATATGCTATTACACACTTGGATCGTGATGGCATAATGTATCGTCCCAGTGTGCAAAACGAATTCGTTTCGAATTCGAAACGAACTCGTTTCTTCGTACTATTCATCCGAAACGGATTTCGTTACGAACTCGTTACGAATTCGTTTTCGTATGAAATTCCTCTCGAAAAAACGGAAGAATTTTCCGCTTATTATGAACAAAAAACGAGTTCGTTTCGAATTCGTTTTCTATTCATAATACGAATTCGAAACGAAATCGTTTTTTGTTCATAATACGAATTCGAAACGAATTCGTTTTTTGTTCATAGAACGAGTTTTTTTTGTTCATAAAAAAATTAATTTTATTTAAAAAAAAAAAAAAAATTTTTTTCAAATGGAGGAATACCTGAAATAATAAACAATCCTTTCATTTTCGCATTTTATCATCATTTTTTAAATTTTGCATTTTTTCCAAGCCATAAAATCAATAATCAAGTCCACAACCCTCCATACAGACTGCCCAACTAGGAATGTTGCTGTAGTTGTGAACATTCTTCCAACACTGTCCATATCCACGTCCTCACTACTTCTAGTCCCATATGATCCCTTACCGTGAAACACTCAACACCATGCCTTTTCCTGTACAACTCTTAGCACCTCAACTTCATAACAAAAACCCCCCTTTTTTTAATAATGTACCTAATAAAGTCACATGAATGCCACCAACATTTCAATTACTTTATATTAAATACAGAATCCTATAGGGCCATATCAGTAATTATTAAATGTGGTATTGTCTAAGATAAATGATAAAGGTAAAATAAGTGACCCATTTTACATCCTTAATCAACATCTCAATTACGCTTAATTGTGATATTTTCAGGAAAAATGATAGAAAGAAAAAATAAGTAACCCATTTTTGGATGAAAAGAGTAAATGATGTAACATAGTTTTTTCTGTTTATACAATATAAAAAATAAATCACAAATATTATAAATATCCATCAAAAACATTCTATAGGAAAGTTGTAAAAAAAGTTGTCAAATAAGTTGTCAAAAAAGTTGTCAAACTAATTTTATTTCACAAACATTTTAATAAATGAATAATTATAAACATATCAATAAAATATAAAATAGAATCACATATTGTTCAAAGTTATTTTTCGAAAAATAACCATCAGTCATAGAAACATTTTTAAAGAAAAAACAAAGAAAAAAAGAATTACATTCTATTTTAAATAGATATTAAATTAGTTTGTCACAAACAGATGTCATAAAAACCTTACTTCTTATACATTTTGGTTTTTCCAAAAATTGTTATATTTTAAAATAAATAATAAAAAATGACTGATAATAAAAATAACTGTCATAAAAAAACATTACAATAAAGAGATAAGTAGTCTAAACATTTTATCTCCCGGAATCAACTACAAGAAATGCAGAACAAGGAAAATAAAAGCGGTAAGTGTACCCTATGTCAGAGGATTTCAGTGTGCATTTGTCAACGTTGTGGTGATTTCTATTGCTCGCCAGAATGTCAGCGCAAGGATTGGCAAAGTCATCGCTACATATGCTTTCCGATGCCACCTCTAGTTAAAGCATACTCGGATTCGAATTCGTCAGGAATGGATCCCGATATTCCTGTACTTTCAACCTTAGTATTAAATAGTGAAAAGCAAGAAATGCCAAAACATTTTAATATGACACCCACTCAGCATCAAAAACTTTCATCCACTCAAGAAAAAAATATGCCACCACGTCAACAATTGAAACAGCCACAACAAACTAATGCTTCAAAAAGTACGCAAGGAAATCCTCCAGTATCGCCATTGCCAGCAAATAATAGTCGTGTGCTCATAACTGGCTTTCGATCACCAAATCGTTGTTATGTGCGTTCTCTAAGTACAAGTGAAAATGATGGTTACATACGTGTGGCCAAAGCAATTGATACATATGGTAAAACCGCGCCAAATTTAACTAAATTGCCTGAAGTTAATTCATATGCTATTACACACTTGGATCGTGATGGCATAATGTATCGTCCCAGTGTGCAAAACGAATTCGTTTCGAATTCGAAACGAACTCGTTTCTTCGTACTATTCATCCGAAACGGATTTCGTTACGAACTCGTTACGAATTCGTTTTCGTATGAAATTCCTCTCGAAAAAACGGAAGAATTTTCCGCTTATTATGAACAAAAAACGAGTTCGTTTCGAATTCGTTTTCTATTCATAATACGAATTCGAAACGAAATCGTTTTTTGTTCATAATACGAATTCGAAACGAATTCGTTTTTTGTTCATAGAACGAGTTTTTTTTGTTCATAAAAAAATTAATTTTATTTAAAAAAAAAAAAAATTTTATGTATGCAAATTGTAAGACTTTATTGCATATGTATATGAATTTTATTTTATTATCAAATTAAATTTTACTTACGATTTACACATTTCCAAAGTCAGGCTCGAACCCATGTCCCAGCGATTCATAGTCATGCGCGCTACCTACTAGGCTACCTTTCATATATTAAAATATATTTCAAAGGCGAATGATATCTTCTCTCATTTGATACGCTTTATTTACAAAAAACGAATTCGTTTCGAATTCGAAACGAACTCGTTTCTTCGTACTATTCGTCCGAAACGGATTTCGTTACGAACTCGTTTCGAATTCGTTTTCGTATGAAATTCCTCTCGAAAAAACGGAAGAATTTTCCGCTTATTATGAACAAAAAACGAGTTCGTTTCGAATTCGTTTTTTGTTCATAAAACGAATTCGAAATGAACTCGTTTTTTGTTCATAAAAAAAAATTTTTCTAAGTCCCGGAAAAAATTTTCAAAAAAAATATTTTGAAAAAAAATTTTGTTACTTAATCGACTTAGAAATGTTTAAAAAGTCGAATTAACAAAAATTTTTTTGAATATTCTTCTTTGAAAATTTTCCGGGACTTAGAAAAGTTTTACAAAATTTGAGTAAAAAATTTTATAAGTTTTTTTTAACCTTCTAAGCAATTTGAAGTCGCTCGAAACATAAAATTTTTTTATGAACAAAAAACGAGTTCGAAACTGATCCAATTTATGAACAAAAATCGAGTTCGAAACGAATTCGTTTTATGAACAAAAAACGAATTCGTTTCGAATTCAATATAAAACATAAAAACAGTATTAAATGAGCAATGACCAACAATATAAGAATAAAGAGAATAAAAATAAAAATAAAAGTAAAAATAAAATACAAGTAAAAATAAATAAAAATAAAATGGAAAACGAAAATGAAATAAAATTAAATAAAAATAAAATAAATAATGACCAGCAAATGTAAAAATAATGAGAATAAAATAGAAATAGAATTAAAATTAGAATAAAATAAATATAATGTATAAATGAATATAAATATACAAATGTTAATAAAATAATATAATAATAATAAAACAATAATATAATAATAATAATAAAACCATAATGATAAGTAAAATAAACGATGTATAACAGAAATATATATAAAATAAGATATAATAAATAAAACAATATGCAACAAAAATGTAAATAAAAATATATAAATATATAAATAGATTTGTTGAATAAATTAAATAAAGTGAAATGACTATAATAAATGAATATAATAAATGAATAATAAAATAATATGAAATAAAATAAAAAATGAATAAAGAATAAAATACAATAAAAATACGAATAAAAGTAAAGTAAAATAAAATAAAAACCGATACAAATGAAAATAGAATAAAATAAGAATATTATATCCATTGTAAAAACACTGTTTAATAATGGATAGCTTTTTATAATACTATTTATATAACTATTGTATGTTTTTTATGTGTTTTTATTAATTTAGATAACTTATTATTATTCATATTATATTGAATGTATTTTAACAACTTATCCTTACTTTTTTGTTAATTGTTATTGACAGCTTATCCTTATTATTTTATATTGAATGTTATTGATCAACTTTTACTTATGTATTTTTATAAAATGTTTTTAAATAGCTATTATATGACAACTTTTCTAATGTTTATGACAACTTTTCATTGTTTAATTTTGTTGAATGTTTTTTTGACAACTTATCTTTATTTTGTATTGGATGTTTATGATAACTTTTTGATGTTTTTATTGAATTTAGTTGAAATGTTTTTATGGAGATGTTAATAAGACGGTTGTTTTTTCAAATTAACGGTTTTGGATAACCTTTTTCCTTTTAAAAGTAAAAGTAAAAAAAAAAAAAAAAGAAATTTAATTCAAATTTATCGTTGCCAATTTAAGTGTTTAAAAAAAAGTACATAATAAAATAAAAAAAATATAAGTGTTTCTAAGGAAAAAAAAAAATGGAACAATATCTAAAATACCCTTTTAATTTTTAGTTATAGGTAATGTGTCCATATTTTTTCTCGGAATATTTCATTTTAGTTGAGTTTAATAGATAGTTCTAAGCTTTAACATGCGTAGGGAGGAATAATTACTATAATTTGTAATAATTTATAGCTTCTTAATAATATCCGGCAGATCCACAATTACGATTTGCTCGTCAATTCCTTTGACTTTGGATATTCTGATACGTTTGTTAAGTTCCAATTGTGTCTTTAGAGATTTCACCATGCTGGGACCTAATTCATCCGGTAATCCATGAATAAGACACAAGCTTGTTGTAAAATCTTGTCTTAAATCCAAAGGATATGGACGTATATCCTTGCTTTCTACATTGCTTTCATTGGTGTAGTCGACATAAAGAACTGTATACTGATCTTTTTTCGGAATTCCTGTTACTTTAGCACGATACCAAGCATCTTCGAATCTGGCAATGCAATATTCATTTATCCTTGGTTTATATCCTACATTGTCGTCCTTAAGATTTTCCAAGTATTCCTGCACTTTAGCCAAGTTTTTAACATCATTAATTTGAATACAACCAAAGCAACCAACATCCAAGCATGAGTTATCTAATATAAGAACGTCAACATTTTCAGCATTCACTTTTAACGTTCGCGTAGCGAAAGGCGCTTTCATAGTTGAACTTTGACCGTCTGTTATAGCGCTATTAGCTTTCATTGCTTCTTTTGTATTATTGATAGCATCTGTGTTCTTCGTTTCCTTGTTAACAATTCGATTTGACTGTCTTATTTCTTTGTTCGACGCTATTGGAATTTCCTGCCCCTTATCTGATATATCTAATTCATTTTCCTTACTGCCAACGCTTCTAAGTGCGCTATTATTTTTGTTATTTTTATCGAAAACATGCATATGTGTACTTTTTAGTGACTATGGCAACACAGAGAAGTGTCAACTGTCCGATTTACGTGAAATATCTGAAGATATTTTGCGCTTACAACAGCATGCGGTACAAGTATCACTTAAAGGTGTTGACAATTTTTCCATAAATGAAGAACTCAAAAAATTACTGGCAAAATTTGAAGAAACCGAATTTAAAATTCAATATAACTCTGAAGATGAACGAAGTAAACTTGTTGTATTACGATTCATTCAAGGCAACAATACACTTAATAATGAAATATCAGAATTTGCTTCACATATGCATGTTTTCGATAAAAATAACAAAAATAATAGCGCACTTAGAAGCGTTGGCAGTAAGGAAAATGGATTAGATATATCAGATAAGGGGCAGGAAATTCCAATAGCGTCGAACAAAGAAATAAGACAGTCAAATCGAAATGTTAACAAGGAAACGAAGAACACAGATGCTATCAATAATACAAAAGAAGCAATGAAAGCTAATAGCGCTATAACAGACGGTCAAAGTTCAACTATGGAAGCGCCTTTCGCTACGCGAACGTTAAAAGTGAATGCTGAAAATGTTGACGTTCTTATATTAGATAACTCATGCTTGGATGTTGGTTGCTTTGGTTGTATTCAAATTAATGATGTTAAAAACTTGGCTAAAGTGCAGGAATACTTGGAAAATCTTAAGGACGACAATGTAGGATATAAACCAAGGATAAATGAATATTGCATTGCCAGATTCGAAGATGCTTGGTATCGTGCTAAAGTAACAGGAATTCCGAAAAAAGATCAGTATACAGTTCTTTATGTCGACTACACCAATGAAAGCAATGTAGAAAGCAAGGATATACGTCCATATCCTTTGGATTTAAGACAAGATTGTACAACAAGCTTGTGTCTTATTCATGGATTACCGGATGAATTAGGTCCCAGCATGGTGAAATCTCTAAAGACACAATTGGAACTTAACAAACGTATCAGAATATCCAAAGTCAAAGGAATTGACGAGCAAATCGTAATTGTGGATCTGCCGGATATTATTAAGAAGCTATAAATTATTACAAATTATAGTAATTATTCCTCCCTACGCATGTTAAAGCTTAGAACTATCTATTAAACTCAACTAAAATGAAATATTCCGAGAAAAAATATGGACACATTACCTATAACTAAAAATTAAAAGGATATTTTAGATATTTTTCCATTTTTTTTTTTCCTTAGAAACACTTATATTTTTTTTATTTTATTATGTACTTTTTTTTAAACACTTAAATTGGCAACGATAAATTTGAATTAAATTTCTTTTTTTTTTTTTTTACTTTTACTTTTAAAAGGAAAAAGGTTGTCCAAAACCGTTAATTTGAAAAAACAACCGTCTTATAATAACATCTTCATAAAAACATTTCAACTAAATTCAATAAAAACATCAAAAAGTTATCATAAACATCCAATATAAAATAAAGATAAGTTGTCAAAAAAACATTCAACAAAATTAAACAATGTAAAGTTGTCATAAACATTAGAAAAGTTGTCATATAATAGCTATTTAAAAACATTTTATAAAAATACATAAGTAAAAGTTGATCAATAACATTCAATATAAAATAATAAGGATAAGCTGTCAATAACAATTAACAAAAAAGTAAGGATAAGTTGTTAAAATACATTCAATATAATATGAATAATTATAAGTTATCTAAATTAATAAAAACACATAAAAAACATAGAATAGTTATATAAATAGTATTATAAAAAGCTATCCATTATTAAACAGTGTTTTTACAATGGATATAATATTCTTATTTTATTCTATTTTCATTTGTATCGGTTTTTATTTTATTTTACTTTACTTTTATTCGTATTTTTATTGTATTTTATTCTTTATTCATTTTTTATTTTATTTTATATTATTTTATTATTCATTTATTATATTCATTTATTATAGTCATTTCACTTTATTTAATTTATTCAACAAATCTATTTATTTATTTATATATTTTTATTTACATTTTTGTTGCATATTGTTTTATTTATTATATCTTATTTTATATATATTTCTGTTATACATCGTTTATTTTACTTATCATTATGGTTTTATTATTATTATTATATTATTGTTTTATTATTATTATATTATTTTATTAACATTTGTGTATTTATATTCATTTATACATTATATTTATTTTATTCTAATTTTATTTTAATTCTATTTCTATTTTATTCTCATTATTTTTACATTTGCTGGTCATTATTTATTTTATTTTTATTTCATTTTCGTTTTCCATTTTATTTTTATTAATTTTTACTTGTATTTTATTTTTACTTTTACTTTTATTTTTATTCTCTTTATTCTTATATTGTTGGTCATTGCTCATTTAATACTGTTTTTATGTTTTGTATTTTTGTACATAATGGTCATTGCTCATTATTAATATTATATTTTATTTCCGTTAAATAGTCTCATAATTACATTTTTATAGGCTTCACTTAACCTCTCATTTAATCTTTTTTCTTCATCCTTATAATCTATACCTGACTTTTTGCTTCTTATTCTGCTATAAATTTTCAAATCCACGGATGGACTCCGCCCACACCTTCCACAGATGTCATTGTACGTAACGAGATACAGGTCAAATATATAATTTTCATTGTCCATTAGTGTAATTACTTCGTATGTATATTCACATACAGTTCCACTGGTTCCACATCGATTGGTCCTGTGTTCTTCCATTTTTTCCAGTTCACCTTCAAGCTATAATTATATATAAAAAATAATTTGTATATATTTTTAAATATTACTATCCAATCATAAATTTACATTCATTACTACACCAACATTTTCAAAAAAACTTTTTCCTATATTCCTTATTTCTCCTTCTAAACCTTTGTCCCTTTTACCCCATTTGACAACATAAACGTTGCTGTTGCCTTTTGACAACATTATTATATTAATAAAGGATGTTTTCCACCCAACACCCACAAGAATGTTATATATCTGATTACTACAAAATCACACACAAAATCATTACTGAACCCATTATGGCAACATGTGCATAGGACACACTGTATAACATATACACTTGTCTTAGGTAGAGGTTTTTTTGTATAAGCTTTATACAAAAGAACAAAATCCTATTAGGCAAATTATACAAAAAAATTTTTTTTTTTATTTTTATTTTCTTTATTGATCATTTCAAATGCACTTGATATATAATCTATATAATGCAGTCGTCGTAGTACTCTGAAAAAATAAGGGGAACCCAACCAAATATACAAGGGGATCTCTATTTACTCTGCTATATTTTACGTCTCTTAAGTTAAGATATCTTATACAAATATAAGTATTTAACACCCATAGGGCTATATTTAGATTCATCTCATTAGGAATTAATTCATGCTCATTGGCTTAAATCCATCACTAAAATAGGCTAATGCATCGTGAACCAATATTTTTTGCCACGTTTCCCTCTTAAACTTGCAAAATATTTCCAGTATAATTCTACTTGCATGTTATGAGGAAAAACCACTTTATATTTTTATTTCATGGTAGGCCATGTATTTGCATTCTGTCGTTATATTGACAACTTAATTTTTACAACGTAACATTTTTGTACGGATACTTTTTCTCGCTTATATAAACATATATATTTACTGGCTAGTGCTGTTATAAATAAAAGAAATTTAATTTAAAATAAATTTATTGACATACATTAAATTCAGTGAAAGTGTTTTTTCAAACAAAACAAAAACTTAGTGAAGTGTTTTTTCAAACAAATTAAATAAATAAATAAAAAATTTTATAATTATAAAAAAATCATAATAAGAACGGCAAATGCGTGATAAATCATTAACACAATACAATAATAAAGACTTGTGAAAAAGTCTAATCAAAACATCGTTAAACTAAAAAAGTCTTGTGCAAAAGTCAAACTCCAAGAAAAATAATAATAAAAATATAAAAAAATTTTAAAGCATATTATCTTACTCATAGCCAAAAAATATATATGTTTTTAACGCGCGTATGTTTTCATCCTAAACTTATTCATAACAAAAAAATTTTTTACATCGCTATTCACTGGTAAGTCTCACTTCTTACAACTCAACACATTCTTATATCCTCAACATAGCTTTTTTTTGTTGCCCGGTTTTAATTTAATTTAATTTCTACTGTGAGCACATAACACGATATCCTATTATCTCATTTGAGATAAGATCTCGCAGTTTATTAGACTTTTAGGGCGTTTTTTCATCTTGTGAACGATAAGCCAACTGATGAGTCCCTCTGGCAGGGGACGAAAAACGTTTCTTGGCTGCCAGCACTACACAATCTTCACAATTCTACGTTGTTTTGCTGCTCTACTGCACTATTTTGACATTGTTACAATTTACTCTTCTTTTTTCAGATACACATATATATATAAAAAAGTGCTTAGTATTATTTTTCTACAGGTTACATACTATAGTTTACACCTCATAGTTTCCAATTTTTATTCTAATTAATTTTATTATATTCCTATTTTCATTTTTGTTTACATTTTCATTTCATTTCGATTTGTATTTTATATATTTTTACTTTTTAATATTTTTTCTTACCCTATTGACTGACATGTCAACCCTACATAATGTCCAATTCGTGTATTTGTTCCATTTATAAAATTTTATCTAAAAATCACTTCATTTGTATTTTTCCATTTTAACCTGTTTATTCTCTCAGATTTGGGAAATGTTCAAAAAACCTCTTCAGTTCGTACTCCATTCAATATAAAAAAAGTTTTTAGTTTTTTCACATTATTCCATGCCACCCCTCATTAATATCTTCAAAGCCCATTATCAACCAAGACTTACAGTTGCCCATAAAAAATACCATTTTCCGATACTGCTGTTGCTTCATA
Organism: Tricholauxania praeusta; assembly: GCA_949775025.1. Taxonomy (NCBI): domain Eukaryota; kingdom Metazoa; phylum Arthropoda; class Insecta; order Diptera; family Lauxaniidae; genus Tricholauxania; species Tricholauxania praeusta. The sequence goes on from OX459031.1 coordinate 86,418,333, forward strand.
TGTTTATCATTATCAACCAAGACTTGCAGTTGCCCATACAAACTACCATTTTCCGATACTGCTGTTGCTTCATATATTTATCATAACTATCAAAAACCCACCCCAGCAGAAATAATCATAAGCCACTTCATCAAAATTCATTATAACCCAACCCAATAAAATCCAAAACAAAAACATCACAGACAAACACCAATATACCGAAACCCACTCTGCATTCCCACAATAAACCACACCATTTGTGGGATACACACCAAATGTTGGTACTTCTATATTTTTTGTCCGTATTTTATCATACGCTTTTAACATCCATCATTTTTACATTGTCAGTTTCACATGTGGCACCACTATCAAAATAAAATACATTAACAACTACCACACGATAGTTATAAACTCAACATTTGAGTTGTTTTTCCACCACTTACCTGGTATCCAACTCTCCTTTAATCTCACCTCCTTATTCATACAAGGACCTGAGATCGACTCCCACCAAAGTAAAAGTCAATTTTTACTTTTATTAAAATTTATTTTTATTTTCAAATTTTATTCTATTTTATTTTTTATCGTTAAAATCTTTATTTTAATTCCTAATTTCTAATCTTTATATTTCTATATTGTTTATTTTATTAATATATTTTTATTTTTTTTTGTAACAGAAATACATTTTCTTCCTTTTCTACTACTTTCTTTAACGATGTGTGGATAAAGGTATAAAAATCTTTTTCACAAGAGATATCGTCTTATCAATTTTTGTAACCCATTGGTGGACATCTTCATTGGCAGTCATTGTTGTGGCGAAATTATTTAAACTATGCCTTATTTAAATGAAATTAAAATTAGTAAATTACTCTTATTCGTGGCATTTTAAATTATGATTACAGCAATGACGGTCGAGGGATAGTCCCAGCAATTTGTAGTCTTATTTTTTACCCGACCTACAAGTTTATGGATACTGTGCAGATTATTTTATTAAGATATAATTTTCCAATAAGCAGGGCTTTGTACAAAAGCGTATGCATACATGCGCATTTTGATATTATATGCACACACCAGGTTTTGAGGAGGTTTTTTCGTAGATCTGGTCTTGGCGGCCTTCACCTGACGTTTTAACCTATAAAATATGGCGCAAGATACAGATTGTATTACCTTCACAATCACGTATGTCAGACTCTATAGTGAAAAGGTTTCTTCGCCGGTGATGTGGTTTATCCATACCAGATACGTGTCTTATAATTCCTATTATGGTCCTTGCTTTGTCAATGGAAAGAGTTAGTATTTCTATTGACTAAGCAAGTTTTTCTGTCTTTCAATAAATAGTTAGCGCCTTACAATGGGGGTGATCAGTCTTAGGCCATCCTTGTGAACACAGCGGATTAGATTGTAATTGGATTGCCCCAATTAAATATGTATTTTTGGTGTGCGAACATCTTTGACTTGGGACTGAGAACTCAAAATTGTATAGCCAGGCGTCTTTTTACTGATCCAAACATTCTCTTTCTTCCGTGACATTATCTTGTTATGCTATAGAATAAAGAAAGATTCCGCCTAGCTCATAGGATTAGAAAATAGACAGTTAGGAAAATGATACGTGTTGTGGATTTGGCAGCTGGGGGATGTTTTTCTCCGGTTATTTTTGTTGGACATAACTAATTAGATAATAATTGGACAGCACCAATTGAATATGTAAATTTAGTGTGGGAACAATTTTATCAGGGGGATTGTATGCTCACGGCTGTAAAGGGGGCTGCACGCCATTTTCAATCAGATATTATGCTGTCTTCCATGTTATTATCTAATAGGACATGGAATATAGAATATTTGTCAAGTACATAGGGCTAGAAATAACAGATATTTAGGTAAATTGAAATTCATATGAAGCTTATACTCAAAATTGTATAGCCAGGCGTCTTTTTACTGATCCAAACATTCTCTTTCTTCCGTGGCATTATCTTGTTATTCTGTAGAATAAAGAAAGATTCCGCCTAGCTCATAGGATTAGAAAACAGACAGTTAGGAAAACGATACGTGTTTTGGACTTGGCAACTGGGGGATGTTTTTCTCCGGTTATTTTTGTTGGACATAACTAATTAGATAATAATTGGACAGCACCAATTGAATATGTAAATTTAGTGTGGGAACAATTTTATCAGGGGGATTGTATGCTCACGGCTGTAAAGGGGGCTGCACGCCATTTTCAATCAGACATTATGCTGTCTTCCACGTTATTATCTAATAGGACATGGAATATAGAATATTTGTCAAGTACATAGGGCTAGAAATAACAGATATTTAGGTAAATTGAAATTCATATGAAACCATCTTTTATTTTGAAGAAAAAATATCAAATGAAGAACTTAGTGGAAACATAGGGTTGTGTTTATTGTTGTGTGTCGGGGGAATTTATTCCGGGTATTAGGATGTTTAAATATTGAAGTTCAACAGCTTTGCTTTCAGTCAATACATAATTGAAGATAGCTAATAAAAATATGGTTAAATATTAAATTCTTGAAATTTTACTTCATTTACAATATCAATGAATAGGTGGATCATAAGGTCCAATATTTATATTCAAAGAAAGTTTATTAAAAGGTTTTTAGGAAAAAGAGTGCACAGTGTTCGAGTTCAGCTATAGAACTCACTGATGGCAGTGTATTTGGTAACAAAATCATTTTTATAACTAAACCAAAGCTAAAGAAAGAAGACACAGCGAAAAACACCATTACGTTACGCTTTTAAAAGACCCTCTCTACCATCACAAGATATCACATTTCCCGAACTCAACCCCCACCATTTAAAATTTTATCAGAAGTGGGTGGAGGGAACGTCGCATGTCCAATTGTTAAGAATATTCAGAAATCGCAAAACAGCTGTTTATGCCTATGGACTGATCAAAGGAAAACAAAAAAGTTTGCTAACAAATAAGTATGAAATTATGACCCTTTTTGAAGTGTATGAGCTTCAAATTACTTAGTTGTCGGGTCGTTGTCCTGCAAAAGGATGGTGACAATGTAAGAGATCGTGAGTTTTGGAACTGAACACGAAGCAGAAACAAGATGCTTAGAATCCACAACCAAACAATTTCTTAGGAATTATTTAATAAAAATCAAAAGAGAAAACTGGAATCAAGCATATTTGTAATATATGTATAGACCTCTGTATATAAAATAGTGTCATTTAAGAATACAATGTCAACAATTTAAAAAAATTAAATTTCTGAAACTTTAGTATACCAATAATCCAAATAAAAACACACTTTGTTTGTTGAAGTCGGATTAGTATTTGAGTAGTTTTCAGTAATTTTTCTAAGCTATACTACCCGATCTTTAATTTTAAACAATTTTTAATAAATTAAACTGAATTTCTTAATTGAACATCCTTTTAATATTGTTCAGATTAAACTAATAAAGCTTCTTACATTACTTGTACATTTCCTAACATATATGTAATATTTATCTAGGAAGTTCAAATTTTACATACATTTTATATTTTATTATTACTTACATATACATAGTACATTTTTTTTCATACATATTGAATTACATTTTATTTTTGAGTTTTTTCAAAAAGTTGGGATAAAAAGAAATTATATTACAAAATTAAAAAAATCCTATAATAACCTAAAATATACTAAGCAAAAAAACAATCCAAAACAAAAAAAATGTAACAAACTAAAAAATAATAGTATTTTTTTTTATTTTACATATTGACTTATATTATAAACACAATCATTGATGTCATAAGAATTGAATATTCTATGATAGTAAAGTAAATTTTTGCCAAAAAATTAATTGTTTTTATCATTTAAGATCTTAAAGTGCCAGGGATATAGAGATCTTTCTGTAAAAGGATTTGCAGTTCGACTAGCCAATTCAATATAATTTTTAAAGAGCATATTATAGGTAAGTGATGTGTCGTTTTAAAAATTTGTGTGCTAAATTAGCAAGAAATGTGCCAGTGAGTTGTATTTGACAGATTTAATAAATTTTTTTGTTTGAAATTCTCATATGGAAAGCGCCTTGAGAATTTGAAGATGTGAAATCTCATCAAATTGTTGGTCAAATTGTTTGATGGAAAACAAAAAATTTTGTTTTTCTGCTTGTTTGACAAAACAATTTGACCAACAATTTGATGGTGTGTACGCTCGCCAAATTTACTAGTACATATTTCTCAGTTGAAAAGAGATTTCAACGAGTGCACATCGTGCGGATAATGAAATGGCAGGCAGCTCTTATTCATTTTGCATATTAGAATGGTGTTTTTATTATTTTGTTTTTAAATGTGGCTAGAGGAGTCGATATTGATTATATTAAAGGATGTAAATTTTAATAAAAATTAATTTTATACTTATGTAACGACGAAACCAATTTAATTATAATTGTTTCGAATATTGGAAACGTTTTAGTTTGTACGTAAAGTTTTATCTCTTTGCTTAATAGGTTTTATGGACCTATAAATATCCGATTATTAAGATGGTCTTGAAAATAACAATAAGTAATAATTTAGGTAAAATTAAATTCCTATTTCATCAACATATCTACTTTTATGGACATAATAATTTGTCCGACATCACGATGTTTTCTTTTCGGTGGTGGTCGGAACAAAACTGAAATTTGACGAACAATTTGATCTTGTGTACGCTGAGCTGACAAATTGTTTGACAAACAATTTAATGAAAAATTTGACGGTTTGAACACCCTTACTGAGAGACTAAAGTTTTTGTGGAACTTTGTGTCGCATGTATTGTACTAAACTTTCGTGAAGAATCCGACGTACCGACGCCGCCGTAAGTTCAATGAAAACACATTTCTGGTTGTAGCTTTTTCTCAAACAAATAATGCAAACAAAATCATAAAAAAAATTCTTGATAATACTTAATACAACGTAAGATTATTTATTATTTATTTATTGAAGAAAAATAAAGTTCATAACAAATTAAAGATTTTGGCCCGTATGCATAAAAACTGAGTAAATGCTGCTTTTACTCCGGAGCAAGAAAAACGAGTTGAGTAAAAGCTATCTGAGTAAAGTAAATGCTCTGAGTAAAAGCTTATAATCGTATGCATAATCTTTTATTTTACTCGGTTTTTCGACTCTGTTATAATTTTGTATAACTGAGTTTTGAAACGTCAAAGTTAAACGTCAAAACGTCAGAAATTAGATTTGTTGACATGCAAATATTAAAATGCATGCAATAAAGTGAATTAGAAACCGAATTGAACAAAGACAATAAGGAATAAAAGTGCACAATCCATAGCTGATAAGTAAACAAATATTTATCAAACAAAAATATCAAAATCATTGTTTTATTTTCACTAGGAAAAAGCATTTACAAGCTTCCGCAATGCCATCATAATCAATCAGAAAAACTGACCATGAGCCTATGCAACAAACACCATTCACTCAATATTTAGCAGCCAGTGCCATCTTCTTATGCAGTCTCCGACACAATGGTAAGTAAACAAATATTTAAAAGAAAGAAATATCAAAATCAATGTTTTATTTTAGATAGGAAAGAAAATGAATTCAGAAGACTTTGCGACAGGAAACAACAAGGTTTTGGTGGACAAAAAAAAACCCATCTTCAGAAAGAACTCTAAAACCACCAAAAATATTGTGCTGGGTATGGAATGCACCCAAAGAGACCCCATTGAAGCGTTGCAAACCTTTCCAGTGGGTGGTGACAAGAAGAGAAGCCCCTGTCGTCTTATGTTAAAAAGCAGCTGACCACCAGTTCGAACTGAAAATAGTTTTTGTTTTTCCATAAGTCGTATTTACACATTGATTTTCTAACCGTTGCATTGCAACATTTTGTGATTTCTGTAAAAACACAAGATGATATTTTTACATTGGCAGCAAGAAGAAATTCTCAAAGATGAGGTGCGCAATATAACCTACCTTATAATAAGCTCCAGTTTCGTGGCAAAGTGAGTGTAATAAATATCCAATTAAGTTCAATTAAGTATTTTATGAAGTATATTGAAACAAAAAAATTTTATTTGCAGGTTGCTCTCGATGTTGGTTAGTTGGAACCGGCAATTTGTCTGTGTTTGCTGCAATATTTGGTGCTGCTAAAGCTATTGCTGCCGATTTCGAGTTGGGTGGTGACGAGAAGAGAAAGGGACATATGATTCAGTTCTAAATTACTCGCCCTGTCCTCTTATTATATTAAAAAGCAGCAGACCAACAGTTGCAACTAAAAATGGTTTTTGTTTTTCCATAAAAGTCGTATTTACACTTCGATTTTCTTACCGTTGCATTGCAACAATTTGTGAACTCTGCGAAAATAAAAGATTATATTTTTTGCATTGACAGCAAGAACATTTTTTTTTTGCTTAATCGTTGGAAAATTAAAGCAAAATGCTAAATAAAATCAATTGCATCTACAGGGCTTGGAATACCAATCAACCAGGATCCACTCAACCACCACCAGCCCTACAACAGCAGCCAGTGCCAGTTGTAGCTTCACCTTCTTCTGCGGTCACTGACACAATCGCTTGTGCCATATTGGAATGTATTTTAACTCATGTACATTTTGGCATACACGATGAAATTCTCAAAGAAGATGTGCGCAATATAACCTAGCGCAACCTACTGTATCATAATAAGCTCCTGTTCGTGGCAAAGTGAGTATCATAAATATCTAATATGTAGTTCAATTAAGTATTTGATGGAGTATATTGAAACAAAAAAAATTTATTTGCAGGTTGCTCTTGATGTTGGTTGGTTGGAACCGACAATTTTTCTGTTCGCTACAATATCTGGTGGTGCTAAAGCTGTTGCTGTCGATTGTTCGAATATTCATATGAACGTAGGGAAAGCTGATCAAATCAGGGCTATATTTATGATGGAGCCTAACGAGCGTAACAATCGCGATCTGGATTTTATCATTGATGTTAACTTTAAGAGCGATAGTTTACCTACAGATTGTGTTAAGTTAAACATATGTTGTCTACAATGCCTCATTAAAATTACTTTTTATCATTGATGTTAACTTTAAGTGCGATAGTACACCTACAGATTGTGTTCAGTTTAACTAATATATTGTCCACAATTCCTCATTAAAATTACAAAAAATAAAAAGAAGTGACAAATTATTAAAACTGAATAAAATGAATAAAAAGAAGTGACAAATTATTAAAACTGTTTCCTGCAAATATATCAACTCTTATTTTTTCGTTAAATGCATGTAGTTGCTTTTATTGTTGTCAATAAATACATAGTAATCAAAAGAATTGATACATTTTTTTTTGTTTTCCAGTAAAAAGAGATTAGTATGCGACCATTTAGAACAAGCGATGCATCATTTTAAAAATAAAAAGTAAAGCTTTCTTAACAGCATGAAAAAATTATAGGTCATTTACAAATCTTTTGGAAACTAAGGGTTTTTAAAAACATAAATTGGTTCAAATTTTAGAAAAAGCTCAAAAAAGAATTGGCTATTGCTCAGTTAAGAAAATACTCAATAGTCCGGGAGGTAGTGTTACATTTCTGATGGTCACTTCCTCCCGCATAGTATTTTTTGCAATTGATAGTTTGAATATGGCTAATAAGTAAAAGTAAGTTGCTAGTGCTGTGGTGTGACTGGTTGTGAGAGACCGACACAAAAAATGTTGCTCTAAAACTCGGAAAGCAAGCCATAATTAGAAAAATATATTAAGACCAATACTGTAGAGGAGATGAAAACACATCGATTTTAAGCCCAAAAATTTCCTTGTGATGGTAAATACCGTTTTGGTTGTTGCCTTTATCAGTATTTTTAGAACCCCATTGAAAACCAGGTGGCGTTAATTTGTAAGCGGTCAATGAGCATGATCTGGGTGTAAAGGAGCAAGTTATAACAATTGTTTTTTCACCACCCCATCTAGAATTCTCTTGCATTATTTTGGCATGTGAAGATATATGCTTCAAATACTGATGTGTTGGTAGCGTGTTCGGAAGGTTGATTGTTTGATGAGTATCCCATTGAGGTGGTGTTACAATGCAACGTGTTTCTTTCACCTGAAAGATATATTATCCGGCGCACGACTCCATAAAGATAGCCTGATAGTCTATTTAGGCAAAATATACGTGTAACCAGTTTCTTTATTATCATCAAAGCTAACGTAAATGTGATTCGTACGCAAATGTAAATTTGTCGCAAAAATGGCACGCATACGCCAATCTTCTTTTGAACTGAATGTTAGCGTTTCATAGTCGCAGGTAGTCGGTTTAATAATTTCATCACCATGTGTTTTGGTTGTGCGACTATAACAAAAGGTCTTAAGCCAATCTTCATAAAGGTTTAATAGAGCCATTTGCGATTCCTTTGTTTTAAGAATAAAATCACCAAATTCTTCAACTTTCAGGCAAACCTAAAATAAATAAACTTAAAATTGTGCAAAAAATTCTATTTTTTTACAAACAATTCTAAAAAACTGAATATAACTTACCAACAAAACAACGAAAATGTTCTGAGTAAATGCTTCGAGTCAACAAAATAGCAGACTCAGGATTTTCTGAGTAAATGTAGCTTCTACTCGCTTTTTTCCGTTTTTATGCATACGAAACTGAGTAAAAGCTATCGTATAACAGAGTAAATACTCCAAATGTCACTTTCACATTTTTATGCATACGAAATTTTTCACTCGTTAGGGGCCGTTCATAAATTACGTAAGACAATTTCATGACTTTTTGACCCCCCCCCTCCCCCGAGTAAGATTTAGTAAGATTCTCACTACCCCCCCTCTCCCCCTTCCGAAATCTTACGTAAGATTCATAATTAAGGTGAAACTAGTCAAAAAATGTATTTTTCATGTGATGTACTATATTACTATATTTAATTTTAATAAAAGTACATATGTTACATATTAAATAAATATTACGAAATTGCGAACTACACATTTGTTTTTCAATATGAATAAAAAAAGTCATCGTAAGTCATCGTTAGTTCATGCGCTTTTCAACCAGTCTGATAGTGAACCTACAATTGGCACACCCGATTCGTCTGTTGAATTTTCTGATTCACATTCAAACCCTGTAACATCAATATCCTCGTCGTCATGCCACTCTGCAACTTGACAAATCTCCGATTGTTTTAAAATGCAAAGGCTTTTCCCCTTTCCACGTTTCAAAATTGAAACTGGTTGAATCATGTGAGTGCGACTACCGTCTTTTCCATGTAGTTTTTTGTGCATTACAGTAGCTTTTTTCGAGGCAAAGTACTGGTCACAAATATTACAAACTCGATCAGCTAAGACGTTTGCAAGCGAAGGACAAAAAAAATCGTAAGGCATGATTTTGAACTGTGGATGTACTTTTGACCAATTGTAATTTAACGCTAAGCGAAGAAATAGAGGACAAAACTGATTGCTGTTTTGGTCTCCTGTTGAAGAAGGAATCAAAAGCGAATCTTCTTGTTGAAGACGACAAGTGCAAGGGGGTGGTAAAGAACCGGGACAACATCAAAAAAATTTCAAAGTCGACGTATCTGCGTGTAAATGCCTGAATAATAGCAAACTTGTGAGACGGTGTTACAAGTCGACCCTGCGTGTAAACAACATACATATATTTCATTACATAAACAGAAGAGAAGTTAGAGTCGATTACTTAAATCGATTTTAATCGATATTTCTGAATCTTTCGTGACTGTCGAAAATTCAAATATATTTCATTACTGCCACAAATGACGATGCGTTAATACAACTTTAATGTATGAATACGCATTTTAAATCTTACGTAAGATGATCATTCACCCCCCCCCCCCCCTCTCGTAAGATGTAGTAAGAATCCACCGACCCCCCCCCCCCCCTAAACGTCTTACGTAATTTATGAACGACCCCTTATTTTCAGAGTAAACGCTACATTTCTGAGCAAATAGTTCGAGTAAAAGATTTTACTCAGTTTTATGCATACGGGCCTTTAACACATTTTACTATTATGTACATACAGCGTGCACCATAAATAAAGTTCATAACAAACTAAAGATTTTAACTCATTTTACCATTATGTACATAGAGCGTGCACCAATAAATGATATTTCAATGCCCCTGAAAAATCCCACATTCATAACGTGCATTTGTTTTTTATTTAACAAAAAAAAAAAAATATAAAAAAGTTACAAAAATAAAATATATATTTAAATTTAATTCAATACCTAGGAGATCCATCGTTTTCATAAGCTGAAAATCTAATTTAACTGAGAAAATTGTTTTAATAGTTTAATAGTAGCAAACTAACACCATAATCATGCACTAAATATTATCATTGTAAATTATTTAACGCAGTTTTTAAAATTAAAATATGAAAATAAATACTCGTACATATGTGTGCAATTTGATATTTTCCTTATAATTTTCTCATGTAAGCAATTGAAGAATTTTTACTTACATATGTGCATGGTATTTTTTTGCAATCTACATCAAAACTAACAATTTGAATAAAATAAATTAAATGAATATTTTCATCAATACAGAAGTCTTATTCGTCGTACTAACGTTGCGATCTCTCGTACAACAACTTTTACACCTCCATACGATTATGAAAATTGTGCGACAGATTATAACGTTAGTATGATTGTACAGCACGTTGTACCAGTGATCGTATGAAAAATCAAAATTTTTTACTATTTTGACGAATCGCAGCCCTGGTCGTAACGTTTGTATGTGCGTTGGTACAATTTTTTTACGTTTTCTTTTAAATCGTCGTTCTCCCTCATCATCGCTTAGTCGACATTTACACGAGGAAAGTCTGAGAGACAAATTCTTGTCCATTCTCTTTTGTGATTTTCGTTTCGCGTTTGCAACATATGACAAATTTTTTACTTCGTCCCTTTCGTTTTTACCGTTTTTACCCTCTTGCCGACAAACAAGGAAACTTTGCCGAAAAACTTTCCTCGTGTAAGCCTTGACTTACTGTAGCAGCTTTTGATTTGGCTTTCTCAGTTTTATCATTGTGAATTTTTTGATCTGAAGTTTGGTCACTATTATGCATTTTTGCGTGATAACCGTTCTTTGCGTGTTTTTCTTTCGAGTCGATTGTGTGCGTGCAAATCGCCTAAACAAAAAAATAATCTCTATTTATATAAAAATTGAACGCCGTTCGTCTGTCGCACCTAAACTCGCGAACCGCTCGAAGGATTTTCATAAATTTTTTTTCAAAATGTTTCTTTTGGTCTGCGGAAGGATATAGGCATAGTTTGGTTTGAAAAAAAGGCGATGCCACGCCCCTTCATATAAGAGAAAGGTTAAACTCATCAGATCTCATTCAATATTGGACGCATATAAAAATTTGTTATATCTCAGCACCTATTTGACGCAGATGAATAAAATTTTGTACATATGTTTTTATGGTTTTTGGAAAGTTCTTAGCATAATACAATTTAGAATAAATAGGCGATGCCACGCCCCCCCATATAAGAGAAAATTTAAATTCATTATATCTCATCAACTATTAGACGTAGATGAATGACGCATAAGTTTCTCAGGGCCTATGGAAAGTTCTTAGCATAGTTAAGTTTGGAAGAAATAGGCGAAGCCACGCCCCTTCATGTAAGAGAACATTAAATTCATCATATCTCATTAACTATTGGACGCATATGAATGGAACTTGGTACATATATAAGAAATACAAGCTTGAGTAATCTTCAATGAAAAGATAGGCGGTACCATGCCTCCAAAAGAAAAATAGAAAAATAAACAATATTTGTGATGTCTCAGCACATAATGAATAATATTTTGTACATATCACATGTTTCTTATGGTTTATGGAAAGTTCTTACCATAATTTTGCTTGCAACAAAAAGGCGAAACCACGCCCCCTATATAAGAGAAAAATCAAATCATCATATCTCATCAACTAAACATTAGACGCAGATGAATGGGACTTGGTACATATGTATATAAAAGATACGGGTTAGATAAAGTTTAAATGAAAAAATAGGCGGTACCACGCCCCCATACGTGAAAAAAGTAAAATTCGTTACATGTACCTCAGCACCTGACGCAGATGTATAACATTTTGTACATATGTTTCGTATGGTTTGTCGGAAGTTCTTAGCATAGTTTAGTTTAAAAACAAATAGGCAACGCCACGCCCTCCCACATAAGAGAAAAATCAAATTCATCACATCTCATCAACTATTAGACGCAGACGACTGGTACTTTGTACACACATACATTTATAAAAGATTCGGTTTAAAGTAAGTTTCAATGAAGAAATAGTCTGTACCAACCAATATGAGAAAGTTAAATGCCATTCATTCATTGTGTTGATTCGCTGCGCGCTATTTATCCCATTCCAGTTGCGAATTTACTTTATTTGAAGTAAGTTTTTTCCAAGAAAACTTTAGAAAACAGCAAAACATGTGAAAAGCAAATATTTCGATATTTTTCTTTACGTAGAAGATTCTAAATTGCTATGCGTTAACATTTTGCACTTTGTAAAAATGGCGTTTTTCGAAAAGTATGAGGGACGAATGTATAACGGTTGTTGTGTGCAACTTTCTGTATGTTGACGGTTTATATTTTCTTTTCGTAGTTAGATAGGACGACAAATTGCGTTTATTCATTTTTGAATTCACTTGATTTGCCAGGACTGTCACCATACAAACAACAACTCAAAGTTGGTGCACCAATTATTATGCTTCGCAATGTAAACCAACCACGACTTTGTAATGACACCAGACTTGCCGTGAAAAAACTAATGAACAATGTCATCGAAGCAACTATTTTGAAAGAAAAATACAAAGGCGATTTTGATTCCCCAAATTCCTATGATTCCTACCGATTTTCCTTTTTCGCCTTCAATTTCCTGTTCGTCTTGCCTTTGCGATCACCATCAATAAGGCGCAAGGTCAATCTTTGGAAACCTGCGGTATCAACTTGGAGCATCCAGTTTAATCATACGGACAGCTTTATGTTGGATGCTTACGAGTAGGCAAACCATCAGCATTGCAAAACAGATGGAAAAACAAAAAACTATTATTTACCGAAAAGCATTACATTAAACTCATTATAAAATAGTAATAAAACAATTTTTTAATTTTTGGAAACAAAAGCATTTTAACTGTTCGGCCAGTCGACAAATTTTTTCTTTAGACAATTAAGAATATTATTTTCGCGCGAGTAGTAAAGCAAGCAAGGGTCCGCTAGTAAAAAAATAAAAACATTCTCCTCTGTTCATACGTAATGTAAATTACTTATGTAGCAGTGATGCCACAGGGACGGTTATTTGCTTCATTTGTAGATCAGCGTTTATGAAGAAATGGAATTTAGCGCTTCATTATTTTTTTAGTTTTTTGAAAAATTGTAGAAGCATTAGATATCTTGGTGTCATTTCACTGATTCACTGAGAAAAGAGTATTATCTCATATCAAAAATTAGAATTTAGAGCTCAACACAGTAAAGCTAAAGAAGTCAGCGCAGTATCACGACAAGCCCCAAGCCTCCCATGGCAAGAAAGGCTGACTTATTAAAGGGTTCAACCGTTGTAGCCGTAAAAAATCGGAGCATAAGGGAGTATAAGAAAATTAAAAAAAAAAATGATAAGGAATTCTTACGCAACTATTTAACCCATTAAGCTTAGTTAGTGAGAACGTATGCGTAGAGTGAATTTCAAGACTCCAAACACCAAGTCATTTTTCAAAAACGTTAATGTGATCTAACTACTGGGTGTTTTTTTTAGAGGTTTGTTTTTCGAATAGATATAAAACTGGCATTTTATGGTCAAATCTGGCAACTCTAATGTCATTTATGTTTAGTTTGGTTTGCCATTTCATCATGAACAGGTTGACAAAAGAACAACGCTTGCAAATCGTGCAAATTTATTTCGAAAATAATGGTTCAGTTCGCGAAGTTTACCGCAAGCTCCGTCCATTTTATGGTCGACATAATCGTCCATCAGAGCAATTAATTCGGTTAACCATGGGTCGTTTTCGCACTACGTTTACTCTATGTGATAATACGCATCCGCAGAGACGTCGAACAGTGCGCACCGAAGAAACAATTGCCGCTGTAGAGCAAAATGTTGAAGAGGACCCGAATGAATCGATTCGCCACCGTGCACAGCAATTGGAGCTTTGTCCATCAACTTTATGGAAGATTTTGCGCAAAGATCTTGGCTTGCGACCTTACAAGATCCAGCTTGTGCAAGAATTAAAGCCGCGAGACCATGCAATGTGTCGTGATTTTGGTGTATGGGCCGAAAATGAGATTGATCTCGATGCTGATTTTCATCGCAAAATTTTGTTCAGTGATGAGGCTCATTTTTGGTTGAATGGCTACGTCAACAAGCAAAATTGCCGCATTTGGAGTGAAGAGAATCTACATGAGACCCTTGTGACGCCATTACATCCACAAAAACTGAATGTTTGGTGTGCTCTATGGGCTGGTGGAGTCATTGGGCCATACTTCTTCCGAAATAATGCTGGAGAGTCAGTTACCATTAATGGAGGCCGGTATAGAGCCATGATAACCGACTATTTTGTTCCCGAATTGGATGGCATGAATGTGGATGAGTTGTGGTTCCAACAAGACGGCGCTACATGCCACATAGCGCACGTCACAATCAATTTATTGAAATTTCGCGGAATGGACCTGTCAATTGGCCACCAAGATCGTGTGATTTGACACCATTGGATTATTTTCTTTGGGGATATGTGATGTCGCTCGTCTACGCCAACAAACCAGAAACGTTAGGGGACTTGGAAGCCAACATTCGTGGCGTTATTGCCGACATACGGCCCCATATGCTCGAAAAAGTGGTTCAAAATTGGACCTGTAGAATTGGCTTTATTTGAGCCAGCCGCGGCGGCCACATGCCCGAAATCATATTTAAACATTAATGGCATAAAATTTTCCTTCCAATAAAGCCAAATTGATGGACATTAAAACGATTTTCTTGTGTTTTATTTCAATTCGAAGCTCTATACCTCTAAAAAAAACACCCTGTATAAGAGCTTTGATGCGGGTATTAGTTCTTAACAACTTCTTTAAATAGGTACCTGTCTTTTCTGCAAATGCAGAAGTATGGCCGATTGAAGTTGACAAGTTCAAAATATACAAAGTTGCAATAGTGATCTAAGCACACTACCCTAAAGAACTCCACTTAAATTATAGCCGTGTTTTATTCGCTTTGGTTAAACCTAAAAGTGAATAAAACGCATAAGTTTAACCTTTTATAATTTTGTATTTGATCAATAAGTGGCATGACAGTCTTTGACAGAAATTCTATTTCAAAATCAGAGCCGGCTTTATGGTCGT
Organism: Tricholauxania praeusta; assembly: GCA_949775025.1. Lineage (NCBI taxonomy): Eukaryota > Metazoa > Arthropoda > Insecta > Diptera > Lauxaniidae > Tricholauxania > Tricholauxania praeusta. Next base: position 86,433,566 of record OX459031.1, read on the forward strand.
GTGGCTTAACGGGGCCTAGCGCGGTAAGGGGCCTCACGTATCAGTACAACATTTTTTTTTTCCAAATTATTGCTGTCATATAATTTCAAACTATTTTTATAGTGTCGCAGACGCTAATACCAAAGTTTTCTTTTCGTTTTCTGTTGTTTCATCACTGTTTTTATTTTTATTATGTGTTTCTACTTTATTATTTGGGACTAGCATTTTTGGGTGCACAATGACTTTGTAAAAAGAGATTATGCGATATGAGATTCTATGCGAACACTTAGAACAATCGATACATCATTTTAAAAAGAAAAAGTAAAGCTTTCTTAACAGCCTGAAAAAACTATAGATTACTTACAAATTTTTAGGAAATTAAGGATTTTCTAAAATATAAATTTGTTCAAATTTTAGAAAATGCGTCATATCTCCTTCGCTAGTTAAATTTTGAAAGATCCTTTCACCATCATTGATACTCAAAAAAGAATAAAGCTCAGTTAAAAAAATACTCATTATAGTCCGGGAGGTAACGTTGCATTTCTGATGGTCACTTCCTCCTGCATAATATTTTTTGCAATTCATAGTTTGTATATGGCTATTAAACGGAGTTAAAGTAAGTCGCCAGTGTCGTGGTGTAGCTGGTTGTGAGAGACCGACACAAAAAGTGTTGCTCAAAAACTCAGAAAGCTAGCCATAATTAGAAAAATATATTAAGACCAATGCTGTAAATTTCCTTGTGATGGTAAATACCGTTTTGTTTTTTGCCTTTATCAGTATTTTTAGAATCCCATTCAAAACCAGGTGGCGTTAATTTGTAAGCGGTCAATGAGCATGATCCGGGTGTAAAGGAGCAAGTTATAACAATTGTTTTTGTAAATTGTAAATGTGATTCGTACGCAAATGTAAATTTGTCGCAAAAATGGAACGCACACGCCAATCTTCTTTTGAACTGAATGTTAGCGTTTCATAGTCGGAGGTAGTCGAAGTAATAATTTCATCACCATGTTTTTTGGTTTTGCGACTAGTTGTTTGAGCAATTTGATTTCGCTCCTTAGATTGCTTCTTAATTTCTGCAATTTGTGGGGTTGCGCCGTTGATGCACTAATTTCCATACCCAAAATGAGATAACGAATTTCTGATTGTGTTAGTTAGGCATCGTTCACATTATTGTTTTTGCCATAATCATCCAAAAACAAGTCCTAAAGTTTCACTTCATCTTTCACCAATGTACATCGATTAATGTTCAGCAAAAATTATGAGCTTCTGCGATTGTAGCCTTATCTTATGGTTGGACATCTAGAGCGCACAAACTAAAAATTTATTGACTGAATGCGGTATAAGAAATGGCCTTAAGCCAATCATCATAAAGGTTCAATAGAACCATTTGCGATTCCGTTACTTCTAGAATAAAATCACCAAATTATTTAATTTTCAGGCAAGCCTAAAATAAATAAACTTAAAATTGTGCTATTTTTTACAACAAATTCGAAAAAACTGAATATAACTTACCAACAAAACAAAGAAAATGTTCTGAGTAAATGCTTCGAGTCAACAAAATAGCAGACTCAGGATTTTCTGAGTAAATGTAGCTTTTACTCGCTTTTTTCCGTTTTTATGCATACGAAACTGAGTAAAAGCTATTGGCCCGTATGCATAAAGCTGAGTAAAATCTTTTGCTCGAACTATTTGCTCAGAAATGTAGCGTTTACTCTGAAAATAACGAGTAAAAAATTTCGTATGCATAAAAATGTGAAAATGACATTTGGAGTATTTACTCTGTTATACGATAGCTTTTACTCAGTTTCGTATGCATAAAAACGGAAAAAAGCGAGTAAAAGCTACATTTACTCAGAAAATCCTGAGTCTGCTATTTTGTTGACTCGAAGCATTTACTCAGAACATTTTCGTTGATTTGTTGGTAAGTTATATTCAGTTTTTTTTCAAATTTTTTGTAAAAAATAGCATTTTTTGGACAATTTCAAGTTTATTTATTTTAGGTTTGCCTGAAAGTTGAAGAATTTGGTGATTTTATTCTGAAAACAACGGAGTCGCAAATGGTTCTATTAAACCGCGCGCTCTACATGTCCAATCTGAACTTACAAAAATTCTACTTAAGCCGGATAAGACTACAATCACAGAAGCTCATCATATTTGCCGAACATTAATCGATGAAGAATAAATTCAAGTTGAAGTGAAACTTAAGGACTTGATCTTGGCTAATTATGGCAAAAAGAATAATGTAAGCGATGCTTAGCTAACAATAAGAAATTCGTGATTTCATTTTGGGTATGAAAATTAGTGCACCATCGGCATCGCACAAATTGCAGAAAATAAGAAGCAAGCTAAGGAGCAAAATCAAATTACTGAAACTATAGTCGCACGACCAAAACACATGGGGATGAAATTATTACTTCGACTACCTGCGTTGAAACGCAAACATTCAGTTCAAAAGCATATTGGTGTGTGCGCACCATTTTTGCGACGAATTTACATTTGCGTACGAATCACATTTACGTTAGCTCTAATGACAATAAAGAAACTGGTTACACGTATATTTTGCATAAATATAGGCTATCAGGCTTTCTTTATGGTATCGCCCGCCAGATAACCAACAGGTAAGAATTTTTAGTTTTCTCAAATCTGGAAATTTTAAATTTTTTGCATAATATATCTTTCAGGTGAAAGAAATACTCATCAAACAATCAACCTTCCGAACACGCTACCAACACATCAGTATTTGAAGGATATATATACACATGCCAAAATAATGCAAGAGAATTCTAGATGGGGTGGTGAATTAACAATTGTAACAACTTGCTCTTTTACGCCCGGATCATGCTCATTGACCGCTTACAAATTAACGCTACCTGGTTTTCAATGGGATTCTAAAAATACTGATAAAGGCAACAACCACAACGGTATTTACCATCACAAGGAAATTTTTGGGCTTAAAGTCGATGTGTTTTCATCTCCTCTACAGCATTGGTCTTAATATAAGTATTTTTCTAATTATGGCTTGCTTTCCGAGTTTTAGAGCAAAAATTTTTATGTCGGTCTCTCACAACCAGTCACAGCACAGCACTGACAACTTACTTTTACTCCGATTATTAGCTCAATTGCAAAAAATACTATGCGGGAGGAAGTGACCATCAGAAATGTAACACTACCTCCCGTACTATTGAGTATTTTCTTAACTGAGCAATAGTCAATTCTTTTTTGAGCTTTTTCTAAAATTTTAATCAATTTATGTTTTTAAAAACCCTCACTTTTCAAAAAATTTGTAAATAACTTATAATTTTTTCATGCTGTTGAGAAAGCTTTACTTTTTGTTTTTAAAATGATGCATCGCTTGTTCTAAATGGTCGCATACTAATCCCTTTTTACCGGAAAACAAAAAAAATGTATGAATTCTTTTGATTACTATGTATTTATTGACAACCATAAAATCAACTAAATGCATTTAACGGAAAAATAAGAGTTAAAATAATTCAATAAATTTGCTGGAAACAGTTTTAATAATTTGCCACAATTTTTTATTTTTTTTTTTAATTTTAATGAGGAATCGTGGACAACATAAGTATATGCGAACACAATCTGTTGGTATACTATATAAACGCATCCTATACGTGTTATTTTCATGAACATCTGACAATTCGCCTTTAAAGTTAACATCAATGATAAAATCCATCATTCACAACAATAGCTTTATCAGCACCATATATTGCAGCAAACACAAACAAATTGCTAGTTCCAACCAACATAGAGAGCAACCTGTAAATAAAATTATTTTGTTTCAATATACTTCATAAGATACTTGATTGAATTACATGAAATGCATCATATTAGATATTTACTATACTCACTTTGCCACGAAAAAGGTGCTTATTATGATACGGTAGGTTGCGCTACGTTATATTGCGCACCTCATCTTTGAGAATTTCATCTTGCTGCCAATGTAAAAATATCATCTTGTGTTTTTGCAGAAATCACAAAATGTTGCAATGCAACGGTGAGAAAATCAATGTGTAAATACGAGTTATGGAAAAATAAAAATTATTTTCAGTTCCAACTGTTGGTCAGCTGCTTTTTAACATAAGACGACAGGGGCTTCTCTTCTTGTCACCACCCACTGGAAAGGTTTGCAACGCTTCAATGGGGTCTCTTTGGGTGCATTCCATACCCAGCACAATATTTTTGGTGGTTTTAGAGTTCTTTCTGAAGATGCGTTTTTTTTGTCCACCAAAACCTTGTTGTTTCCTGTCGCAAAGTCTTCTGAATTCATTTTCTTTCCTATCTAAAATAAAACATTGATTTTGATATTTCTTTCTTTTAAATATTTGTTTACTTACCATTGTGTCGGAGACTGCATAAGAAGATGGCACTGGCTGCTAAATGTTGAGTGAATGGTGTTTGTTGCATAGGCTCATCATCAGTTTTTCTGATTGATTATGATGGCATTGCGGGAGCTTGTAGATGCAGCTTCTTTCCTAGTGAAAATAAAACAATTATTTTGAAATTTTTGTTTTATAAATATTTGTTTACTTACCAGCTATGCATTGCGCACTTTTATTCCTTATTCTCTTTGTTGAATTCGGTTTCTAACTAACTTTATTGCATGCATTTTAATATTTGCATGTCAACAAATCTAATTTCTGACGTTTTGACGTTTAACTTTGACGTTTCAAATCTCAGTTATACAAAATTATAACAGAGTCGAAAAACCGAGTAAAGTAAAAGATTATGCATACGAATATAAGCTTTTACTCAGAGCATTTACTTTACTCAGATAGCTTTTACTCAACTCGTTTTTCTTGCTCCGGAGTAAAAGCAGCATTTACTCAGTTTTTATGCATACGGGCCATTGTATAGCAGAGTAAATACTCCAAATGTCATTTTCACATTTTTATGCATACGATAATATTAATATTTATATTAGTATATACTGGTGGCTCATCGACCTTCTTTGTTTTCCATACGATTTGTATGGGGAAAAATGCTTTACAAGACATTTGTCTCTATATCTCGTGAGAAAAAAATGTTACATTAATGGGACCTAGCCCATTGGATCATAAAATTTTCTATAAAAATGCTACTTGCATTTTTTGCGTGAAGCAAACACTTCGTTAGTTAATTAGAAACATAAAATCATAAAAAACTCAATAGCACAGCACGTGTACTCTTAAGCGACGATTAAAATCAACATGGATGCCTATTTACTCACTTTATTGTCGAATGCCGAGCTTGAACCTAATTTACTGGCGAAGTGCTTGCTTCACGAAAAAAATGCAAGGTGCTTTTTTATAGAAAATTTTATGATCGTTTCAATAGGCTAGGTCCCGTTTACTTAACATTTTTTTTCACGAGATATAGACACAGCATTTTCCATATACAAATCGTATGTAAATATTAATATTATGAGCTATAATTGCACCAGAATTTTCTTTTCGTGTGCCTGCAACTTTTGAACCTGTTTGAAGCAAAAAAAAAAAAAAATTTGAATCACCCTAATGTATATACATCGGAAGTTACGGATATAGCTTTTGTAAAAATCCTTATATGTTGAGTGTAAAACACAGATAATTTAATGGCCTACAATAATGGAAATCTAGCCTATAATCTTGGAAATATGACGATTTTTCTGAAATTTTGAGCAATTTTTTGGATTAAGTTTACTTTAGCTGACATTCTCCAAATTAATTATTTTTCTCGGGGTAGTAGAGGGTTAAATATAAAAAAATATAAAAAGAAAAAAAAGTCGCTATGATCTAGTTTCGGAATATAGATATCGGAAGTTGCTTTTGGAAAAATGATTATAAGTTGGGAACCCCTGAATGGAAAATGCAAAATATGGGTGCCATAAGAAGGATAATTTAATGACCTACAATAATGAGATGCGAAGTTTTGAATTTTGACCTATACTTTTGGAGATATTACGATTTTTCTGAAGTTTCGACCAATTTTTTTTTAAAAAAACCTTATTTTTTCCAAAAATTGGGTTAATGACCAGTAATTATTTTAGCATGTTAAGAAAGCTTAATTTATTCCTTTTAAATTGTCAAATAGCTTGTTCTAAATTTTTGCGTATTTACCCCCCTTTTTGCCGGAAAATTAAAAAAAAATATTCAATGAATTCTTATGAAAAGTCTGTATTTATGGACAAAAACAATAAGAAACCAACAACAGCATCAACAACAATTATTTAAAGACCATTGTCATTGTAAAACTTAACACGATTTTTAATAAAGATTTTTTGTCTGCGGCGCTCATTTTTTCAACATAGCCTAACATTTTAAAAAATTTTTAATTTATATGACAACAAAAGGGTGTGAGTTTAAAAGAAAAATAACAGCAACCTATATATCATTTTAATGAGAATAAATTAAGCTTTCTTAACTTGTTAAAAAAAGTTTTAGATCATTAACACATTTTTTGGAAAAAATAAGATTCTTTTTTAAAAAAAAAATTAGTCAAAATTTGAGAAAAATCTCCAAAATTATAAGTCAAATTTCAAAGTTTTGTTCATTATTATTTTCCTTATGACATTCATATTTTTGAAATCCATTTAGGGATTCCTAACTTACAAGGACTTTTACAAAAGCTATGTCCGCAGCTTCCGATGGCAATATGCATATCCGAAACCAGATCCGAGCGACACTTTTTGATTACATATTTATGCATAGAATTAAAAAGGCCATATTTCGAAAAAAAAATTGGGCTTAAGTTTACTCTAGCTCCCATTGTCCAATGGTAATTAAACTAAAGTTTTCTTATGTGTTTTTTTATTCTCAGCACAAACATGTTATCAAAAATAGTCGCTCGGATCTGGATATATAGCCATCGGAAGTTGCGGATATAGCTCTTGTTAAAATCCTTATAAGTTGGGAACTCCTAAATGGATATCAAAAATATGGGTGTCATAAGATAGAAATCTTTGAAATCTAATCCATAATTTTGGAGATATGTATTACGATTTTTCTGAAATTTAGACCAATTTTTTTTTAAATACCGTTATTTTTCCCAAAAAATGTGTTAATAACCTATAATTTTTTTAGCATGGTAAGAAAGTTTAATTTTTTCTCTTTAAAATGGTTAATAGTTTGTTGTAAATTTTTTAATATTTATCCTCTTTTTGATCGAAAAACAACAAATTTTTCAATGAATTCTTATAGAAAGTATGTTTTTATGGTCAAAAACAATGAAAATAACAAAAACAAGGACTATTACAACAAAAACAATTATTATAAGACGATTCTCATTGTAAAATTTAAAAATTTTTATTAAAAATCACGCGCGCGATTTCGCCTGCTCCGCTCCTTTTTTCAGCATAACCATACTTTTTAAAAAATTTATAATTTTTATAATAATCTTATCATTTTATAATGAGAATCAGTTTATAATAATTGGTTTTGTTATAATAGTCGTTGTTGTTCTTGTTTTTCATTGTATTTGGCCATAAAAACATAGTTTTTATAAGAATTCATTGAAAATTTTTTTGTGTTTTTCGGTCGAAAAGGGGTGAGTCTTCAAAAACGTAGAACAAACTATATACCATTTTAAAGGGAATAAATTAAGCTTTCTTAACTTGCTGAAAAATTTATAGGTGAGTTACTCATTTTTTGGAAAAAATAACGTTTTTTTAAAAAAAATTGGTCAAAATTTGAGAAAAATCGTCTTATTTCCAAAATTATGGTTTAGATTTTAAAGACTAAATTCCCATTATAGTGGGCTATTAAATTATGTTTCTTATCACACCCATATTTTTGATATCTATTCAGGGGTTCCCAACTTATAAGAATTTGTATAAAAGCTATAGCCGAAACTTCCGATGGCTATATATCCGATACCAGATCCGAGCGACACTTTTTTTGTTATTTTTATTTTTATTTTAGGAGTAAGACAACAACAAAAAAAAGATTGGTGCATGGGAGCTAAAGTAAACCTGTTCCAAAAATTGGTCAAAATAGTTATCTCCAAAATTATATATAAAATTTCAAAAATTTGTGCACCATTATCGTAGGCTATTAAGTTATCTTTCTTATGCACCCATATTCTATATTCGCAATCCCTTATGGCCATATCTCCGATACCATATATATAAAAAATAAATTTAAACAATTAAATTCTTACCGATCGTAAGGCATTTTGAACTTTTTTTTTTCTACTAATATTTTATTTTAAGTTTAGCTCGTTTCACTTCTAAACACTTTAAAACACTTTTAAACTAGAAAGTTCCATAAGCTAACGGGATATCAGGATAATGGCATATTTCAAGTAGCATTTTCAGGGGTGCAAAATTCTACCTTACTTTATCCAATAAGTGTTGCTGTGTAGAAGTGTCAATTTCATTTTTCGTAGTGCTATTTACACACACCGAATTTGAGCGTCGGCGTATGACTTCAGAGTAGTGTTTTGTTGTGTAAATGTGAGATACGTCGGAGTGGTAGTTCGGTATATCGACGTCGGCGTGGTGAGTCTACTGTCAAAAATCTTTAAATGAATATCTAAATAAAATAAAAGTTTAAAATAGCATAAAGCCTAATTTCCATGCTATCTTTCTTGATCCCATATCAGGGATATCAAATCAAATTTTTGTAAGAAAGAAAAAGCATGGGAACAGAACCTAATGCGCTTGGAGAATGTGAGAGCGAATAGCATACATTTGCTATCTTTATAGCATGTGATGTCCTCCCTGATATTTGATAAGATAAGTTCAAGAAAGATCACATGGAAATTAGGCATTACGAACTCTATGTAAATACAAGTGTCAATTTCATTTTTCGTAGTGCTATTTACACACACCGAATTTGAGCGTCGGCGTATGACTTCGGAGTAGTGTTTTGTCGTGTAAATGTGAGATACGTCGGAGTGGTAGTTCGGTATATCGACGTCGGCGTGGTGAGTCTACTGTCAAAAATCTTTAAATGAATATCTAAATAAAATAAAAGTTTAAAGTAGCATAAAGCCTAATTTCCATGCTATCTTTCTTGATCCCATATCAGGGATATCAAATCAAATTTTTGTAAGAAAGAAAAAGCATGGGAACAGAACCTAATGCGCTTGGAGAATGTGAGAGTGAATAGCATACATTTGCTATCTTTATAGAATGTGATGTCCTCCCTGATATTTGATAAGATAAGTTCAAGAAAGATCACATGAAAATTAGGCATTACGCTAAATTAAGTCTTAAAATTTAACATAAATGTATTTTTTAAAATACGAAAACAAAAGAAAAATAAGAGAAAACATCTGATATTATTAAATTTTCTTCCTAATCGTAGTCTAAGTCGTATCAAAAAAACTTTTATTTTTTTTTGTTTTGACATCAAAGAAGTTTATTTGAACGTCGACGTATCTGTGTGTAAATGCCTGAATAAGAGCAAACTTGTGAGTTGGTGTTACAAGTCGACGCTGCTTGTACACAAGGTATATGTTCACAGTTACGTTGCGACGGACAATTTATCAGAGTGAATTTATGTTTTTCAATAAAACAGAAGCCAGTGAAAGAGAAGGTTTCACTTTTATCACGTAGAAATAAGACGCGTAGTGACGCATGTGAAATAGATATATTTTTTACTATGTAACGAGCTGAATTTGGCTCTGGATTGCAAGATAAGGATAAGTTCACACGAGCGTTTTTACATCGCGCTTTGGATTTTGCGTTTTTTTCAACGTAATATTTTGTACTTTTCAAACGGGCATATCATATCAAAATCGTAATTTCTCCAAAACTATTGGTAAAATTTCAAAATGTGCGTTCCTATATTGTAGACCAGGCCTGTGCGCAGGAATAATTCATGGGGGGTTTTAAACTCGAACATTTCTTATCAGATTATGTTCATAAAAACGTCAAAAAACGGGTAACTCTTAATATAGACATTTAATTATAATTAAATACATATGTACATGTGTTTATTAGACATGTTCAAAAAACTATCATGCTCTAGAATAATTCAAGAAAACTCGATTTTCGAAAATTTATTCATATTCGAGTACATCTTCATTTAAAAAAATAGTCTTAGGGTTGCTACCAGAGCTGCAAAACTTTAATTTTTCGGAATTTGGCCAAAAAAATGAAGAAAATTTGATTTTTTTTCTTATTTATAATATTTTTTTTTTAAGTTTCTCTTGATTTTCCTTATTTCCATTAAAAAATAAATGAGAAAAACAAATAAAATTTGGTTTTTGGTCCAAAGATTTTTAAAGTATTTTAAAAGCAAGTAATTACAATATTTTGCTTCAATAGCTAGTCTGTGCATGATTAGCTTAAAAAAATATAAAAAAAAATTTAATTTTGATAACTTTTGGACCAAACATGCAAACATTTTTTTTTTTCTCATCTATTTTTTTTTATGGAAATTCATGTAGTGGCATTGACAATTTCAAAACAACAAAGGATTTGAGCTGTTACACAAGAAACACCAAATCTCTACTCGCGGAGAGACTACAGTTTTTCTCCTTATGTATAGGCTTAAAAAATAGCGGTCAGTTTTTTTTCGATACTTCCTTAGGTGTACTTTAGGAAAATCGAGAGAAAATTAAAAAAAAAATTTTATAAATAAGAAAAAAATGAAATTTTCTTATTTTTTTTTTTGGCCAAATTCCGAAAAATTAAAATTTTGCAGCTCTGGTTGCAACCCTAAGACTATTTTTTTTTATTTTTTTAAATTAGGATATACTCGAATATGAATAGATTTTCGAAAATCGAGTGTATTGAAGTATTCTAGAACATGCCATTTATTTGAACATGTGTAGTGTTTATGTTATGATTCGATATTCAGATATAATAACGTAAGTAGCTTATTGTGCGAGGTACTTGAAAAAACTCGTCAAAAACTCTTTCCACTTTGATTTCGATATCGCGATGTATATTTAGCGAGGCTAAGCCATTCAGCCGAATTTCGGACATAGCTGTTCTGAGGTGTGTCTTTAGACGACGTAGCACTGAAAAGGAGCGTTCATTAGTTGCCGTTGTCACAGGCAAAGTTGCCATAACACAAAGTATTTGATGGACATTTGGAAACGCGTCTTCATTGTAAATATCCAGTGCTTCGAGAGAATTTTTGATGTCATGCCCGGCAATGCGTTGACGCCAAAGTTGAATTTCATTTATCCACATGTCACGCGAACTATCATGCAAAATTAAAGTATGTGGCGCGAATAGATTTGTGCATGAATTTTCATTGAAGCTGTTTTTATTGATGCCGGAGCTATGCTTAAACGCGCATTGTAAAATCACTTTTGTTACTTAGTCTTAGCGACGCGCAGTCGTCCCAAATCTTGTTTTTTGGTTCAAAATTAGCTAGAGTGCGCAAATCTTGTCAAAAATGAAAAACTCAGGCTCCGACGATTTATTGGCATTTCAGTTCTCTCATTTAAAAAAAAAACTTGTAGTTTTTTGATTTTTCGCTCAAATTTCAATATAAACTTATGTTCGAAAATTTCCAATGGGGGCGGGGTTTGAGCCCCCAAAACCCCCCTTGCGCACGGGCCTGTTGTAGACCTTTAAATTATCTTTCTTATGACACCCATATTATTGATATCTATTCAAACAAACAAAATACAGCTGAAAACCAACGTGCATAACACCGGCGTTTACGACGCATATTTTTTGTACGTGCATTGATAGTGTAGCTTACAACAATTATTATAAGATGATTCTCATTATAAAATTATCGCGCGCGCGAGTTTTATAAAAAATTTTTAAGTTTTATAATGAGAATTTACAATTGCTGTTGGTGCTGTATCTTGTCATGCTGGCGCCATAACCACACCAAACATTAAAATATTTAGTTTTTCATTGACAATTTTTTACAATTTACGCGCAATTGTCAGAATTTTTATTTTGTTTGTGTTTTGTTTATTCTTGACATTCATGATAGGAAAATTCACGATTGCATTATTTGAGTTTGACAAGATAGTTCTACGATGTATAAGCCGTGTTTTATTCGCTTTGGTTAAACCTAAAAGTGAATAAAACGCATAAGTTTAACATTTTATAATTCTGCATTTGACCAGCAGGTGGCATTACAGTGTTTGACAAAAATTCTATTTCAAAATCAGAGCCACTTTTATGGTCGTGTGGTTGAACGGGGCCTAGCGCGGTAAGGGGCCTCAAGTATCAGTACATAATTTTTTTTTTTTAAATTATTGCTGTCAAATCATTTCAAACTGTTTTTATATTGTCGCAGACGCTAATACCAAAGTATTCTTTTCGTTTTCTGTTGTTTCATCACTGTTTTTATTTTTATTATGTGTTTCTATTTAATATTTGTGCCTAGCACTGACTGGGTGCCCCAGGCCTCGTGCGACCTAAAAACGCTTCTTCAAAATTCCAGCAAAGTTGCCATATATTTTTGATTATTTTAGGTTTGTGTCAAAGAAGTAGATAGGAAAGAACTAGACTCCGAGCTTTTTGCCTGTATTAAATTTTGGCGAGAAGAATGAAAGCTGGAACAAAGAAGTAGATAGGAAAGAACTAGACTCCGAGCTTTTTGCCTGTATTAAATTTTGGCGAGAAGAATGAAAGCTGGAACCAATGAGAATTACGAAGCAAAATCCAATTGGATTTATTTCTGATTTTGTTCGGCTTTTGCAACGAACCGAACGAATTCACAATGTTAAATTCAGACCATTTTGTATTTTTTAATTTATTTATTTTCTTAAATTCATAAAAAAGTTATTTGAATATTAGAAAATGAAAATAAATAAATTGAAATTCAAAAATAAGGAAAACTTGTTGAGAGTTTTCAATTACGATGACTTACATTTAAACCTGCATTTGAGAAAATCAATTTTTATATCTACCAGGCAACCAGCAAATGCAATAGCAGGATTTTTATTTTGACTCCTTCAAACTTGCAAATTCGCAAGTGATCCCGCGTAAATTTTGTTGTTGGTTTTTCTTCAGAAAAATTCAGTCGAAAAAATCCTAAAAAAAACTGCGTGTATTTGTTGTTGCGTTTTTGTAGTTTACAACCGATGCCGTTAGTTTCAATTTTGTTGGTATTTTTTCGGCAGAAAAATTGAGTGGAAAACAACAAAAATTATATTCATGTTGTCTGCTTGTATGTGTGCTGAAATTATGCTATTTTTCGCAACTAGGATTTTTCCTTTGGGGGCTATAAATATATAGAAATTATGAAGTTATATTTTTCAATTTTCTTGTTTTACTTGAAACGAATCATTAGTTGAAACAAGTTAATAATCAATAAGTTCAATTAGAATAGCTTAGTCACTAGAGCTGATTCTGCATTTAAAAAACACGAAAATCATATTTTCAAAGATAAAAAATGGAGATTCTTTAAAATCAACACGGAAACTAAGTCAATGTGTCAAAATACATTACTACTATCGAAGTGTTATCTTAATTTGGGCTTAAACCTTTCCGAGTCCAAAAATATTCATGTAAGGGGCTTAGCACCCTTGATCCCTTGATCAAGTACGTACATTTTTCGGTTCAAACTGAAAAATTAAAATGATATTCATGTTGTTTTATTTGCTGAGCGCCTGCTTCAAACAAAATTTCATTTGTCTTACGGATTGAATTAAAATTATTTTACAAAACTCAAAATATTTCTATAATTTCTATATTTTTCAACATTATCATGGAAATAAAAATGAAGGTTGTATTAAATTATTGTATTAAAATTTGACAGCGAAATGTGGCTTCGTAACTGTCAAAAAATTGTTCAACTCAATTTCTTTTGTTTACATTTTGCATTGGATTTTGACAACTATTTTGAGCTTTCATTCTTCTCGCCAAAATTTAATACAGGCAAAAAGCTCGGAGTCTAGTTCTTTCCTATCTACTTCTTTGGCTGGAACCAATGAGAATTACGAAGCAAAATCCAATTGGATTTATTTCTGATTTTGTTCGGCTTTTGCAACGAACCGAACCAATTCACAATGTTAAATTCAGACCATTTTGTATTTTTTAATTTATTTATTTTCTTAAATTCATAAAAAAGTTATTTGAATATTAGAAAATGAAAATAAATAAATTGAAATTCAAAAATAAGGAAAACTTGTTGAGAAAATTATTCAATTCGATGACTTACATTTAAACCTGCATTTGAGAAAATCAATTTTTATATCTACCAGGCAACCAGCAAATGCAATAGCATGATTTTTATTTTGACTCCTTCAAACTTGCAAATTTGCAAGTGATCCAGCGTAAGTTTTGTTGTTGGTTTTTCTTCAGAAAAATTCAGTCGAAAAAATCCTAAAAAAAATGCGTGTATTTGTTGTTGCGTTTTTGTAGTTTACAACCGGTGCCGTTAGTTTCAATTTTGTTGGTATTTTTTTGGCAGAAAAATTGAGCGGAAAACAACAAAAATTATATTCATGTTGTTTGCTTGTATGTGTGCTGAAATTATGCTATTTTTCGCAACTAGGATTTTTCCTTTGGGGGCTATAAATATATAGAAATTATGAAGTTATATTTTTCAATTTTCTTGTTTTCCTTGAAACGAATCATTAGTTGAAACAAGTTAATAATAAATAAGTTCAATTAGAATAGCTTAGTCACTAGATCTGATTCTGCATTTAAAAAAACACGAAAATAATATTTTGAAAGATAAAAAATGGAGATTTCTTTAAAATTGACACGGAAACGAAGTCAATGTGTCAAAATACACTACTACTATCGAAGTGTTATCTTAATTTGGGCTTAAACCTTTCCGAATCCAAAAATATTCATGTAAGGAGCTTAGCACCCTTGATCCCTTGATCAAGTACGTACCTTTTTCGGTTCAAACTGAAAAATAAAAATGGTATTCATGTTGTTTTATTTGCTGAGCGCCTGCTTCAAACAAAATTTCATTTATCTTACGTATTGAATTGAATTTATTTTACAAAACTCAAAATATTTCTATAATTTCTATATTTTTCAACATTATCATGGAAATAAAAATAAAGGTTGTATTAAATTATTGTATTAAAATTTGACAGCGAAATGTGGCTTCGTAACTGTCAAAAAATTGTTCAACTCAATTTCTTTTGTTTGACAACTATGAAACCACATTTTGCTGTCAGATTTTAATGTGACATTTTAGTACAACCTTTATTTTTATTTCCATGATAATGTTGAAAAATATAGAAAATATAGAAATATTTTGAGTTTTGTAAAATAATTTCAATTCAATCCTTAAGACAAATGAAATTTTGTTTGAAGCAGGCGCTCAGCAAATAAAACAACATGAATATCATTTTTATTTTTCAGTTTGAACCGAAAAAGGTACGTACTTGATCAAGGGATCAAGGGTGCTAAGCTCCTTACATGAATATTTTTGGATTCGGAAAGGTTTAAGCCCAAATTAAGATAACACTTCGATAGTAGTAGTGTATTTTGACACATTGACTTCGTTTCCGTGTCAATTTTAAAGAAATCTCCATTTTTTATCTTTCAAAATATTATTTTCGTGTTTTTTTAAATGCAGAATCAGATCTAGTGACTAAGCTATTCTAATTGAACTTATTTATTATTAACTTGTTTCAACTAATGATTCGTTTCAAGGAAAACAAGAAAATTGAAAAATATAACTTCATAATTTCTATATATTTATAGCCCCCAAAGGAAAAATCCTAGTTGCGAAAAATAGCATAATTTCAGCACACATACAAGCAAACAACATGAATATAATTTTTGTTGTTTTCCGCTCAATTTTTCTGCCAAAAAAATACCAACAAAATTGAAACTAACGGCACCGGTTGTAAACTACAAAAACGCAACAACAAATACACGCATTTTTTTTAGGATTTTTTCGACTGAATTTTTCTGAAGAAAAACCAACAACAAAACTTACGCTGGATCACTTGCAAATTTGCAAGTTTGAAGGAGTCAAAATAAAAATCATGCTATTGCATTTGCTGGTTGCCTGGTAGATATAAAAATTGATTTTCTCAAATGCAGGTTTAAATGTAAGTCATCGAATTGAATAATTTTCTCAACAAGTTTTCCTTATTTTTGAATTTCAATTTATTTATTTTCATTTTCTAATATTCAAATAACTTTTTTATGAATTTAAGAAAATAAATAAATTAAAAAATACAAAATGGTCTGAATTTAACATTGTGAATTGGTTCGGTTCGTTGCAAAAGCCGAACAAAATCAGAAATAAATCCAATTGGATTTTGCTTCGTAATTCTCATTGGTTCCAGCTTTCATTCTTCTCGCCAAAATTTAATACAGGCAAAAAGCTCGGAGTCTAGTTCTTTCCTATCTACTTCTTTGTTTGTGTGCTTCAAACTTTAGCTAAGACAAAAAAAGTTCAATCAATTGAACTGGAAATTGAGCTGGTTCACACATTTGTATGAGATTTTGGTTTAACCAAAGCAAATAAAACACGGCTATAATTGTACCATGACAATAAACATGCAAAATTATGATTATTTTGGGGAGATTACGATATCCGTGACGATGCCGTGTTCGATGGATTTTCATTTTAAATGGGATTTCAGGCAGCTGACTCCGATGTGGACGTTCATAAATTGTTCTGTAATTGATGGTTGATGGCTAGTTCGATAATGTGAACGCAAAACAATATTGACAGTCACACACGCCATGTAGGACGCATATGTAGTAATGTGAGCTGCCCTATAAACATAATGCAAAGTTTTCATGTTATCTTTCTTGATCTTCTACTATCCCATATAAGAGAGGATATCACATCCTATAAAAATTTCAAATGCATGTAGGGCTACCAGACCTTTTTTTTTTGGAAACAATGTAAATAAATAAAACAACACGCAATAATGATGTTTTTATTAGTGGTATGGGAAAGTAGAAATGGGGACCTTTTTTTTTGCTAATTACTATAATTTTATTGTAAAAATTACGAAATTTGTTTGTGTTTTTTGAAAATTCTTAAATTTTACAAACGTGCTACTTTTGCAAGCAGGTCATCTGGTAGCCTTAAATGCATGCCAATTCACTTTCTCATTCATCAAGTGCATTAGACGCAGCTTTAGGTTCTCCTCGAATGCTATTTCATTCTTACAAAAACTTGATCTGATATCCCTGATATGGGATCAAGAAAGCTAACATGAAAACGCCACTTATTGCAAAAACTTTACATTTTGTTTCACACTTTTGAACGCGACGAGATGATTATAACAGCTGTAAATTGAGAGTTTGACACTTTTCTATACTTATAAGCCTTAATCACAATGAAGACGTCACGACGGGACGAGAGTGCTACGAGAATCGTTCAATGAGTCAAGATTACACGTCGTCAATTCCTAAACAGAACTCCCGTGCGAAGTTAGATTAATGTCTAAAACGTGCGATTTATTTTCTCTATCAAATCGCGCCAAAAAACAGAATTTTTCTATTTCTCTGCTATAAATTTTCTAGTGTCCAAATCATAGACTTATGATCAGATCAATAGTTGTGTAAAGAGCAAGACAGAACTGGGACATGCGATATATCTTCAGTGTCAAATCGCACCAAAAAATAGAATTTTTTCTATTTCTGTGCGATAAATTTTCTAGTGTCAATTTTGTACTCACTACAAACGTATAGGAAAAACAGAAGAAAAATCGCTCGTCCCAGTTTTGTTTAGCTCTTAAGCGATTTTTAATTTTTAAATAAATAAAATTAATCACGAAAAGAAAACTTGAATAAATTCCTGTCATGCAGAAGTCGACGATCATCAACCAACTGCATTCAATTAGCAAAATGAACAGCGAACCATGACCAGACGGTTCATTCATTTAATTTTTTCATCACTTGTCTATGAAAACCAGGGACATAACTATTATAAGTTTTATGTCAAAAAATTGGTTTATAATTATTATGAATAAGAAATATTTTATTAGTTGTCAATAACTATTATTTTTCAATGGATTCTTTTTTACGTTGAGTCATAACTATTATGAATAAGAAATATTTTATTAGTTGTCAATAACTATTATTTTTCAATGGATTTTTTTTATGTTGAGTCATAACTATTATGAATAAGAAATATTTTATTAGTTGTCAATAACTATTATTTTTCAATGGATTTTTTTTACGTTGAGTCATAACTATTATGCATAAGAGATATTTTATTAGTTGTCAATAACTATTAATTTGGAAAAAATATTTTTTTACGTTGTTTTGGTTGACAATGGGCTTTGGCCATCACCAGAGTTGGTCCCAACTAAAAAAGTGTTCGATTTTGGACTGTTTTGAAAAAAAAAATTTTGTACCAATCGTTGGAAAGAGGTCGAAAAAACAGGTACCAAAAAGTGCCTGATTTTGGTTCATTTTCGAAATTATGTTTGCACCAATCTTTGGAAAGAGGTCGAAGTCGAATAAAAAGGTCCCAAAATGTCCCCGATTTTGGTCCACTTTCGAAATGTTGTTTGCACCAATCTTTGGAAAGAGGTCGAAGTCAAAAAAAGGGTACCAAAAAGTGCCTGATTTTGGTCCATTTTCGAAATTTTGTTTGCACCAATCTTTGGAAAGAGGTCGAAGTCGAAAAAAAAGGTCCAAAAATGTGCCCGATTTTTGTCCACTTTCGAAATTTTGTTTGCACCAATCTTTGGAAAGAGATCGAAGTCGAAAAAAAGGCTACCAAAAAGTGCCTGATTTTGGTCCATTTTCGAAATTTTGTTTACACCAATCTTTGGAAAGAGGTCGAAATCGAAAAAAAGGGTATCAAAAAAGTGCCTGATTTTGGTCCATTTTCGAAATTTTGCTTACACCAATCTTTGGAAAGAGGTCGAAGTCAAAAAAAAAGGTATTAAAAAGTGCCCGATTTTGGTCCATTTTCGAAATTTTGTTTGCACCAATCTTTGGAAAGAGGTGGAAGTCGAAAAAAAGGTTACCAAAGAGTGCCTGATTTTGGTCCATATTCGAAATTTTGTTTGCACCAATCTTTGGAAAGAGGTCGAAGTCAAAAAAACAGGTACCAAAAAATGCCTGATTTTGGTCCATTTTCGAAATTTTGCTTACACCAATCTTTGGAAAGAGGTCGAAGTCAAAAAAAAAGGTTACCAAAAAGTGCTTGATTTTGGTCCATTTTCGAAATTTTGTTTGCACCAATCTTCGGAAAGAGGTCGCAGTCGAAAAAAAGGGTACCAAAAAGTGCCTGATATTGGTCCATTTTCGAAATTTTGTTAAACTTATCTTTGGAAAGAGGCCGAAGTCGAAAAAAAGGAACGAAAAAGTGCCTGATTTTGGTCCATTTTCGAAATTTTGTTTGCACTAATCTTTGGAAAGAGGTCGAAGTCGAAAAAAAAAGGTCCCAAAATGTGCTCGATTTTGGTCCATTTTCGAAATTTTTTTTATTGCACCGGTCGTTGGATACAGGTCGAAAATAGATTTTGGTCATCATCAAAGGTGGTTCCGAGTCCCAAAATGTGCCCGATTTTGGTCCAATCAACACACGCGAACATAAGAGCAGATAACAACGCACGGCATTTCGAAAATAGCTGACATGAATGATTAGTGAAAAAAAAAAATTTTCGAAAATGGACCAAAATCGGGCACATTTTTGGACTCGGAACCACCTTTGCTGATGACCAAAATCTATTTTCGACATGTATCCAACGACCGGTGCAATAAAAATTTCGAAAATGGACCAAAATCGGGCACTTTTTGGTACCTTTTTTTTCGACTTCAACCTCTTTCCAAAGGTTGGTGCAAACAAAATTTCGAAAATGGACCAAAATCAGGCACTTTTTTTCGACTTCGACCTCTTTCCAAAGATTGGTGCAAACAAAATTTCGATAATGGACCAAAATAAGGCACTCTTTCGTTCCTTTTTTATGACTTCGACCTCTTTCCAAAGATTGGTGCAAACAAAATTTCGAAAATGGACCAAAATCAGGCACTTTTTGGTACCTTTTTTTTCGACTTTGACCTCTTTCCAAAGATTGGTGCAAACAAAATTTCGAAAATGGACCAAAATCGGGCACTTTTTTGTACCTTTTTTTTGACTTCGACCTCTTTCCAAAGATTGGTGCAAACAAAATTTCAAAAATGGACCAAAATCAGGCAATTTTTGGTAACCTTTTTTTCGACTTCGACCTCTTTCCAAAGATTGGTGCAAACAAAATTTTGAAAATGGATCAAAATCAGGCACTTTTTCATACCTTTTTTTCGACTTCGACCTCTTTCCAAAGATTGGTGCAAACAAAATTTCGAAAATGGACCAAAATCGGGCATTTTCTAGTACTTTTTTTCGACTTCGACCTCTTTCCAACGATTGGTACAAAATTTTTTTTTCAAAACGGACCGAAATCGACCACTTTTTTAGTTGGGACCAACTCTGGTGATGGCCAAAGCCCATTTTCAACCTCTTTCAATCGATTGTTTGCAAAAAATTTCGAAAATGGACCTAAATAGAGCACTTTTAAGGATCGGTACCACTTCTAGTGATGTTCAATATCCAAAGATTCACAAAAATGAAAATCTGTTGAACACTTTTTTCAAAACAACGTAAAAAAATATTTTTTCCAAATTAATTGTTATTGACAACTAATAAAATATCTCTTATGCATAATAGTTATGACTCAACGTAAAAAAGAATCAATTGAAAAATAATAGTTATTGACAACTAATAAAATATTTCTTATTGATAATAGTTATGACTCAACAAAAAAAAATCCATTGAAAAATAGTTATTGACAACTAATAAAATATTTCTTATTCATTATACTTAGTTATGACTCAACGTAAAAAAAATCCATTGAAAAATAATAGTTATTGACAACTAATAAAATATTTCTTATTCATAATAATTATAAATCAATTTTTAAAAATAATTATTAAAATTGGGCAATTTTTTCAATCTGAAAAAGGAAAATAATAGTTATTTTGGGTCCCTGATGAAAACCGATCTGAAGATGTGTAATCTGCCAGTGGTTGTTCGCTCCTGCGATAAAGCTGAATTAATGTTACCTGGTGGACGTATGACAAAATTGCCATTTTTGCGAGCTGGCGCTGTTATAATTTGAGATTTTGAACTGGTAGAAAACTTTGTAGAGCAAAAAGGTTCAGCTATCGGTACTTGGTTGGATGATGATGAAAAGACCGATATGCCAACGTATGTTTCATTAATCGAAAATATTTTGGCTTAAGTTTACTTTAGCTGGTGTTAAAAATAGAGAAAAAAAAAAGACGCTCGAATCTAGTTTCGGAGAGATAGACATCGGAAGTTGCGGATATAGGTTTTGGAAAAATGATTATGAGTTGGGAACCCCTGAATGGGAAATGGAAAATATGGGTGCCATAAGAAGGATAATTTAATGGCCTGCAATAATGGTTTGCAAAGTTTTGAAATTTGACCTATAATTTTGGAAGTATATATTACGATTTTTGTGAAATTTCGACATAAAAAGTACGTAAAGCAGAAGTTAAACGATATCGTCGCAAGACGATTCGTCGTTCAACGTTATCGTTCGCAATACATAAAGACGCTGTTAATATTTTAATGTGTGGTGTGGTTATGGCCACCAGCAGGACAAGTTGCAGCAACAGCAACAATTGTAAGACGATTCTCATTAAAAAACTTAAAAATTGTTATTAAAACTCTCGCGACCGATATTTTTATAATGAGAATCACCTTATAATAATTGTTGGAAGCCACACTATCAATGCACGTTAAAAAAATTTGCGTTGCAACGCAAAATTTTGAAATTTTAAAAATGTGTTAATGACCTTAAACTTTTTTAGCATGCTAAGAAAGCTAAATTATTAAGTTTTACAATGAGAATATTCTTATAATAATTGTTGCTGTTGTTGGTTTTTTATTGTTTTTGTCCATAAAAACAGACCTTTAATAAGAATTCATTGAATATATTTATTGTTCGCCAAAAAAAAGGGAGTAAATACCCAAAAATTTAGTGCAAGCTATATACAATTTTCTAAGATAAATATAGGTCATTAACACATTTTTTGGAAAAAATAGGGTTTAAAAAAAATTGGTCGAAATTTCACAAAAATCGTAATATATACTTCCAAAATTATAGGTCAAATTTCAAAACTTTGCAAACTATTATTGTAGGCCATTAAATTATCCTTCTTATGGCACCCATATTTTCCATTTCCCATTCAGGGGTTCCCAACTCATATTCATTTTTCCAAAAGCTATATCCGCAACTTCCAATGTCTATCTCTCCGAAACTAGATTCGAGCGTCTTTTTTTTCTTTATTTTTAACTCCAGTTAAAGTAAACTTATGCCAAAATATTTTCGATTAATGAAACATACGTTGGCATATCGGTTTTTTCATCATCATCCAACCAAGTACCGATAGCTGAACCTTTTTGCTCTACAAAGTTTTCTACCAGTTCAAAATCTCAAATTATAACAGCGCCAGCTCGCAAAAATGGCAATTTTGTCATACGTCCACCAGGTAACATTAATTCAGCTTTATCGCAGGAGCGAACAACCACTGGCAGATTACACATCTTCAGATCGGTTTTCATAGCCAAGCGATGAAAAAATTAAATGAATGAACCATCTGGTCATGGTTCGCTGTTTATTTTGCTAATTGAATGCAGTTGGTTGATGTTCGTCGACTTCTGAATGACAGGAATTTATTCAAGTTTTCTATTCGTGATTAATTTTATTTATTTAAAAATTAAAAATCGCTTAAGAGCTAAACAAAACTGGGACGAGCGATTTTTCTTCTGTTTTTCCTATACGTTTGTAGTGAGTACAAAATTGACACTAGAGAATTTATCGCACAGAAATAGAAAAAATTCTATTTTTTGGTGCGATTTGACACTGAAGATAAATCGCACGTCTCAGATCTGTTTAGACATTGGGTGGTATGAATAAACTGAGTAAAATCTTTTACTCGAACTATTTGCTTAGAAATTTAGCTTTTACTCAGAAAAAATAATTTCGTATGAATAAAAATTTCAAGATGTCATTTGGAGTATTTACTCTGTTATACGATAGCTTTTACTCAGTTTCGTATGAATAAAAACAGGAAAAAGTGAGTAAAAGCTACATTTACTCAAAAAATCTTGAGTTTGTTATTTTGTTGACTCAGAGTATTTACTCAGACTATTTTCGTGCAAAATTATTACGTCTTATACCGCATTCAGTCGTTTAATTTGAATTTACGCGCTTTATAAATATAAACTTATAAAAATTATACTTATTTTACGCGCGTTATACGTTTAAAAATTATACTTAAGCCGGATAAGACTACAATCACAGAAGCTCATCATATTTAGCCAACATCAGAAGTTCATTTTGGGTATTTAAATTAGTGCACCATCGGCGCTACGTAAAAACTTGCTGAAATTAAGAAAAAAACTTAAAGGTCTTTCCTTTTTAAATTCAGATTCAAATTAAAAATGGATTTGCATATTATACCACTTGTGCCGATTGTGGTGGCAAATAACATGCGTGAAAAAAAGCAGTATAAGCAAAGAACACTTGGTGACGAAAAGAACTTCAAACAGTTGTATCGTTTCACACGGCATAATGTGGACTACTTGGCAGAACATTTCTTACCTGAGGATTTGGAACGGCGCGGTGGCGCAATCTCTAGTGTGCAGAAGATGAAATCGTTTTTGCGTTATGTTGGTGATCCAGGCTTTCAGGTAACAAATATGAATATTGGGGTGGTTCTTATATTGGCTTTTTTTTGAATTTTCGACCGGGCACCATCTTAATTGATAAGAAACTATTTCTGTATTTTTTTAAATTTTCTTAATTAATAATTAGGGGCCGCTAAAAATGTTAAAATTTTGTATGTACTAAAAACTTAAAAACACTTTTTTAATCGCTAACTTATTTTTAGGGAGAGGGAGGGGGTGAGGCTTTCTGCATTCTATTTAACTTTGATATAGGCTAATAAAATGTACCAGAGTCAATTCGCCGGATTGGAATTAAAGTTCCCATTCAATGTTATTTTCTGAAAGTTTGACTCATGGTAGCGACCTCTAAAGCTTTTATAAAAGTAAATTAAAAAAATACGTATTCATTAGTTCAGGGCAGAGAATCATATGACGGGGTGCCCTGTCAATTCGAAAAATAAGGACCACCCTAAATCGGCCTAAATAATGTGTTTAGGTTGGCGTGGGTGAAGACCTTGGCATTCACCAGTCTACCGTTAGCATAACCAATTGGTATGTGTGCGAAAAAATTGTGGAAAAGGCGACGAATTGGATGAAATTTCCATGCGATGCTGAGGAGATGAAACAGGTCAAAAAAATTTGGCAGAGAAGATTTACATTTCCGTGCGCAATAGGTGCTATCGACTGTACGCACATTTTGATAAAAAAGCCACACATCTATGGCGATGAGTACGTCAATCGAAAAAATTTGGCATCATTTAACGTACAAGCAACTTGCGACGGAAATGAAATGTTCACCAGCATAAATTGCAAGTGGGCGGGCTCAGTGCACGATGCACGTATATGGCGGAACTCAAACGTTCAACCTGTGCTGAATGAAAATTCAGTGGGCGCTATTCTCTTGGGCGATGAGGGATACCCTTTGACGCCATGGCTCATGACGCCATATCGCGATCCTCAAACGCCAAATGAAACTAATTACAATAAAGTCCATACAAAGGAGCGATGCATAATCGAACGCTTGTTTGGTCAACTCAAACAGAGATTTCCGATATTGCAATCTAAAATGCGAATGGCCACGGAAAGAATTCCGTCGATGATAACCGCCTGTTTCGTGCTTCATAATGTAGCAAAATTTTTGAGCGATCCAGATTTCGAGTTACAAGAAGAAATTGTAAGTGATGAAGGCTTAGGAGTACCACAAATCGACGGAACCAATAACTCTGAGCGTAAACGAGGACAAAAGCGGCGAGAAGCTATTGCAAACTATTTGCAAGGTAGACAAAACTAACTTTTATTTTTAAAATTTGTAATTAACCAATGTATGACTTTTTTAGGTTGTTAAAAAAATGTAAAGTACTTTGTGCTTTAAATAAATGTGGTTTTTTGGATTAAATTCCTTTTCCACAATAAATTGTGGCTTTTTTTAAGTTTTTTTTTTTTAAATAGGTTTTTTTCCAAAATTTGTGTCAATAGCATGTAACTTTTTTAGCAAGTTAAAAAATCTTAATTTATTCCCTTTAAGATGGCATATAGTTTGTTGTAGATTTTTAGAAATCCACCCTTTTTTAGACAATTTTTCTGAAATTTTGATCAGTTTTTTTTTAAATAATTTTTTTTTTTTTCAAAAAATGTGTCAAAAACCTACAAGTTAAAAAAGCTTAATTTATTCCCTTTAAGATGGCATATAGCTTTTTGTAGATTTTTTGAAATCCACCCCCTTTTTGACCGAAAAAACAAAAACATTTCAGAAAAATTTAAATATTTCTAAAAGTATAGATTAAATTTCAAAGGTTTGCTCAATTGTAGGCCATTAAATTATCTTTCTTATGACACTCATATTTTTGATATCCATTAGGAGGTTTCCAACTTATATGGATTTTTACAAAAGCTATATCCGCAACTTCCGATGGCTATATCTCCGAGACCAGAGCGACACTTTTTTGTTTACATATTTATGCTTGGAATTAAAAAGCCAAAGTTTAATCAAAATTGGAGAATGGGAGCTAAAGTAAACTTAAGCCGAAGATCTTGGCATTCATCAGTTGACCGACCGTTTGCACAACTAATTGGTATGTGTGCCAGCAATTAGTATAATAAATTTTTCTAAAATTTTTAACCAATTATTTTTAAGAACCGTTATTTTCTAAAAAATTTGTAAGTAACATATAACTGTGTCAGGCTATTAAGAAAACTTAATTCTTTCTCTTTAAAGTAATGTATAGCTTGTTCTAAATGTTTGTACATATACTAACCCTTTTCTTAACGGAAAATAAGATCTTGTCATAGCCATCTGATCTTACTAGCGCATCTGGGTCCGTTATCATTGAGCAACGGCTCGAAGACACTTTATTTGATTTTGATTTTTTAATTCATGTCGTAGAAGTTGAGATTTGGTGTATAGATACTTGAGGTCAATGACCTTTGGAGCAAAAAAAAAATCGATCTCCTCGAGACAAAAACATCGAAACATCATGTTTTAAGATCGGACTGTAAATACCGGAGATATGACAAAAAATTTAATAAGAGAACCGCTACGTTCGGTAAAAAAATTAAAATCATTTTTGAAAATAGTTTTAATGGAATAATCGAAATACTTCTGTTGGCAAAGTTTAATGATTTTTTGCAAGCTTTAATTATCTGACACTAAAAAGGTACATCAAGATGGTAGGAACTGAGATCTGGTTGGTAAGTACTGGAACGGGGTCCTTGATGTCAGTGACCTTGAAAGAAAAAAATTGGTCTACTCGAGACAAAAAATATTGATATATCATACTTTAAGATCGGACTGTAAATGCTGATGATATGAAGAAAAATGTAGATGCGCGACCTCTATATTCGGTCAAAAAAAAAAAAATTTTTTCGAAACTATCTTGCAAAAATGCTTCAGATTTGATGGTGTGCGGTGAACTTTATTTTTTTTGCCTGTAAAGTGGTACGGTCTAATATACATATAACGAAAAAATAAGAGTTAAAATAATAATTCAGTACATTTGCTGGAATCAGTTTTAATAATTTGTCACAATTTTTAATTTTTTTTAATTTTAAGGAGGAATTGTGGACAACATGAGTATACGCGAACACAATCTGTAGGTATGCTATATAAACGCATCCTATACGTGTTATTTTCATCAACATCTGACAATCCACCTTTAAAGTTAACATCAATGATAAAATACTAATCGCAATTGTTACGCTCGTTAGGTTCCATCATAAAGGTACCCGTAATTTGATCAGCTTTCACAACAATAGCTTTAGCAGCACCATATATTGCAGCAAACACAGAGACATTGCCAGTTCCAACCAACATCGAGAGCAACCTGCAAATAAAATTATTTTGTTTCAATATACCATCAAATACTGCATCATATTGAATAATATTTACTATACTCACTTTGCCAAGAAACAGGTGCAATGATACATCGCATTGCGGTAGTTTATATTGCGCACCTCATCTTTGAGCATTTCTTCGTGTATGCTAAAATAACCATGCGATGGATGTCACGTCATTTGCAGTGGACCCACTGCCCTATTTTTTTATTTCATTGTTGGTGGTAGTATTATTAACCACGATGTTACTATTTGTGAATGTTTTCTTGATGATTCTTGACTGCTGGAGCAGTAGACGCAACTGCTTTCCTATCAAAAATAAAACACTGATATATTTTTTTCTTTTAAATATTTGTTTAGTTACCATTGTGTAGTTGACCGCAGAAGAAGATGGAGCTACAACTGGCACTGGCTGCTGGTGGTTGAGTGGGTGTTCTGTCTTTTAAAAGTATATAAGTCAACTTTTTTGACCATTTATGATGCAGAAACAACGTGTTTTCGATTAAGATCGATCAGCGTTTCGGTGACAGCTACTTTACGTATACAGCTCATCGTCCCATCAGTTGCTTTTTCACCTTTGTACTGACGATCTTCAATGGTTGTAATATAAAGTTAACCACCATCGGGTTTAAGCCATTTGTCACGTGTATACAAAACTGTGTCTAACATGAACTCATAAAGTAGGCAGTAACCCATTCACTCTGATATGATAATGTCCACTTTTTCAATGCCACCCGGCACATAAATTTCATCGATTTTTCACTTCACCACCTTAAAGACATCTGTTAGAATATTAATAACAACTTGCAGCGCGTATTCCACAATATTGGAACAATCCACAATATTGGAACAATCCACAGCAATAACTTAAGCAACACCAGCTTTTGCAGCAAACACAGACAAAATGCCAGTTCCCCAACCAAAGTCGAGAAAAACTATGGCACGAAATTTTATTTTTTTCAATTAAATACAGCACACGCAACTGTGTCGGTGACCTCAGCTGGCACTGGCTGCTGTTGTGGGGCTGGTGGTTGAATGCATGGCGGATTAGTTTTTCTTGATGACTTGGCATTGCTCGAGCTGTAGATGCAACTTCATTTATCTAAAATAAAACACTGATTTTGATATTTTCTTTTTAATATTTGCTTACTTACCAGCTGAAGATTCTTCATCTACAGCTTATTCTTCCTAAGCTCCTTCACGCGCTGTATTTTTTGGCTTCAAAATTTCACTTTATTTCATGCATTTTAACATTTGCATGTAAACAAATCCAATTTCTGACGTTTTGACGTTTAACTTTGACGTTTCAAAACTCAGTTATACAGAATTATAGCAGAGTCGAAAAACCGAGTAAAGTAAAAGATTATTCATACGAATTTAGGCTTTTACTCAGAGCATTTACTTTACTCAGATAGCTTTTACTCAACTCGTTTTTCTTACTTCGGAGTAAAAGCAGCATTTACTCAGTTTTTATTAATACCACCCATTCATGCTGTAAAACACAATGATGGCGTGACGAGATTGAAATTTTTAAACATCACAGATTACCACTTGAAGGCTCATTTTAAAGAGAAATAATGGTACTAAATGATGTTATTATCACATATGACTTGAAAAGGTTGAAACAAAATTTAAATAATTATATTTGGAAAAAAAATTCTCCTGGCTTCAAATGTCTTTAAGCGCGCATGTAATTTTTTCTTTTATTAGTACAAATCCAAAATAAAATTTTAAGCGAAAAAAAGGTGGGTTTTTTCATAAAAAGCGCTTCTGTATGGTTTGAAATGGATTTGGTCCAGCATGTTCCATTTTGTCATATTTATCAAAAATTATTTGGAAAATGTACACTATTATTTTTAAAATATTTCAGACGAAACGGCAAACGATAAGAAAAACTGTTTGCTTGATTTTGACATTTAAATCGTTTGAATTTTATTTGTATAAAGTCATATCTGACGATTTCATTCGACACTCCAGCTGTTATACATGTTGGACGTTTTTTTCGTTTTACAAAAAGCAAAAGTTTCGTCCGCACTAAAATTTCGTGTGCTAGACGAACGATTCGCAATACATAAAGATGCTGTAAGTTTTCCATTTACAATTTTATACAATTCAATGCCTAAACAGAACAGTGCGATTTTTCTTTTGTTTTTCCTATACGTTTGTAGTGAGCATGGAACAATATAGTCTAAGAGCCAGTGGCCGACAGACTTACGGTATTTTGTAAAGCTCTATATTTTTTTTTATTGACTCTCTGATACCTGCCATACATGAGATGGAAAGTCGTTAGTTCGACTGGCGGTTCCTATATAGACGGAGAGCCCGCTGTAGAAAAGTCGAGTGTATAAGATTACACCATGGGACCTATGCCAAATGATAGAGCTCGATAAGCCTAAATAGAAAATATAGGGTTGCCTTGCCAAAGCCTGTCCTAAACTAGGGTTGCCACCCGTTTTTTTGGGTCAATTTTTTTTAATAAAAAGTGTATAAGATTACAGCATGAAAGTGGTGTTAAATGATAGAGCTCGATGAGCCTAAATAGAATATCTAGGGTTGCCTTGCCAAAGCCTGTCCCGATGGCCGAAAATGCCCGAAATTTAGCCAATTTTGCTATTCTAATTAAAACTGTAGAACATAACAGCTCCAAATGTATGCCAAAAGATAGAACATGAAGAGGCCTAAATATAATACCTTGGATTGCATTGTTGAATCCTGACGCAAACATGGGTTTTCACCGGTTTTTGGGTCAATTTTTATTAATGAGGATAATAGCTTGAAATTTGTGCCAAATGATAGATATTGAAAAGCCTAAAAAGAATACATAGGTTTGCCTTGCCAACGCCTGTCCCGATGGCCGAAAAAAACCCACTTTTGGACGACTTTTTTCTTAATAAAAAGTGTATAAGATTACAGCATGAAATGTGTGTCAAATGATAGAGCTCGACGAGCCTAAATAGAATATCTAGGGTTGCCTTGCCAAAACCTGTCCTAAATTAGGGTTGCCACCCGTTTTTTGGGTCTACATTTATTAGAAAACATTTTATGGTTAAAGATTCCAGCTTCAAATGTATGTCAAATGATAGAGCTCGATTAGCATAAAAATAATATTTAGGGTTGCCTTGCCAAAATCTGTCCCGATGGCCGAAAAAACCCACTTTTGGACGACTTTTTTCTTAATAAAAGGTGTATAAGATTACAGCATGAAATGTGTGTCAAATGATAGAGCTCGACGAGCCTAAATAGAATATATAGGATTGTCTTGTCGAATCCTGTCCTAAACTAGGGTTACCACCCGTTTTTGGGGTCAACTTTTCTTAAATGAGTGGCAACCCATGTTTAGGACATGATTCGACAAGGCAATCCTATATATTCTACTTAGGCTCATCGAGCTCTATCATTTGGCATACATTTGGAGCTGGAATCGTTAACCATAAAATTTTTTCTGATTAATGTTGCCCCAAAAAATGGGTGGTAACCCTAGTTTAGGACAGACCTTGGCAAGGCAACCCTATATATTCTCTTTAGGCTCATCGAGCTCTATCATTTGACATACATTTGGAGCTGTTATATACTACAGTCTTCAACTGACACTTGTTGCAAGCTGACGTCGTGATTTTATAATGCCTGAATCGCTTTGTGTAAATTGTAAAAATAAATGTTTAAATTGTGTGGGTGATAATATTATTTCCCTAATTTCTAAGCTGTCGGACGATTTAAAAGAAGTTAAATCTAAATTATTTGCTTTAAATGTAGTGAAAGATGATAATAAACAAAATTTGATTTTTGAACATACTAATGGTGCTGCTAAAGAAGAAAAGAAAAACAGCTGTTTCGAAATTTGCCTTAGAAAACATCGTCTCGACAAACACATCAGAGTATTCTCTTCGTTCTCGTACTCCCGAAAATCTAACTATTCGTAATGATGCAGAAAACTCTCTGCCGGCTTCTGATGGCAGCGATGTTGGGGATGCCGTACGCGAAGCCAGTAAGCCGAATGATGAGTCATCTATTGCATCGAATGCAAAGCATAGCGAAAAGTCTTCGCCAAAGAATACTGCTGTTGCTGCTGTTGTTGATAATGAGTTTAATGACCGATCATCTGTTTCTGCTAAACTGTCAACTGAGATTCCATCATCTCCTTTTGTTTCCATTACTGCCGCTGCTGCTGCTGTTGATGACGTGGTGAGTGGCATCGATAACCTTTTGTCTTCTCCCTTGCCTATTTACTCAAATGCTGTATGGAACACTGTGCATGGCAAGAAATATAAGAGACAGACTTCACGAAATGCTGTCGCTATTGCAGACGCCGCTTGTTTAAATCGTCGATCTGTTCGTAGTTCCCATGTTTCTGTGGATGATGATGACGTCATAAACAGGTTATCACCGCGTGCACATATGATTCCTTCATCACCATATGTTTCTGCTTCTGCTGCTGCTAATGTAGTTGGTGCTGCTGATACTCTTTCATCTGCTGTATCGCCTGTATTTTCTATTGATGTGCGTAAATCAGTTCGCAATAACAATTATATAAATAATGTAAACATTGTTGTTGGCAATAATAATAGTAAAGAGCTAGATATTGCTACAGCAAAGAGAACATGCTGACATGATTATAAATTATGTTTCATCCCATGCTAAAATTCAAAAAGACACAATGTGCTGTTTCATACTTGTTAAGAAAGGTACTAAATTATCAAGTTTAAAGAAGGTTAATTTCAAATTAGAAATTGATGAGAGTGATTACGCTAAGGTTTCCGACCCAACATTGTGGCCATCTGATGTGAAAGTTCGCGATTTTTCTTTTTTATTAAAGGGAGTTGCGAATCAAACAGTTCGTTAATGCAATGTTTGGAATCTGATCTGGTCCCGGAGCTCGCACCGCAAGCCCAACCAGTCATAAGTGGATGTTTAGATGGCAGTATAGTGTGAAACAGTAGATCATATTCTTTATATTATCAAAATGCAGGCGGCATCCGCACTAAATGCTCTCATTTTTTACTAGCGATGTCTCTGCAAGAGTATGACATTGTTGTTATAACTGAAACATGGCTCCATGAAAACATCTTTAATGCAGAAATGTTTGCCGACTTTTATAATGTATATCGTGTTGATCGCTGCAGTGTTGCAACAGGTCGTGTAAAAGGTGGTGGAGTTATTATTGCTGCTAAGTCTATTTTAGATAGTAAATCAGTAAGCTTACCTAATAATAGTGGACTCATAGAACAAATTTGTGTTAAGATAAATTTTGCTGAGGATAAATGTATTTATATCATTATCTCTTATATTCCTCCAAACAGTAATTACGATATATATAATGATCATATAAATAATATAAGTTTTGTTTTAAATCAGATAGATTCTATACAGCAAATAATAGCTTTAGGTGATTTTAATCTTGGGTGTATTTCCTGGCTTTATGACAATAGAAATTTATTACCATATAACTACAATTCTGATATTGAATCGTTAGTAGTAAGCTTTTTTCTGTCAAATGGATTTAATCAATTAAACTCTTTTAAAAATGATTTAGATAGGATATTAGATCTGATATTTGTTACTGGTGACTTGAAGGCGACCTGTGAACTGAACTTATCTCCAATTTCAAAAAATTCTATTCACCATAAAGCTCTGACGCTTCATTTCGAATTTTACAAATTTAGCCCTTTAGATGTAAACTTATTTAATGAACTTGATTATGTGAAGGGAAATTTTTTGGAGATCAATATGTATTTAAGCTCGTGTGACTGGTCCTCACTAGATTTCATTGATGATCCAAATATAGGATATAAATTTATTTTTGATTCATTTCAGTCTGCTATTACCCTTTTTGTCCCTCTAAAATCAAGAGTTTGCAATAACAAACCACCTTGGTTTAATGCGAATCTTTTGCACTTAAAAAATGTAAAAAATAAAGCTTACAAAAAATTCAAAAGGACTAACTGCATTTTGGATAAATTGCGTTATATGCATTTGCGGAAAGAGTTTGATTTCCTACACAAATTTCTGTATGACAAATATACTTCAATGATTGAGTCTCAGTTAAAATTACTTAAATCCGAAATCTTTTTGGCAGTACATAAATGATAAGCGTAAAACAAATGGCTTTCCATCATGCATGAGATTTGGTAATTCTACATCAACCGATTCATTGCAGTCATGTAATCTTTTTGCAAAATTTTTTCAAGAAGTCTATGATAAATATGAGAACACTTCTTGGTATGGGATGGATGCTTATGAATCTAATCTTGACTTAAGCAATATTTTCATTGTGAATGAGGTGGATGTCTTAAACGCTATCGCTTGTTTAAAACCTAGTTTTAAGCATGAAAAGGATGGATTCCCACCCATGTTTTATAAAAAGTGTGCTGGTAATATCGCTAAGCCATTATCCACATTATTTAATTCTTGTTTTGAGTCTGGTTCATTTCTCGATATTTGGAAAATTTGCATCATTGCCCCCATATATAAATCTGGTGATCGTATGTATGTATTTATAGAGCTATTGTAAAGCAGCCTACTTTTGCTAAATTGTTTGATATAATTATCAAAAATAAACTTTTTAACCACGTAAGAGCAGCTATATGTGAAGCTCAACATGGCTTTCTCCCTGGCAAATCCACTTGCACAAATCTGACATTGATTTCGAAATATATTGTTGCGGCCATGGTAGAGTATAAGCAACTTGATGTTATATATACAGATTTTTCGAAAGCTTTTAATAAAATTGACCATTCCATTCTCTTAAAAAAATTAAAAATATATGGTCTTTCCGATTTGCTTTTAAAATTTTTTGATAGTTTTTTGACTAAGCGTAAATTATTTGTTAAAATTGGG
Organism: Tricholauxania praeusta; assembly: GCA_949775025.1. Lineage (NCBI taxonomy): Eukaryota > Metazoa > Arthropoda > Insecta > Diptera > Lauxaniidae > Tricholauxania > Tricholauxania praeusta. Next base: position 86,467,234 of record OX459031.1, read on the forward strand.
AATATTGTTTCTGATATTGCAATCGATGCGTCGTCTGGTATTCCGCAAGGTACACATTGTGGCCCACTTTTATATATATTATTTATTAACGACTTACCAAAAGTCTTTAAAACACTCCACCTGTTTACTTTTTGCAGATGATGTCAAATTATTTCGTAGGATATCATGCATTTCAGACTCCATGTTGCTTCAGAGTGATTTATCATCTTTTAATCATTGATGCTTATGCAATAATCTAGCATTGAATATAAACAAATGTTGTATTGTTTCTTTTGCGAAGTGTGTTCAACCCATAACTTTCGATTATTGTATTAACAATAACCTATTACTAAGGAAGCAAGAAATTAAGGATCTTGGAGTTATTTTTGACTCAAGCTTCACATTTAAATCTCACTACGATTACGTGGTTTCGAAATCTTATGCTATGTTAGGCTTCATTAAAAGAAATTTTGTTAGTTTTAAAGACCCCATGACAGTTAAAGCTCTTTATATATCTTTGGTTAGAAGCATATTGGAGTATTGTTCGATTATATGGGATCCCTTCTATACCGATAGTTCAAATCGAATTGAAAAAGTTCAAAGGAACTTTTCTAGGTTTGCATGCTATAAATTGCGATGGCCAGATGGAGTCCCTTGTTATGACTCAAGACGTAAACTCTTAGGGCTACAGTCTTTAAAAGACCGTCGTACATCCTCTTCTTTGATTTTTGTTCATAATGTTCTGTCTAGTAAAATTAATTGTTTAGAGATTTCTGATTCATTTGTGATATATGTACCAAATAGAAATTTAAGAAATAACCGTATGTTTGAAGATCAAGTCCATAGGACAAATTATGCTCTAAATGAACCGATTGCTAAGTGTATTCGTATTTGTAATAATCATTCACATTTGTTAAATTTTAGTCTAAGTTTAAACTTATTTAAGCTTAATTTATTTGCTTTATTTAATTAAATTAAGGTTATAGTCTGTAAGATTTATTCTGTAGACCGAAATAAATAAATAAAAAAATTAGAACAAAATTGGCTAATATTCGGGCATTTTCGGCCATCGGGACAGGCTTTGGCAAGGCAACCCTGAATATTATTTTTATGCTAATCGAGCTCTATCATTTGACATACATTTGAAGCTGGAATCTTTAACCATAAAATGTTTTCTAATAAATGTAGACCCAAAAAACGGGTGGCAACCCTAATTTAGGACAGGCTTTGGCAAAGCAACCCTAGATATTCTATTTAGTGTCGTCGAGCTCTATCATTTGACACACATTTCATGCTGTAATCTTATGCACTTTTTATTAAAAAAAATTGGTCCAAAAAACGTGAGGCGACCCTAGTATAGGACAGGCTTTGGCAAGGCAACCCTAGATATTCTATTTAGGCTAGTCGAGCTCTATCTTTTGATACCCATTTCATGCTGTAATCTAATACACTTTTTATTAAAAAAAATTGGCCCAAAAACGCGAGGCAACCCTAGTTTAGGACAGGCCTTGGCAAGCAACCCTATATATTCTATTTAGGCTCATCGAGCTCTACCTTTTGACACCCATTACATGCTGTAATGTTATACACTTTTCATTAAGAAAAAAGTCGTCCAAAAGTGGGTTTTTTTCGGCCATCGGGACAGGCTTTGGCAAGGCAACCCTATATTTTATTTTTAGGCTCATCGAGCTCTATCATTTGACACCAATTCCATGCTGTAATCTTATACACCTTTTATTAAGAAAAAAGTCGGCCAAAAGTGGGTTTTTTTCGGCCATCGGGACAGGCTTTGGCAAGGCAACCCTAGATATTCTATTTAGGCTCATCGAGCTCTATCATTTGGCATAGGTCCCATGGTGTAATCTTATACACTCGACTTTTCTACAGCCGGCTCTTGGGCTAATAGATTCATTTAGGCTTGAAAGGTGTAAAAATTTGACCTAGTTCAACGTTATAGTGTAAAGGCTGATGCTTGGATATTTTATAGTACTGGATTATTGTTATTGAAAAAAAATAATGGCAGATACCTACGATGGTTCCAAGGTCATGGCAGACACTTTTGAAAGTCCAAAAAACAGAAAATAAAACTAAAAATGTACGGTATTTTGACAAAGCTGAATGTATATATGATGTTAATAATAATATTCTAAGCTTATATTTACCACGGCAGACATTCTCCCCGGTTCTACCATCCCAGCAAACAACCGAACGTTACCTACGTATGGCGCGAGCAAACACATGTATACACGGAAAAAAAATTCTGTAAAAATTCATTGGATTTCCGACAATAATTGCAGTTTTTTCCTGTTAGGCCCAGATAGTAAGCGTAAAACTGTAATAAGTGATTGTGATTGTCAATGAAAAATTACATTGCTCACAATGTAAAATTTAGTATTTACTCCGAAAAAATTTTAAAAACGAAAATTTTACTTTTTGTTCATATTTTATTTTTTCTTATTTTTTGTTTCATTATATTTACTTCCTAACCATACTTCTTAACATAGCACGAAATAGAGAACCAGCCTGGCAACATTCATATAATTATTTTCTTGTAACCATATATCTACATTTTATGTCGTATTTGTACAACGCAGGTGACAAAAAAGTAATATCGAATCATAAGATAAATAATTTATTATGTGATACTTTTTACAGTTTACCCTGTAATTTTTATTTGTCGATCATATGAAATTTTTAATAATTATTTAGTACTTTTTCTAACTAAAGTTTTCCCTGACCACATTGTATATTTTCCATTCTGAAACTGTAATAATAAAGTCTTAGAGTGTAATGATTGCAGTTTGCGCATCAACTTGTACTAAGTATTCCATGAAATTAGAAGTTACAGGGCTATACGACAATTTTTTCTGATTATTTTGCTTTTTTTGAATATCTCACGTTATTTTTTACAAAACCTTTTTTTTCGTGTAAGGCAATAATCATACTCACTTCAATATCTATTCAATGTGTAATTAAATAAACTAGTGTGCAAATAGTAAGTAAATCTGTACAGGCTTAGATACATATTTATTACCGTAAAATGCTTAATTGAGGAAAAAGACCTATTATAAAAGCATATAATTGCAAAGTTTGTCTTTGTTTGTTATTCAATATTAATATATAAAATGTTGTTTTAAAAAAATTATTTTACTATTCATATCTGCTATATTTACATCTTATCCTTCGATATCATCATCAGAATCGTTAACATGTTCACTATATTGCTTCTGATCATCAGACGAATTGGTATCTGTAAAAATTAAAGTTAAATATGATATGGAAGTGAATTGAGCCAAGCATTGAACATTATGATAATTAAAAGAATATAGATTTATTTGAAATAAAATAACCTACGAGTTTTGCAATTAAATCGCTTACAGAACTTGGAAACCATCTAAAAATGTAAGAACTATTTTGTTCTTTCCAACCTAGTTCCAAACGACTTAACGAGGTGGGGTTTTTTTGGAAAGCATTTTACAACATACTTGAGATGTAATGTGCCCGTAAATATTGTTGATAAAGCTCACTTTTACATGGTGGTACAGAGCTAGCATCAATACTTTTTTATTGAATTCTTCATTAATTTCTTCAGCCTTGTAACAATTAATAAAAAGCTGGAACCTGCCGTCATTCACGTCTTTCGATTTTGTCGCATTATATATTCGACAAGTGAAATTTTGAATAACGTCGAAAAGTTCTTGTAGCTGATCCTCCGTTAAATCAATGCTACCAAGTGTTGCAAAGGCTTTCTGGTATTCAATATTATTTTTTAATAAGGTGAAGGGTCTTTTTTCCCCTTATTAAAAAAAGCGGGATTAAAATCGCAGCCTGTAAAGTAGTGGTCGGCAGAGCGCAAATATCAAATATTTTCTTACGCTCACAAGGGATTCTACAAGGCAACCCTATATATTCTATTAAGGCTCTTCGATATCTATCATTTGGCACAAATTTCAAGCTGTTATCTTCATTAATGAAAATTGACCTAAAAAACCGGTGAAAACCCATGTTTGGGACAGGACGCAACAATGCAATTCCAGGCATTTATTATTAGGCCTCTTTGAGTTCTATCATTTGGCATTCATTTCGAGCTGTTATGTACTACAGTTTTAATTAGAACAATAAAATTGGCTAAAATTCGGGCATTTTCGGCCATCGGGCTCGTCGAGCTCTATCATTTTGCATGCATCCCATCCTGTAATCTTATACACTCGACTTTTCTACAGCCGGCTCTTGGACTACATGTGATTTCTTACTGCAGGAGTTGAATTTTAGCTATAAAATGCTTTTGTTTATAAAATCTATTAACTATCCATAAAACTCGCTTACATATTAAGCATTGAGCATTGCCAAACAAATGTTCGACAAAAAATATCTATTTTGCCATTTGATTTTAAACATTTTTGCAGTGCATTAACGAAATAACAACCTCAGTTTGTAGTTTGCTTACTCTCGCTTAAGCTCTTCGTTTGCTCACGAGCATATGGGGTGCCGACCACTGTTATAAAATCTATGAACTATCCATAAAACTCGTTTTCATATTAAGCATTGCGCATTGCCAAACAAATGTTCGACAAAAAATATCTATTTTGCCATTTGATTTCAAACATTTTTGCAGTGCATTAACGAAATGAGAAGCTCAGTTTGTAGTTTGCTTACTCTCGCTTAAGCTCTTCGTTTGCTCGCGAGCATATGGGGTGCCGACCACTGCTGTAAAGGCATGAAAACCAACCAAACTTCTACTACACGGAAAAAAAAATTCTGTAAAAATTCTTTGAAAATCCGATAAAAATTACAGTTTTTCCCTGTAATGCCCGGATAGTAAGCGAAAAACTGTAATAATTGATTATGATCAAACGATAATTCCGTTTTGTTAAATTTATAATATGCAGATATAACAAGTTAAAATTCTAGAGCTTGTTATGTTTATTTTGTGAAATATTTTGTCATATTCCACATATAGCAATAATCAAAGTTACGAATGAATAAGCACATTTCACTTCGCAATACAATTAATATTGTTGGCATCTGAAATCAATATTTACAGTGTGAATTTGTAAAATTTCAAATTAGAAAAATTTGAATTTTTACTTTACATCATAATACTTTTATTATTAAAAGTCAGCAATAATTGGAGAATCATAGAATATTTTTTACTGTTAGAAACAGTAAAACTTGACATCCTCAGAAATTAATTTGCACAGTAAACAAGTAGTCCGGGAGGTAGCGTTGCATTTTTCGAAGCAATTTCGTCACACTTAATTTTTCTTGCAATAGATATTTTAAGTATAGGTGGTACTCGAAATAAAAGTCAGTCGCCAGAATCGTGGTGAGCCTGGTTGAGTTGCCGACAAAAAAAAAGTGTTGCTCAATAACTCGAAAAGTAAGTCACAACTAGAAAAACACGTTAGGATCAATGTTTTAGAGCAGAAAAAACCACATCACGCATGTTAGAAAAATCCCCAAATGACAATATTTGACCCACTTTTCATCGTTTTAAAGTTTCCAATAAATATTGTTATTTTGAGCAAAAAGAGTTATTTTAATAATAATAATAATAATAATAGAGTTTAGCTACTACAGCTATTATAGCCTTCTTAGCTATTTAGCATTGAAGCTTTATACCAAGTAAAAAGCTTATTCAATAAAAAATGGAATAGAAAAAATTATCATGCACATTAATTTGTTATTTATTTTATAATTTTTTCTTAGCTTTATCGCACTTTCTCAACATACCCACTCACACCATGTAAAAATAGACATATAGATATTAAAATAATTATATGTATAAATTTACGTGGTCCAAGGCATAAATGTTAGAAAAAATTTACCCAGCATGCTGTGGGGCTCGGACAACACAAACAAAAAAATTCACACCACCATTAAGCTACAAATTTATCTACAGTTAGTTTTCAGTCTAAGCTTGAGTTGACCTTTTGACAAGCTAATGTTATAAACTTCGCAATTATTAATAAGAGTTGTCATGCGATTAAAAGGAGCTGTAGCCATATAATTAGTTCTACTAACCGGTTGATAAAATAACTGATAAGAGTTACGAGTACTCCTCCGATTACTATTAAAATGTATATAGTTAAGAAGCTCTGGTGCAGCAAGAGACCCAGTTACAAGTTGATGCAGATAAAGTATATCCGCAATATTTCTACGCGAGCTCAAAGACTGCATATGTAATAACTTTAAACGATCCTCATAAGGAGGAAGGCTTAAAGGATCAATCCAATTTAAGCCATTGAGAGCAAAACGAATAAAATTTTTTTGAATTCTTTCAATTCTATTTATATGAATATTATAAAATGGTGACCATACTTGGCTAGCGTACTCTAAGTGAGGGCGCACTATTGTATTATATAAAGTCACCGTTACTAAAGGGCTATTAAATTCTTTTGCCCACCTCTTAATAAAGCCAAGCAGAGATGAGGATTTTTTACAAATTTGATTAATATGCTCATTAAAAGTCAACTTAGTATCAAAATGTATACCTAGGTCTTTGACTACATCGACACGACAAATATTTTTATCTTTTAATTTATAATCAAATTCCACAATAGTTTTCTTCCTGGTAAAAATCATAGCTTGGCATTTATCAGGATTAAGATGTAAGTTATTCTTAGAACACCAAACTTCAAAGGATTTCAAGTCAGACTGAAGTGGAATAGTGTCACCAACCCCCTTTACGTTCCTGTAAATTTTCATGTCATCTGCATATACTAACAGATGGGAGTTTTTAATAACATGTGTAACGTCATTAATTGCTAAAATGAACAGGAGCGGCCCCAGGTGGCTTCCTTGTGGAACACCTGATGTCGCGCTAAATGGGGAGGAAAACACTCTCCTAAATTTTATTTGATACGAGCGATCAGATAAATAAGATTCAATCCAGCTGATAAAACTTAAGGGAAATCCAAGTTTCTTTAACTTAAACAAAATCAAATTATGTGGTAATTTGTCAAATGCCTTACTGAAGTCAGTGTAGATGCAGTCAACTTGCCCACCAGAGTCTAAAGAGCTTAATGCAAAAGAAGTGAAATCAAGGAGGTTAGAAACTGTAGATCTGCCATTAACAAAACCATGCTGACGAGTTGTTATGACTTCACCACAGCACACCTTAACCTGATCGTATATAATATGTTCAAAAATTTTCGGTATTGATGATAACTTAGCCACGGGCCTATAGTTTGAAACATCATTCTTACACCCTTTCTTGAAAATGGGGCTAATGTATGCATTTTTCCAAAATTTAGGAAAATAGCTTTCTTGAATTGATCTATTAAATAAAATACTGAGGGGCTGACTCAGCACAGAGCTACAGTTTACTAAAACTGTCGCAGGAATACCATCCGGCCCGGAGTTGAAGTCATCATCAACAGATGAAATATATTTCTCTATGAGGTCAGGAGAGAAAGATATCTCATTAACCGAAACTAAAGGGTCATTATCCATATATTCAAAATAGTTGATTTCAGGGCTAAATAAATCCGTAGAAAACGATTCATTAAACAAATTAGCAAACAACCCGGCTATAACTTGTGGGTCGCTAGTGAGCCCATCAACTGTTTTAAACTCAGATGGACACCCGTCAGATTTTTTTTTAGAATTAATAAAACCCCAAAAATTCTTGGGGTCATGAAGAATATTCAGCCTAATTTTATTCAAATATTCAGAATAAACCAAAGCTGACATATCTTTAAATTCAAGAAACAGTCGCTGATAAGCAACAAGGTCATTACGGTCCTGGCTACAAACGTATTTATTCCATGCCCTATTACGGCCATTGCGAACTTTTTTCAAATCCTTTGTATACCAGGGGTACGAGGAATTATTAACGTACCTCCTTGTATATGGAACCGACAATGCTATGGCAGAAAAAAGTTCACCATAGAAAAATTTAATGCAATCATCAAATGTATTGTTATTAAAAAAAATGAGTAAGTCGTCTAATTTATTTCTTAAATTTTCATTCAATTTTAAAAAGTCAGCTTTCTTAAAATTGAATTCGTAAATATTAATGGATGAACATGCATTAGTCAAATTTTCATTGTCAGATTGGTACACAATACTCAAAGGTGGATGATAGGAATCTACCGTAGACAGAGCATGGATAGCATTTCTTACAACAACATTGCTATTATTTGTAGCCAAGACTAAGTCAACTTGTCGTCCATGGCAGTTAGTTATACAACTTACTTGTTGTAAATTTGAAAGTATTTCGTCAACAAAAATTTGTTGTTGTCGAGTTTTTGGACAAGATGCATAAAAATATGTACCATCGTCCGAAGGAGTCCATTTTAGGTCAGGCAAATTAAAGTCACCTAACAACAAAATGTCGTCATTAGTGTCTAGTTCATTAATAATATATTCTACGGCCATCGAAAGACATTCGTAGACATCTGCGCTACTATTTGGAGGAACATAAGTGTTAAGAATGTATAAATTAGAGTTACATTGTGTAACCTTAACACATAACAGTTCAATATTAGATGCACAGGAAATTTCAACTAATGAACTGGTTAAATGATTTTTTATAGCTATTAAGACGCCTCCACCAACAGAAGAAAGATCTTCCAAGTGTCTGTCTCTTCTAAAAACATGGAAACTATTATCAAAAAGTTCCATATTGAGAAAGCTGTTGTTTAACCAAGTTTCGGTAAACACGATAATATCCTCAGAGAAATTCTGAGTTGATAAAAAGATATCTTGCGTCTTGGAACGCAAACCCCTTACATTTTGATAGTAAAGGGATAGCCGTTTCAGTTTTTTGAATTGGAACGTGCAGTTTTATCATTTTTTTTCGATTTAAATTCTGAAATATAGATATTATCCACCCATGCTTTAGATTTAAGAATGGCAGAAACATGAGAAGATGCCACTGTTATTTTAAAAGACGCATGAGTTGGTTTATTACCGAGTTTCCTGCAAGAAACGAAGGCGTCGGCAGGAATAATTTGATTTTGTCTGATAAAATTTTTTACGCTGTCAGAGGTAGTGTTGGAATGAAGTCGTGAAATAAAAATCGATTTTAACCTTGGTAATGCCTGCAGGGAAACCGATGGCACAGAGCTATCAATCGCAACATCCACCCGCGGATTAGCCAAAATTGACAGAGGATTATTTATAGTGGAGGAAGGAGATGGAAGATTGCTACTAGAGATTATAGCGGGAAAATTGGGAGTGGGTGAAGAGGTATTTAGAGAGCAATCCACGGGAGTTTTGTCACGACTGACGGCCGCACCGCCCACCCTCCCCACATTACCCAGATTTTTATTTAATTTCTTATTTAATTTCTTATTAGACTTTCTTTTCTTTTTTAAGGAAATAGCTTGTTTAGGTAAAGTGGAGATCGAAGGAGTGGAAGCAAAAACCATAGTAGCCTCGGTAATAGTTTTATTTTGCAAACTAACATCCGGTGAAGTAGCCTCATTAAGGCTTTTTTCAATTTGGGGATAATAGTTAAGAATATCTCTGAAATTATTATTCAGATTGTTAAGATTTTCCCCAAATTGCTTAATTTTTTCGTAAAAGACCGACGGGGAAAGGGGTCTGCAAGATGGACAGTACCATTGCAGGCCCGAATGGACAGAGCATAATAAATCAGTAATAGATTTTGCTAAGTTTACACAAGAGGCATGAAACACCTGTTCACAGGGACCTGAACAGGAAAACATAGAATTCAATATATTTTGGCTTTTGCACTGATCTCTTAGAGAGCAAGCTAACAAATTTTTAGAGGAAAAATAATCCATCTTGAAATCTTAAAAAAAAAGAAAGCAATTTAAAATATTTTTAAAGCAGTGCAAAAAGGGTTAAAAATCAAGCAAAAAATTCACCCGCTAAGCAGCAACAACAAACACAACAGAATTTAAAGTCTAGCTTTGTATACGAACAAAGCACAAAAGCGAATCAAAAACAAAACTGTTGCACTGCTTACACTGATTTATTTTGCTTGCAGAAAGTAAGTTAATATTAACATAAATGTATGTTTGTGTGTTACGCAAAATAAACAAAACACAAAATTAAAGCAAAATTATTAATATAATCATGCAATTTTTTAAGAAACGACACTGAATTAAACACAAAATTTATTAATTATTAACTAGCAAATATTAGAAAATAATAATAACAAAATCACAATACACTTAAGAACACTACCGACACTGACAAAGAGACGAAGTCAACTGAAGTTAGGCGAAGTGTGGTTTTCAGATTTAAATGAATAATATTAATTTAAGACTTTCAATTAAAACCGTATTATTTCAAAAATCCCGATGATCATGAGTAATTTTAAGACTATAAAAAGTGAGTTAAATCTTGTATGGAAATTTTAAAGGCATGAAATTTATGTATTTTTATCTCCTCTACAACATATTTTTCTACTTGTAGCTTACTTTCCGAGTTATTGTGCAACATTTTTTTGTCGGCCTATTATAGCACAATTCTGGTGGCTTTCGCTTATTTCGAGTATCAGCTTTAACTTTAACATCATTTGCAAAAAAAAAAATTAGTGGGAAGAAATTGGTTCAAAAAATGTAAAACTACCTCCCGGGCTAAAGGTATTCATATATGTAACATTTGATACGTATATACACTCAAAAAATTAAGTAAACATAATTAAAAATATTATTTTTAACACTACAATTATTATGATCAATACCATTCATACATAATATATTGGGGATACTATTTGATTATTTTAAATACATACAATGAATAACACTTGAATGCAAAGAAAGTTTAATTCATTGCAGATTTTTTAATAATTACTATAATTTTATAAAATTTTGATACTTTTGTTTATTTAATTTTAAATAATGAAATAAAACTATTCCTAATGTATTGAACATTAAATGAAACTGATGATAACAACATTTGTAGTAGTAATGTTAAAAATAATAAACGTGATATTTAAAAAAATGCTTAATAATATCAAAATTGTATAATCTAAAATTATCTAATATTTTAAAACTAAACTCTGACGTGCATTATATATGCAAGTAATAACAAAAAATAAATAGACAAATTACCACAAAAATAATTCTCATTGAATTTTTTTATTTAAGTATTATTCCTTTACAATGTTTCTTGTGAACTATATTTTTGTTCATTTAATAAAGTGACTATAACTATTTTTTAACAAATTAAGGAAACGACAGTAAAAATCATTACGAAACAAGTATGCATAACTTAGCTTAACACTTATTAACAACATAAGTATTTCCATTGCATTGTTTGACCATGTATGTAATGTCATGAACATCCTCTAATTTATGACATTTAAATTTAAATTTTTTAGGATTAACTCGAAAAACTTGAAAATGTGAATCAAAATACTAACTTTCAATTTCATGAGAAAGAAAATTAATTTGTTGATTATCAAATAAACATAGGATATATTGAATGATTGAAAAACATGGCCCTAATTCAGTGAAAATCATGATGACGTCATTAGAATGAATTTCAGAACCCATATAGTCAATCCATTTAACTATTTTTAATTTATCAGGATTAATATTTGAGGGTCATACGCGTGCTATATCGGCATAGTCTTGCAAATTTGTCAAAATAATTTTTGTGATTGGACCGCATATAGGATGAAATAAAGGAACACTTTTCGTACTGAATTTATGATGTAATTTTAATTGATGTTTTAGTGCTAAGGTATAAGGCAGGTTTCTTCGTGAAACTGTGGCTCTAGCTGCAATTTTCGAATCCCTGTGTTTACTTTCAAATCGCATTGACCAAAAGTGAACAACTGGATCAGCTATCTTCATTATTCTAGGGTAATGCAAAAGCAGATAGTGTTTCGGCTTCAATGGTTTTTGCAAAACTTTTCGATATAATTCTAAGTGTTCAGAAATGAGAGAATTCAATAAGTCTGGGCTTCCAATGCAATACACTTTTGCCAATAAAATATTCAAAATTTCAGCTTATGTAGTGTAAACTTCCCAAATCTTACTATCTTCCGGTATAAGGTCACCGAAAAATAATCCGAAATGTCTGATTAAGCAAAGGACCTTTGAAGATGTTAATTTCAAATTCAATTGCTTAATATTATCAGGAGACCACTCAGGTGAATTATTTCTTCGTTCATTTCGACCAAAGTTAAAAGAATTTATTCTATCATTAATAGTATCCGCTAAAATAATATTTTCTTTATAAATAAAATGAAATAATATGTCTGCTAATTCGTATTTACAAATTCCCTCCAACAAAACGTGCATTGCGTCGACACTAAAATTTTTAGTTACATGAAATTGGTGGACATTGTTCCAAATACGCTTCTCCTTTATACCGAATTTATTTAAATGGCTATGGGACTGGGCATTGGAGATAATATCTTCATAATTTTTTACTGTTCGAATGAGATCAGACAACTCTGTAGTTATAGTGTGCGCGTCATTTTTATTCATTAAACAACATCTACACCAATAATGAGCTTGAAATGATTCAACAAATCCTAATAGCGAATTTAGTCCCAAATTATCTCCAAGAACCAATCCTAATACAAAATAAATATGATACATTCCTTCAGTAGTATGAATAATAATTCCTTCCTTTGACAAAAAAATCAATTCATCGATCACTCTTTGGAATGTACGCAAATTCCCAAAAATTTTTCTATGTATTGAATTCAATAATTGAAATAAAAAAATGTTTTCGAGCTAACTTAAAAATTCAGGAGGCAAGCAAGGGATTTGAATGTAAAGTGCTCCAATTTTTCCACCGTGTCCTGAGTGGCTACCTAAGCAATTATTACTCTCGTTTTTGTCGAAATAATAAATACAGGAAAAACGATTTTCGAATCGTATTCTGCGAGAATTCTTTTCCACAAAGTACATTGAATAAAATTACATATTCCAGTGGTATTGGCATTAACATATTTTATGTAAAGAAGCGTCCTTTGGAAAACGTTAGGTAGTTCGAAAAAAATGCGTAGCACATGTCTTATTGGAATGAATTGAGCAAATACTTCTTCAGCAATTATTTGTGATTGTCCATTTATCACTTTAGTTCCAGAAATAGTAGAAGAACATTTTCTGGAGCTATTTAATGGCCAGATTCACGAAATTTGTTCAACCTCATGTATTCACTATATACGTCATTAAATATATCCTTTATATCATAAAATATTTTCTGTAAATCTATTTGAATTGGAATAGGAATGTTGCTAAGGATGAGTAAACTCATTAAATCATCAGAGAAAGTTTCAATAGTATCAATAAAAAAATTTGCAACATCCTCAATATTCGACTGAACTTTTTTTCGAGCTAAACTATTATCAGAGTACCATTTAGAAGTTAATTGATGAACACAATGCTCAACAGCTAATTTTAGTATTTGTGTTATCTTGAATTAGTGGTAATTGTCGAACGATTTCAGTATACATTTTATAATTACAACCAGAATAGTTTTGAACATTAGACATACATGGCAATTCTGCTGAATTAGTGGAAAATACTATGTCGTTTATATATATATATTACTTTCTGTATTGATATCGATTTCTCTACTAACTGCGAGTAAATTAATAGAACTAGATTGAAATAAATGATTTTTTCGTAAATGCTTTCGAAATACACATAAATTGTCATATTTACGAGTGCAAACACCCAAGCATTGAAAACAATTGGTAGAATAGTCTTGTGCAGCGGTGGGCACAAAAATATAACCAAAGAGGAAAACAACAACATCAAGCAACAACAAACGAAATTTTAAAGTTTTTTTACTTTCATTTCCAAAATTGCCATTAGCACAAAAAAAAAACAAATTACACTACAAACAAAAACAATTGCTACATTCGTCAAGACACAATGCGGCGCCGTCATTTATGCCTTTGTGTTTTGTTTTTGTTTTCATTTGAATTCAAGTCAACGCTGTGCCTCGATTGAAATTCTGCGAATTTTGTGCCTCGATAGCGTTGAAATTCTGCGAATTTTGTGCTTCGATAGCGTTGAAGTTCTGGGAATTTTTTTTCGCTTGGTTGTGCGTCGAATAACGGTTAGAGCAATGTGAGGAAATTGAGGCACTAAGTGCCCTTCCCTGGTCTTGTGTAAGCTCGAAATAACAATGTTTACTGAAAGCAACATCAATACTGAAAGTTTTCAAACACTTATAAATGAATGACATCATTAAAGTTATTCCAAAATACTTTTTACAACAGAAATACAAAAAAAATAATGAACTTCTAAAGAAAATTTAAAAAATTTTAATACACAATTATTACACTTGTGTTTGATTAAAACAAATATTTTCTCACTAGTTCTGATAAATTAAAGATTTACGTTGACCTCACCCAACATCTCTGTTGACGGAATTTTACCATCATTTGGTGATTTTAAATCAAATACTGCTTTCTGAATAAAAAGCCAAGCTGATTTTGCTTCAGGTGGATAGTTTGCGTTTAAAGCAAAATATAGCTTAAAGCAAACCTCAACTGCTCGAATTGTTGATTCCACGTAGTATTGCGTGTCATCGACGAAAATATGGGCAGCGGTAATTTCATCAATAGCTCCAGAAATGATTGGTCTAGGCTGAAATTGCAATTCATAATTCGCTAGTGTATTTAGTAGACGACTGATGCTTGCGAATACGTCATTTTCTGCCTGTAGAAATCGAATAAATAACTATGAAAACCATTCAGTATTGACTTGGAAGCATATGAAATGATACCTACATTTACATGAAAAATAAAGCCTGCAAGTGATTCTGCCTTAGATGCATTCCATTTCTTGAGAACTTGATTCCCTTCTGATATTTTCTATTTTTTATTTTCACTATTAGTAGCAGAATTCTTAGTTATAAATGATGGTTTAGGAAATGCATTTGACAGTAATACCAGAACCACGGAATCTAAAGCATCTGAAAAAAAGTTATTTTTGAAATTTATAATTACAATAAGGATTTACATATATTATGTTAATATGTATGTCCTATTTACTACAAGAATAAATGAAGAGAATGTTATATTAAATTAAATATTTAATTCAACAAACCTCCATTAAGTTTGGGCACTTTTGCTGCTTCTGCAAGAAAACATAAATCTTATGGTTGCATATGATTCCGAAATAATTTTACAAGCTGATCCCGGACTTTTGGCCAATTACTTGAGAAAACGTTTTTCTCAGGATACTTCAATTCAAAATCAAATTCTAACTGCAATTTAACATTCGCAATAATTAGTTGAAAGAGTAGTTTTAAAACCAGTAATAGAGTAAGCAAATTTATGATATAGACCCCTTTGCGCGAAATGATCCTATGTACCAAAAACCAAATTTTACAGGAGAAGGTTTTTCTACTTTTCCGTGCTTTGGCTGGCAATATCAATACCAACTTTTCCATGTGCTTAGATAATTAACTATTGTAACTAAACTCAGAAATTTTCCTTTGAAAAGTGCACATTTTCCGAAAAAAACAGATTTTTTGGCACATACGATAATTTCGCTTACAAGCAAAAAATTGACTTACGATTAAATATGCAATCAATTCTTGACGCAACTATAAGAATTTAATTTGCCAGGTGATGCATTGTGTGGTGTAAATTTGCATCAAAAGTCAATTACGAAAAAATGGACATGGGTCAGAATACGCGAAACCGACATGTCTGAAATGTTTTTTTAAAGTTTTTTATATAAATCTGTAGCTGCAAGTGGTAGAAATTAGTGTACGGAAAAATTTTTCAAAAAAAATTGTTGTTGCAATAATTATTGCCAGTCAAAGTTTTAATTAAACTTTTTTTTAAAATGCTGTAAGTTTTGAACTGCTTGACTGATCGTGACGAAATTTTTTAGTTTCTGTAGATAATAAGTTGAACTTATGTATTAAAAAAAAAAAAGTTGCAAAAATTTTGCATTTTTGTTGTTAATTAGCAATTTTTCTATCAACAATTGAATTTTAATGACTTGCTCCACCTCGAAAAAATCTGAAAAAAAATTACAGAGATGCATTGAACCCTTCCAAACTAGAATTTGTCAAAAAAATCGTGGAGCCTCAATTAGTTTTGACGCTATAAATATTATAGTGGTACCGGGCGGGCGAAAAATGCATAAAAATTTTATTGTTTTTCAAAAAAATCAATATCACTAGCTTACAAGGAAAAGGATCGGGTTTCTCATAGACTTTTTTCTATGTATTTTGAGGCGTAGTTTCCAAAAATGGCAACCATTTTTTTTTCTTAAGAATCGTTTTGAAGATATCCCCAAAAAACCCCTTTTTCGGCACTTTTTTCATTTATTTGGCTATATCTCAATTAATTTTTTTTTTTTTCGAATCAAAAACGCTTTTCAGCACTCCAAAGATATTTTCACTCCCTTTCTAACGGTATGCTGTTTCCTTGAATCAAATAAGATTTGATGAAGTTACAAGAACTCAAATTCCAAAAAAAACTGACTTTTTTAAAAATCACTAAATTTCGATTGCTTCATTTGAATGAAAATTTTTTTCTTTTTCATATTTTTAGAATTAAAAATGAAAGACTATTCTTTTGCAAATATTTTAAGTATAATTTTTTGGCGTCTCCCATTCAACTAAAAAACCCAAAACGCTATATCGACGCCACTTTTGGCTTTAGTGGTGAAGTGTATTTTCTTAGGCATACTCGCTTTCAATTTGTCTAGTATTTGAGTACTGACCACGGACCATTGTCTATTGGCGGCCTTCCATAGCTCGTCCAGATTTTGTGCTGTTGTTTAACTCACAAGTATTTTTTTTTTTAAAAAAAAATTACAAATTTTCAATGGAGATAAGCTGGTCTTTTGGTCTCGTAGCCATTTCATTGTAATTTTAGCCATATACTTCGGGTCATTATCCGATTTTTTCTATGCTTCCATTATTTCATTGATTTTACGAAGAAACTGCCCTATATCACTAAGGAGCTACCGCTAAACTTTAAGGTCTCCTGTGTAATGCATGCAGTAATACCAACTTTTTTTTATCATATCAACACCATGCGCGTTAATCTGATCAATGTTACTAGCATTCATTGGTGGATTTATAACAAAAACTTTAATTGGGGATTGTTAAGGATGTAAGTTAGAGTCGATATATGCTAAAACAATATAAATCCTTTATTTTTAATTTCATATTTACTGTTTTTTAATGATATGACATATGCATAATATACGTACGAAATTTAAAAAAATCCGATTTTCTTCAAATTTGGATACGTCAAAAAAACTTAAATGGATGGATAACTAGGATAGCCGTTTTTAGCCCATTTTACAAATTTTAGTTCTAAAAGCCGACAAAACCAAACTTAAAGTTCTGGTTACGAATTTTTTTTATTATATCATCTTATATGCTTTTAAAAAAAATTTAAGCTTCTAGACCTTACTTACTTGGGTGGCCATAACAACCCGTTACCGGGTTACGGCCGACCTCAAAAGCTCTCTCCAGGCGCCTCTGCTTTGCGCACGCCTTCTCCAATCATTCACATCAAGCGTGGATAGGGTTTCCTCGGCTTGGTCTTTCCATCGGAGGCATGGTCTTCCTCTTCGTCGTCGCCCAGCGGCTTCCGCATCAAACACCTTTTTCGCCGGAGCTTCTTCGTCCATACGCACAACATGTCCCAGCCAGCGCAGACGTTGAATAGTGATGCGCTTGACTATGTCAATGTCAGCGTAGAGCTCGTACAGTTCGTGGTTCATTCGAATACGGTAGTCGTCGCCGACGTGAACAGGACCGAAGATTTTGCGAAGAATTTTTTTCTCAAACACCCCAAGCGTGGCTGCATCAGTCTGCGACACAACCCATGCTTCTGCGTCGTAAAGTAGCACGGGTAAGATGAGCGTCTTGTAGAGTGTCAGTTTTGTCGGGCGAGAGAGGTCTCTACTACTCGATTGCTTACTGAGACCATAGTAACACCTATTAGCAAGAGTTAGTCTTCGCTTTATCTCCAGGCTGACATCGTTTTGAGTGTTCGAATTTATTTTATGCACGAAAAACGAAAAAAACTTAAACTTGCTTAAGCCTTCTAACATGATAAGGGGACGTCCATAAATTACGTGGGATGTTTTTTTTGAAATTCGGACCCCCCCTCCCCTAGGTGAGACTTGGTAAACTCTGGTGGGCTCCCTCCTTCCTCTTCCGTGAGACTTGCCTTATAATTTTTAAATGTAATCTGCTATAATAACATTAACTCTCTGCATTAAAAAGTTGACGTGCGATTTTCGTTGACCCCTCTCAACCTTAGTGAGATTTTGTCGGACTCCCTCCCCCCTATTAATGTAATGTCAAGGCCTGCACAATCTTCCGATCTCAAGCCGATTGAGAACATGTGCACGTTTGTTAATCGAAAAATAGGAGCCAAAGTGTTCCAAAACGGCAATGATCTTTTCATTGAATTATAAAAGCAGTGGAATGCAATTCCAAGCGATTATGTTGAGCTCATAGCCTTAACAATAAATATTGACACTGAATAGTTTTTTGATTCAAATTTTGCAAATATTTTTACCACTACTTTATGTAAATTACATGCAAATGTAAATGTTTTTGGAATGGACTTGACTTCAACTTACACATTGACTTGTTTCCAATACATCACTATCACTATTAGTCGGGATTACCGGCACCGCACTTTTTACAAATGAGTTCACATAATAATTATAAGTATTATCCAGCTCATCCATTTTTGTCACACTTGTATATAGTTTTTTAAAAAAATAAAGCGCAAAAAATCTTTGAAAATTTTAAATAAATTTATTCTTTTTAATTTCCACTTTTTTTTTCGCACAATAATTCGCAATTATGGATGAATAAAATTGAATTGAATTGATTGAAAAGATTTTTTTTTTTTGATTAAACAAACACAGCACAGTAGACACGAAAAATTAATTTGTAGAACAAGTACAATAATATGAAAAATTGCAATGATAATATGATTTGCTATGTTCGAAATATAACAATTTTTACAGTTTGCCCTGTAATTTTTATTTGTCGATTATAGCATATTCTCAATAATAACTCAGTATTTTTTGTAAACTAAATTTTTACTGGCCACTTGGCATATTTTCCTTTTTTAAACTGTAATAATAAAGTTTTAAACTGTAATTCTTGCAGTTTACTAAGGCTGTGCAACGAGCACAGTTTGCTCGATCCAACTCGAGGCTCGAATCAATTTCAACAGAAATTGCTGTTCGAACTGTGCTTCGAACGTTCGAGCACTCGAACGGTATGAAGCGTTCGAACTGCTCCATACCAAATCGTTGCATACAAACAGGGCGGATTTACAGATATGCCAAATCGGTTTGAGGCATCAGTGAAAAGGGGGCACCACAAGAAGAAATAATTTATTTTAAGCTTATATAAGCTTTAATAGTTTTTTTTTTCAAATTAAACTCAAAAAATATAATAAATTACAAATTGATTTTTTGAGTTTACTTTTAAAGAAACTTAAGATTTTTTCTTAAAGGTATTGTTTAAAAGTTTTTTTTTTGACTTACAAAAAAAATAAGCTTTTAATGTGTTACAACCAGACTTGGGCGTAATCAATTACATTTGTTATTTGCAATAACATAAATATTTTTTGTGAATTTTGTAAAACTTTATCGCTTCAAAAAAATATTGTTTCAAATTTTAATAAATGTAATTGTAGAAAAATGAGTAGTCAATTACATTTTTCTTTCAAATTACTTGGCAAAAGTAATGGATTACAATTCTCTAAAGGATTAAATTTTCATGGATTACTTGTCCAATTACAAAAGTAATTAGAATTGCATGTAATTGTAAAAAGGGTTTAGAGACCTTGTAAGGCTATGAATTGTATATGACGTTTTAAATTGATATCTGGGAAACAAGAAATCGGCGGCACCATTCTCCTAAAGGCAGCAAGAAGCCTTAATCCGGCCCTGCAAACAACTTGTATGATATAACCAAATAATGTGTTGATTGTAAGGTTGCGTTCAGAGTAGACTGTGTAACAATATACAACAACATGCAAAAAGAGCAACAGCACGCATACTCTGATCGCAACCTAAGGTTGTGAAACGACCGCAGCTTGCTCGATCCAACCCGAAGCACGACCAATTTCAACAGAAATTGATGTGTCTTGTGTTCACTATCCTGTCGCTGTTCGTTTTGATATTTCAAAAAGTCAAAGCGATCGAATGGTTTGGCTGCGCCCAGTAAACATACATACACGCAGAGAAGGAATCTGGTTGTGGCAACCATATTCGAATAGCATAATGTAATGGTAGGGTTATGGTTGAGGCAAACATAGTGCTTTATTATACCAACCATAGTATATACAGAGCATTTTTAACATATTATTGTCGCCTATAACAATTTAATGGTCATTGTAAAAATAATTATTTTTCAGTTTTAACATAATGTGGTTAGAAAATAACGTAAATAATGTAATGGTTGTCGCTAACCATTTGTTGTCCCTCAAAAAATCATATTATGGCCTTAGGTAATCATACTGTGGTCCCGAAATAACCATATTATGGTCCAACTAATCATATTATGGCTAAGGTAACCATTTTTTGGTTCAAAGTTATCATAATATGGCCACAATTTACCAAAGTATGATTCAAACGTAACCATACTATGGTCCAAAATAAACATAATATGGCCAAAATTAACCATAATATGGTTACCAAATAACCATGTTATAGTCCAAAGTAATCATACTATGTAACCATGTTATGATACACTTTACCATAATATGGTTAACTATATGCATTGAAATAGCTGTGAATAAAATACATTATTTATTTTAAATAATTTTTTTATTTATTTGATTTTATGTATAAATTTTATCAGTTGAAAAACAATTTATTTTCTTCTGATACACAAATATAACCTACATACTTAGTTAGACTTAAGGTACTTTATGTTTACCGAAAGAAAGATTTTCTCATATTCAATCAGAAACGCATGATACTGTCCATCTTTGTTTTTTACAATAATAATGTTATTGGTTGTCACTGAATACACACAAAATGTATCAAAAAATCAAAAATAACAATTAAATTGCAAAGAATTTCATTTAAGGAGAACACATTTAATAAGTAAATTACTAACTTTAAAAACCACTTTATTTTCACAATTTACTTAACACAACTTTCAATTTACGACTGCAACCGACTACACCGTTTGCCAAATAGTAACTAAATAAATAAGTATGAAAACTTTACAGCTTCTTACTAAGGAATAATGTTATTATTCCTTCTAATCATATTATATTTAATTCTGATCAAATGATGACAATTATATGATTGAAAATATAAATCTACCACATTATGATTACTTATAACTATATAAATGGTAAGAAACCATAAAATATTTTGTTGATGCAAAGAAGTATTATAGCGACGATTACTAAATGGTTTCTCTGATAATGTTAGGAATTTCCAAAGTAACCATATTATAATTTTTTTATAGAACAATCACGTTATTATAAAATATTAATCAGGCTTTTATTATAGGGATAATGTTGTGGTAAAAACTAATAATCATTTGATTGTGGAAACAATTGTATGATTTTAGCAAATATTAAGTGATTGCTGTGACAATGCTCAACCATGTTTTTTCTCTGCGTGTATATACATACTCGTATAGACTTATATTTTGTGCACAAAGCAAAGTTTTTTATTTAAATTCATGGTATTTCCATATAACGTAAAAAAACATAACAAAAAAAAAATAACAATATTCACTATAATAAAAACAAGGACTAAAAAATAGAAAAAATATAAATAAAAATTATAAGGAATTTTCGTGTAGGAACGCCAGTTCTTCTACATGCTCCGTTAGCAAATTCGCTCTGTCAGGTCGAACAATATTGCCACATGTTGAAAATAGGCGTTCGCTTGTCGTTTGCGTTGCTGGTATGTTTAAAAATGATTTCGCCAGACGGGACAGATTTGGAAAAATGTAGATATGATTCTTCCACCACTGAATAATATCAGTTTGCTTAGCATTATTGGGCTCAGCGAAATATAAGTCCATTTCGGCATGCAGCTTATTTTGGAAATGTTCCGTATCGCTGAGGCTATTTGTGGGTTCATTTGCATCCTTCCCAAATAGACTTTCAAGGAATTGATTGGAAATGGATGTATCTAAAGTAGAGAAAAAAATATATTTTTTTTTCTTCGCTATGATACTTAGATACTTCCGTGCTGTTTTGTAGTCATTTTTATAATTAAAATTGGAAAAGCCTTTAAGCAACAATAAAATGACCAAAAAATTTGTTAAATATAATAATAAATACATGAATTTAAATTAATAAATTAACTTACTTGCAGGGTTTATGTTTGGATCATGCAATTTGGCATGTCGCAAAAGTGAAGTCGTCGTGGAACCACTGTACAATATTGACTTAAAACATTTCTTACATTTTTTTCTGTTTGGTTCCGCGGTATCCTCAAAATGTTCCCACACAACGCTTCGCTTGGCTATGTTAGACATTTTCTCTCTTTCTCACACTTTCACTTGCACCAAACACAGAATACAAAGCACAACTGATTACATGAATTGAATCGCGGTTCGACAGCGCGAAGCAGGCGGCAAACACGTTGCAAGCTACGAGCACTCGAACATTCGGACTGTTCGATCGCTCGATCTTCTCGTTTTAGGTTCGAATCTTTGATGGAATGCCCGAGCAAGTTCGAACTGCTCTTTGCACACCCTTACAGTTTACCCATGAATTTGTATGGAGAATCCTATGAAATTAGAAATTACATGGCTATACGACAATTTTCGCCGATTATTTTGCTATTTTTGAATAATTCACGTTAATTTTTACAAAACCTTTTTTTCCGTGTAAGTAGCTCACCAAGCTCCTCATGCATTTTAGTGATGTCAATAAATCGTTCATTATTTCCTGTTCCCGCAAGCATCCAGATATGGGAAGAAGTATTTATCATTTGTAGCATATTAGCAAGCATAATTACCATAATATCCGGATCAGAGCCTCTGATTACGATATTTGATTGGTAGATTGGTAGCATGGTAGATAATTTTGCTATCCGCTTCTTCGTGCAACTCGCAACATAGATCTTCAATAAAGTTTGATTCTACTTTGTTATTATTTGCAACATATGAGCAACAATGTCGAAAACTGAGATGAATCAATTTATTTCCAAGAAATGCTGCTATTTCATCACTTGCTCAATGTATTGTAAAAAAATCAATGAGAGCTTCCTTAAATTTTATATTCTTCAGTTCTTTTGCAAAATCTGCTGGTCTTATTTGGTTAGCTTCAGAGATAATATACTCGATTTGTGGTGCTTCTTGTCGTAGAACCCGTTCGTTATCTTTTATTGAAGGGTGAAAATACTGATCAAATATCACGTCGATTCTCCGAGCTGGGAATTTAGTTACCATTTGCAAAATTTTTTTGAGATATTACCAAAGTTTTTGGGCACATCTTCTGCTAAGAGTTAAATAATGTTGTATAAGCTCTACATAAATAATATAAAACTGGACAGTTTTTCCAAATTCACCGTTGATAGTTCTGTCTTCATATTTTGCGTAGTCATAATTCCTCAAGCTTTTCATCATGTGTAAAATAGAATGGCGTTTGACACTTTTGTAATCTTTCAAGCTCTCGTAGTACACCATCTGATATTTCTATATTTTCTTGTTGCAAAAAAGATCGAAAATGAAGTATTTGTAATCCTAAAGCCATTAAAGGTGAAGTCTCTTACATCTATTGAAATGCTAGCCTTCAATAAAACTTGACACTGATACACTTGTAAGCAATTCACTTTCAACCATAATTGTTGATAATCCACAATCATTTATTATTTTCCCAATCGCTTTAAAGTAGGATAACATGATATGGAAAGCTCCCAAGTGTATAAATAACACTAGTTTACAAATTTGCGGTTGATCTCGAGATTTGGTTTCACATAGACTTTTTTCGACGTATTTTGGGGCGTAGATTCCAAAAATGGCAACAATTTTTTCTTCTTAAGAATCGTTTTCGAGATATCCTCAAAAAATCCCTTTTTCGGCACTTTTTTCATTTATTTGACTATATCTCCATACATTTTTTTTCGACTCAAAAACGATTTTCAGCATTCGAAAGATATTTGTATTCCGTTTCTTATGACATGCTGTTTGCTTGAATCGGATAAGATTTGATGGAGTTACGAGCGCTCAAAATCCAAAAAAAACTGACTTTTTTGGTCTTTTTTGAAAATCACTCAATTTCAATTGCTCCATTTGAATGAAAAATTTTTTCTTTTTCATATTTTTAAAATTTTTAATGAAAGACTATTCTTTTGCAAATATTTTAAGTATAATTTTGCGAAAATCGGACGAAAACTGTAGAAGTTATTCGAAAAAACAGTAAAAAACTTGCAATTAAATTAAACGAAAATACATACGATTGCGTTTGGCTCTTTACTTTTATTCTCCGTTTCTTTTTAAATAAAAAACGTATGTATTTTCGTTTAATTTTATTTCAAGTTTTTTACTGTTTTTTCGAATAACTTCTACCATCCAAATAAATGCCTCTAAACGAAGTCGTAACTGTGTCCTTCTACACAATGGCAACAAAATTGGTTCAGTTGCTATTGCTAACTCAACAAAAGTCAGAAAATTACTCTGAAATTGTAAATGACATGCCAGAACACTTTAATAACTTCGGATGTAATATATCAATCAAAGTGCAATACCTTCACAGTCATCTTGACCAATTCCCAGACAATCTTGGATCCTATAGCGAACGACAAGGGGAGCGGTTTCACCAGGACCTAAAGACTATGGAAGAAAGATACCAAGGCCGATGGAATCGCCATATGATGGCTGACTATTGCTGGGGGATGCAACGTGATAGTCCGACTACACCTCATTCGCGAAAAAGTCGCGAAAAATAAAGTTTTTATTTAAATAATGTAAAGTGTTTTTCATGTAAGCCTTTTTTTTACAAGGCAAAAGCTAGAAAACTACACGTAGGATATCAACATTTTTGATAATAATGTAATCAGTATAAGGTACTTAGTTAAAAAAAAAGTACAGCTTCTCGGCACCAAAACTAGTGTTGACCTGTGTTATAGTTATCTGTATCAGCTCATGTATATTGAACAGTGCTTTTTTCGAACTGTTCTTTTTCGCAACTATGTAAAACCAGTTATTTAGACCGAAACTTTTTTTTTAACGCCGTAAATGTCTTGTAGCAAGATCGATGATATCCTGAATCATTAATTTTATGCGGCAAAATATCTTCACTATATTTCAGGTTATGAACCTTTCGTAAACTTAATATACTTCGACACTTATTAATAGTTTCGTCGGGAAATAAAAGCACATTTTCTTGTTTTTGTAAAATACAAAATACACATTTTAATTCTGTAGACATAATGTTAAATTACCGGAAGGTCCAATATTAAGATCACAATAAAATTTCACAATATCGAATATTTTAAAAAGTTCACTTTGCACTCGCTCAAAAAGTCGCGTTAATTTGTCTGCTGGGATGTTAGAACCGCGGAGAATGTCTGCCGTGGTAAATATAAGCTTAGAATATTATTATTAACATCATATATACATTTCAGCTTTTTCAAAATACCGTAATTTTTTTTGTTTTGTTTTTTGGACTTTCAAAAGTGACCTTGGAACCATCGTAGGTGTCTGCCATTATTTTTTTTCAATAACAATAGTTAAGTACTATAAAATATCCTATAACGTTGAACTAGGTCAAATTTTTACACCTTTCAAGCCTGAATGACTCTATAGGAACCGCCAGTCGAACTGACGACTTCCCATCTCATGTATGGCAGGTATCAGAGTCAATAAAAAAATATAGAGCTTTACAAATTACCGTAAGTTTGCCGGCCACTGGCTCCTAGACTAATAATCATGGTAGCAGCAATTCTAAGTGACAGTTCTTCTTCTTTATTCTTAGCCAGCCATTTGCCAAAATTAGTTTGTTTTGTTTTTGTATATTATTGACAAAACGGAATATTTAAATTTCAAAATATCAATGAGTAATTATTCTAAGCTCTTAAATTTTGTTATTAATAAATAAATATGCCAGCTTTTTGTGCAATTTGTCGCGCTGTTTCCTCAGAGGAAAATTATTCACTTTTCCGTGTTCCTAAGGACAAAGCAAGGCGTCGACGATGGACCGATAGCTGTGGGGTCGAATTGAATGATTCGTATGGAATTTGTCAGAAGCACTTTGACCAAGGTGACTTCATCGGTGCTACACTCAACAAAAAGTGCAGGTTAATGCCGGGTACCAAAGCGATTTTTAAATCGCTGCTCAAAAGCTAAAAACAGTAGAATGTTTGGTAAGTTTTATCCAATTTTGGCATAAGTTTTCTCTACGCAGAAATTGTAGAGCTTAAGAGACTTTCCAATAACAACAATAAGATAGATTCCATGGAAAAATCACTCAAAGTTCTTCCTCCTAATGTAATATTCAAATTTGGTTTCGATTGCACTAATTACTCAGAAAAACTGAAAATTATAAAAATCTCTTATTTATTTTTCTTCTTTTTAGATTTCACAAACGCATGCGGATCAGGCCCGTGCGCAAGGGGGGGTTTTGGGGGTTCAAACCCCCCCCATTGGGAATTTTCGCACATAGATTTTTATTGACATTTGAATGAAAAATCAA
The DNA here is from genome assembly GCA_949775025.1 of Tricholauxania praeusta. NCBI lineage: Eukaryota > Metazoa > Arthropoda > Insecta > Diptera > Lauxaniidae > Tricholauxania > Tricholauxania praeusta. The sequence continues at coordinate 86,493,788 of OX459031.1, forward strand.
AAAGACAAAACAATTTTTTTTTTTAAATAAAAGAACTGAAATGCCAATAAATTATCAGAGCACGAGTTTTTTATTTTCTCAAGATTTGCGCACTCTAGCTATTTTTGAACCAAAAAACACGATTTGGGACCAATGCGCGTCGCTAAGGCTTTTTTTCTATGCGCGTTTAAGCATAGCTCCGGCATCAATAAAATTAGCTTCAATGAAAATTCATGCACAAATTTATTTGTACCATATCATTCAATTTTGCATGATAATTAACGTGACATAAATGAAGTTAAACTTTGGCGTCAACGCTTTGCGGGGCAAGACATCAAAAATGCTTCGTGTTTTGACAGCTTTGCCTGTGACAACAGCACCAAATGAACGCTCCTTTTCAGTGCTACGTCGTCTAAAGACATACCTCAGATCAACTATGTCCAATGATCGGCTGAACGGCTCAACCTCGCTTAATATACATCACGATATCGAAATCAAATGGAAAGAGTTTTGGACGAGTTTTTTCAAGTACCTCGCAGAATTAGCTACTTACGTAATGATAACTGAATATCGAATCATATCATTAACATTAGACAAATGGCATGTTCTAGAATACTTCAAAACACTCGATTTTCGAAAATTTGTTCACATTCGAGTATATCCTCATTTAAAAAAATAATAAAAAAAAATACTCTAAGGGTTACTACCAGAGCGGCAAAATTTTCATTTTTCGGAATTTGGCCAAAAAAAATTAGAAAATTTAATTTTTTCCTTATTTTCCTTATGTACACAAAAGGAAGTGTCGAAAAAAATTGACCGCTATTTTTAAGCCTATACATAAGGAGAAAAACTGTGGCCTCTCCGCGAGTAAAGCTTTGATGTTTCTTGTGTAACATCTCAAGTCCTTTGTTGTTTTGAAATTTGAAATTCTCAATGCCACTACATGAATTTCCATTAAAAAAATAAATGAGAAAAAAAAATGTTTGTATGTTTGGCCCAAAAGTTATCAAAATTAAATTTTTTTTTTTAATTTTTTTAAGCTAATCATGCACTGACTACACGGTTAGAAATCTTGGAATATATTTTAATACAAGCGAAGTATTACAAAGATTTTTAATACAATTTTGATTATAATAAATACTTTTGAATAGATTACAAAATTTTGTAAGACAGTTTGTATTAAATTTTAATATCGCAAGTAATACATTTGATTTTTAAACCATACTGTATTATATTTTAATACTTTCTTTAATAAATTATAAAAAATAAAATATGTCGTATGCACTGAGATTCGAACCTGGTTCCCTTTCAGTACAATGGTTTCATGAGCAGTTTAACGACATCAGCCAACGAAGTATCGTATTTCGTTTGGCTAAAAGTATATTTAAATTATCAATTGACAACAACATAAAATGAAAGTTCAATATTTAATTTTGACGGAAAAGTCAGTAATTGAAATTTAGTCGTTCATGGAAATGACAGTAGCTCAGTTGGTAAAGATGAGCGTATATGAACAATGGCATGACGCAGGACGACGACCTAGGTTAAATTCTGATCGATGACCGGTAAAAAACTTAAGTTCTCATATAAAGTTTTAAGAACGCAGCACAAAAGCAGCGTAATAAAAACGAGTTTTTAAATTTAAATTCAAATTTGTATTAAAAATGAATTTTAATGTCTAGGCAGTATTGAGTTTTAATACAATTCTGGTGTAGTCATTTTATTCCAAAATTTCTAACCGTGTAGTTAGTGAAGCAAAATATTGTAATTACTTGCTTATAAAATACTTTGAAAATTTTTGGACCAAAAATCAAATTTTATTTTTTTTTTCTCATTTATTTTTTTAATGGAAATAAGGAAAATCGAAAAAAAATTTAAAAAAAAAAAATATTAAAAATAAGAAACAAATCAAATTTTCTTAATTTTTTTGGCAAATTTCCGAAAAGATAATAAACACCTGTATTTATGTATTTAATTATAATTAAATGTCTATATTAAAAGTAAACCGTTGTTTGACGTTTTTTATGAAAATAATCTAATAAGAAATGTTTGAGTTAAAACCCCCCCATGGATGATTCCTGCGCACGGGCCTGATGCGGATCGACCCAACCGCTTAACACAAAGCAGGCCAATGAAAGCAGTGGAGCAGGTAAGGCTTATCCAATTTCTTCTGCTTAAAATCATATATGAAATCTTTTTATAAATTAATTTCACAGCTTATACAAAAGCCTTTCAACCACTGCAAAATGATAAACATAGTGTAGAATTAACTGCATCATTTTCAGAGTTGCCTGACACATATGCTAGGCTTTCAACATCATATTGTGAGTTGCCTGCATCATATGCAGAGTTTGGAACTCAAACTGAATATGTATTTAACAAACTTATAGCATTAAAATAAATTATAACATGATATGCAAGTACATGAGATACAACATTGAAATACATTTTCTTTACAGTTTTCAGTGCTCAGATCTCTTAGAGATATTGTGTCTCAAAAAGCACATAAAAAATCTTGAGGCAGAAGTTACTAAATTAAAGAAGCAGCTGCAGACACAACTCAAAAGACAGTAGTCCTTGAAGCCAGCCTCAAAAACATTTTTACGGAGGGACAAATGGAAAGATTGAAGTACATAACTTAAAGATTCATCTTTCCTACAGTTTATTATATCATTGAAATTTTTCAGATATCCAAACAGTTTTGGTCAGATATTTCAACTGCAGTATGTCTGCATGCCGCTGGGCCCAGGGCGTATGATCACTTGTATGCCAAAGGCTTTCCTCTACCCCATGTAACCGTATTGTCGGAAGACGAAAAAGTTTGTATTCTCATGTTCGACGAGATGAAAGTCTCCTCGGCCTACGAGTACGACTAATCTTCCGGCAAGGTAAGAGCACCTTGTAATTATGTTCAAGTTGGGATGGTACGAGGACTAAAATCATCATGGAAGTAGCCTGTGTTATACGCATTGGACTGTAAAATGACCAAGGCAATTATACACCAATTTGTCATTAAACTTAATGGTACTGGATACCCAGTAGTTGCTGTGGTATCGGACATGGGTTCCACTAATCAAGCTCTTTGGAAAGAACTTGAAATTTCTGTTGGTAGGTGAAATAGAAATATTGAATTTTAAACGTTCTTTATAAAATTAATATATTTCTCCGTCAGAAAAAACATGGTTTGTGAGTCCAGCAAACCCCGAAAAAAAAGTTATTGTTTTCGCAGATGTACCTCATTTGTTAAAACTTATAAGAAACCATTTTCTAGTCACGGGACTTACAGTGAATGGCACCATATTATCTCCGCAGACCATTAAGCAAGTGCTACAGCATACTTCATCTTCGGATGTATCAATTGTGCATAAGCTTACGGAGACCCACTTCAAGGTCAAAAACACGGGTAAGTAAACAGTTCTAAATAATTATATGACAATGATATAATATATTTTTATAATTTTTAGAAAGGCAAAAAGTGAGATTTGCAGCTACACTATTTTCCAACACATCATCTTCCGCAATATTGCGCTGTGATGCAATTGGAATAGATATTTATAACTCCATAGAGAAAGCCAACTTTTTTTAGACTAGTCAACGATTGGTTCGACGTTTTCAACACGAAGTTATCCACGTCGTGCAACATTCCAACTAAAAAGCCGTATGACAAAGAACTTGCCCAACAAAATAGTGTGTTGCAAAGAATGAACGGTGTCATGGGTTCACCCATTATACCCAACAAAAGAACATTGCCACCATTTCAGAAGGAAATCCTAATTTCCAACACTTCCCTTAAATTATTGTATGATTAAATGAGAGAAAAGTACGGCTTGGAATACCTTCTGACTTATCGTTTGAACCAGGACGTCTTGGAACATTTTATCGGTTCCATGAGAGGAGTAGGCGGGATGAATGATCACCCAAGTCCCCAGAGTTTCAAATTTAGGTTAAGATAATATCTGCTGGGTATGTTATACATTAGTTTTAAGGGTTTGCTAGAGGTCGAAGAAATTGACACACTCTACGAAGATGGTCCCGAATATGTAGCGGGCTACATAATTCATAAGTTAAAACTTTATGAAGAGATCGACAACTCAGGTGATACTTGGACTTGGGTTGACCAAGTGTCGAAAGGGAGTTTGAAGAAACCATCATCAATTTTTTTAAGAAGCATTAAAGAATCAGAAACTGTTTTCACTAAAATGAACGGTAACAAAATTGTTGACAGCCTCAATATTCAAGAGGCATTGGTGCAGAGGAGCAAAAATATTCAAGTTGCTAATACTGTGAAATAGTTTTTTTTTTAATGCAGAATTCACTTTCGAATTAAAAATTTAAATAGGAGGTTAAGATTGCAGAAGAAAAACTTAGTTAGTAATAAACTTTCAAAAATATTACTCTAATTCCAAACACGACAAAAACCAATGGCCCTTTTCAGGGCCACCAATGGTTTTAAACTTAAGAGATTAAAATTAATATTTATTGAAACAATCAAACTAATTGAATTTTTTAAATCAAAAACTTTTATTTTTTAGCAAAATTTTATACAATATTAAACTACAATTAAATTTGTTTTCTTGTATCTTATTATTTCAAGCCGTGCTTTAGGTTTTCAAAAAAAAAAATAATTTGTCTTTAACAAATGACAATTCTGAACTAAAAACACGGCTTGCAATAATAGTAGCACTAAAAAATATGTGAGTTAATTATGTAACGAAACTTTATAGTTTTATTGCTCTAGCTCTAGTTGATTTTTAACTGGAAATACCTTGCCTAAATCCTAAGAAGTGAGTAGCATAGAGAGCATCAATGCAATTGCTAGCACTCGTTAGTCAAAACATAATGAAAATACAACAACAACAAATGAATGCAAACAATGGCCCGTATGCATAAAAACTGAGTAAATGCTGCTTTTACTCCGGAGTAAGAAAAACGAGTTGAGTAAAAGCTATCTGAGTAAAGTAAATGCTCTGAGTAAAAGCTTATATTCGTTTGCATAATCTTTTACTTTACTCGGTTTTTCGACTCTGTTATAATTTTGTATAACTGAGTTTTGAAACGTCAAAGTTAAACGTCAAAACGTCAGAAATTGGATTTGTTGACATGTAAATATTAAAATGCATGCATTTAATTGAATTGCCGAATTCAACAACGAAAATAAGGAAAAAAAGTGCATAATCCATAGCTGGTAAGTAAACAAATATTTATAAAACAAATATATCAAAATCATTGTTTTATTTTCACTAGGAAAGAAGCTGCGCTCCCGCAATGCCATCATCAATCAGAAAAACTGATCCTGAGCCTAAGCAACAAACCCTCAGCAATAAATTCACTCAACTTTTAGCAGCCAGTGCCATCTTCTTATGCAGTCTCCGACACAATGGTAAGTAAACAAATATTTAAAAGAAAGAAATATCAAAATCAGTGTTTTATTTTAGATAGGAAAGAAAATGCATTCAGAAGACTTTGCGACAGGAAACAACAAGGTTTTAGTGGACAAGAAGAAATTCTCAAAGATGAGGTGCGCAATACCATATAACCTACCGTATAATAAGCTCCAGTTTCGTGGAAAAGTGAGTGTAATAAATATCCAATTACGTATTTTATGAAGTATATTGAAACAAAAACAATTTATTTGCAGGTTGCTCTCGATGTTGGTTGGTTGGTTAGTTGGAACCGGCAATTTGTCTGTGTTTGCTGCAATATTTGGTGCTGCTAAAGCTATTGCTGCCGATTTCGAGTTGGGTGGTGACGAGAAGAGAAAGGGACATATGATTTAGTTCTAAATTACTCGCCCTGTCCTCTTATTATATTAAAAAGCAGCAGACCAACAGTTGCAACTAAAAATTGCTTTTGTTTTTCCATAAAAGTCGTATTTACACTTCGATTTTCTCACCGTTGCATTGCAACATTTTGTGAACTCTGCGAAAATACAAGATTATATTTTTTGCATTGACAGCAAGAACATTTTTTTTGGTAAATCGTTGGAAAATTAAAGCAAAATGCTAAATAAAATCATTTGCATCTACAGGGCTTGGAATACCAATCAACCAGGATCCACTCAACCACCACCAGCCCTACAACATCAGCCAGTGCCAGTTGTAGCTTCATCTTCTTCTGCGGTCACTGACACAATCGCTTGTGCCGTATTCGAACGTTTTTAACTCATGCAAATTTTGGCATACACGATCAAAGAAGAGGTGCGCAATATAACCTAGCGCAACCTACCGTATCATAATAAACTCCTGTTTTGTGGCAAAGCGAGTATAATAAATATCCAGTATGATGCATTTATGTTGAGTCAAGTATTTGATGAAGTATATTGAAACAAAATAATTTTAGTTGCAGGTTGTTCTGGATGTTGGTTGTGGAACTGTATTTGCTGCAATAGCTGGTGCTGCTGAAGTTATTGCTGTCGACTGTTGCAATATTTATATGACCGTAAATCAGTGGTCGGCAGAGCGCAAATATCAAATATGTTCTTACTCTCAAATGAGAGAGAAATGACAAAAGCTCCAATCACTGTGAAAAATGCTTCTACGTTTCTCCATATAATTTCTTATTTCAGGGGTTGAATTTTAGTTATAAAATGCCTTTTTTTATAAAATTTACTAACTATCCTAAAAACTCGCTTGTATATTAAGCGTTGCGCATTGACAAACAAATTATCAAAGAAAAAATATTTATGTTTCCATTTGATTTCAAACATTTTTGCAGTGCATTAACGAAATATCAAGCTCATTTTGTGGTTTGCTTACTCTCGCTTATTCTCTTCATTTGCTCGCGAGCCTATGGGGTGCCGACCACTGCCGTAAATAAAGCTGATCAAATCACGGGTACCTTTAAAATGAAACCTAACGTGCGTAATAATCTCGATCTGGGTTTTATCATTGATGTTAACTTTAAGTAGTATACCTACAGATTGTGCTTAGTTAAACTTATGTTGTTTGTCCACAATTTCTCATTAAAATTACAAAAAATAAAAAGTGACAAATTATTAACTGTTTTCAGCTAATGTATTGAATTATTTTAACTCTTATTTTTCCGTTAAATGCATGTAGTTGCTTTTATTGTTGTCAATAAATACATAGTAATCAAAAGAATTGATACATTTTTTTTTGTTTTCCAGTAAAAAGAGATTAGTATGCGACCATTTAGAACAAGCGATGCATCATTTTAAAAATAAAAAGTAAAGCTTTCTTAACAGCATGAAAAAATTATAGGTCATTTACAAATCTTTTGGAAACTAAGGGTTTTTAAAAACATAAATTGGTTCAAATTTTAGAAAAAGCTCAAAAAAGAATTGGCTATTGCTCAGTTAAGAAAATACTCAATAGTCCGGGAGGTAGTGTTACATTTCTGATGGTCACTTCCTCCCGCATAGTATTTTTTGCAATTGATAGTTTGAATATGGCTAATAAGTAAAAGTAAGTTGCTAGTGCTGTGGTGTGACTGGTTGTGAGAGACCGACACAAAAAATGTTGCTCTAAAACTCGGAAAGCAAGCCATAATTAGAAAAATATATTAAGACCAATACTGTAGAGGAGATGAAAACACATCGATTTTAAGCCCAAAAATTTCCTTGTGATGGTAAATACCGTTTTGGTTGTTGCCTTTATCAGTATTTTTAGAACCCCATTGAAAACCAGGTGGCGTTAATTTGTAAGCGGTCAATGAGCATGATCTGGGTGTAAAGGAGCAAGTTATAACAATTGTTTTTTCACCACCCCATCTAGAATTCTCTTGCATTATTTTGGCATGTGAAGATATATGCTTCAAATACTGATGTGTTGGTAGCGTGTTCGGAAGGTTGATTGTTTGATGAGTATCCCATTGAGGTGGTGTTACAATGCAACGTGTTTCTTTCACCTGAAAGATATATTATCCGGCGCACGACTCCATAAAGATAGCCTGATAGTCTATTTAGGCAAAATATACGTGTAACCAGTTTCTTTATTATCATCAAAGCTAACGTAAATGTGATTCGTACGCAAATGTAAATTTGTCGCAAAAATGGCACGCATACGCCAATCTTCTTTTGAACTGAATGTTAGCGTTTCATAGTCGCAGGTAGTCGGTTTAATAATTTCATCACCATGTGTTTTGGTTGTGCGACTATAACAAATGGTCTTAAGCCAATCTTCATAAAGGTTTAATAGAGCCATTTGCGATTCCTTTGTTTTAAGAATAAAATCACCAAATTCTTCAACTTTCAGGCAAACCTAAAATAAATAAACTTAAAATTGTGCAAAAAATTCTATTTTTTTACAAACAATTCTAAAAAACTGAATATAACTTACCAACAAAACAACGAAAATGTTCTGAGTAAATGCTTCGAGTCAACAAAATAGCAGACTCAGGATTTTCTGAGTAAATGTAGCTTCTACTCGCTTTTTTCCGTTTTTATGCATACGAAACTGAGTAAAAGCTATCGTATAACAGAGTAAATACTCCAAATGTCACTTTCACATTTTTATGCATACGAAATTTTTCACTCGTTAGGGGCCGTTCATAAATTACGTAAGACAATTTCATGACTTTTTGACCCCCCCCCTCCCCCGAGTAAGATTTAGTAAGATTCTCACTACCCCCCCTCTCCCCCTTCCGAAATCTTACGTAAGATTCATAATTAAGGTGAAACTAGTCAAAAAATGTATTTTTCATGTGATGTACTATATTACTATATTTAATTTTAATAAAAGTACATATGTTACATATTAAATAAATATTACGAAATTGCGAACTACACATTTGTTTTTCAATATGAATAAAAAAAGTCATCGTAAGTCATCGTTAGTTCATGCGCTTTTCAACCAGTCTGATAGTGAACCTACAATTGGCACACCCGATTCGTCTGTTGAATTTTCTGATTCACATTCAAACCCTGTAACATCAATATCCTCGTCGTCATGCCACTCTGCAACTTGACAAATCTCCGATTGTTTTAAAATGCAAAGGCTTTTCCCCTTTCCACGTTTCAAAATTGAAACTGGTTGAATCATGTGAGTGCGACTACCGTCTTTTCCATGTAGTTTTTTGTGCATTACAGTAGCTTTTTTCGAGGCAAAGTACTGGTCACAAATATTACAAACTCGATCAGCTAAGACGTTTGCAAGCGAAGGACAAAAAAAATCGTAAGGCATGATTTTGAACTGTGGATGTACTTTTGACCAATTGTAATTTAACGCTAAGCGAAGAAATAGAGGACAAAACTGATTGCTGTTTTGGTCTCCTGTTGAAGAAGGAATCAAAAGCGAATCTTCTTGTTGAAGACGACAAGTGCAAGGGGGTGGTAAAGAACCGGGACAACATCAAAAAAATTTCAAAGTCGACGTATCTGCGTGTAAATGCCTGAATAATAGCAAACTTGTGAGACGGTGTTACAAGTCGACCCTGCGTGTAAACAACATACATATATTTCATTACATAAACAGAAGAGAAGTTAGAGTCGATTACTTAAATCGATTTTAATCGATATTTCTGAATCTTTCGTGACTGTCGAAAATTCAAATATATTTCATTACTGCCACAAATGACGATGCGTTAATACAACTTTAATGTATGAATACGCATTTTAAATCTTACGTAAGATGATCATTCACCCCCCCCCCCCCCTCTCGTAAGATGTAGTAAGAATCCACCGACCCCCCCCCCCCCCTAAACGTCTTACGTAATTTATGAACGACCCCTTATTTTCAGAGTAAACGCTACATTTCTGAGCAAATAGTTCGAGTAAAAGATTTTACTCAGTTTTATGCATACGGGCCTTTAACACATTTTACTATTATGTACATACAGCGTGCACCATAAATAAAGTTCATAACAAACTAAAGATTTTAACTCATTTTACCATTATGTACATAGAGCGTGCACCAATAAATGATATTTCAATGCCCCTGAAAAATCCCACATTCATAACGTGCATTTGTTTTTTATTTTTATTTAACAAAAAAAAAAAAATATAAAAAAGTTACAAAAATAAAATATATATTTAAATTTAATTCAATACCTAGGAGATCCATCGTTTTCATAAGCTGAAAATCTAATTTAACTGAGAAAATTGTTTTAATAGTTTAATAGTAGCAAACTAACACCATAATCATGCACTAAATATTATCATTGTAAATTATTTAACGCAGTTTTTAAAATTAAAATATGAAAATAAATACTCGTACATATGTGTGCAATTTGATATTTTCCTTATAATTTTCTCATGTAAGCAATTGAAGAATTTTTACTTACATATGTGCATGGTATTTTTTTGCAATCTACATCAAAACTAACAATTTGAATAAAATAAATTAAATGAATATTTTCATCAATACAGAAGTCTTATTCGTCGTACTAACGTTGCGATCTCTCGTACAACAACTTTTACACCTCCATACGATTATGAAAATTGTGCGACAGATTATAACGTTAGTATGATTGTACAGCACGTTGTACCAGTGATCGTATGAAAAATCAAAATTTTTTACTATTTTGACGAATCGCAGCCCTGGTCGTAACGTTTGTATGTGCGTTGGTACAATTTTTTTACGTTTTCTTTTAAATCGTCGTTCTCCCTCATCATCGCTTAGTCGACATTTACACGAGGAAAGTCTGAGAGACAAATTCTTGTCCATTCTCTTTTGTGATTTTCGTTTCGCGTTTGCAACATATGACAAATTTTTTACTTCGTCCCTTTCGTTTTTACCGTTTTTACCCTCTTGCCGACAAACAAGGAAACTTTGCCGAAAAACTTTCCTCGTGTAAGCCTTGACTTACTGTAGCAGCTTTTGATTTGGCTTTCTCAGTTTTATCATTGTGAATTTTTTGATCTGAAGTTTGGTCACTATTATGCATTTTTGCGTGATAACCGTTCTTTGCGTGTTTTTCTTTCGAGTCGATTGTGTGCGTGCAAATCGCCTAAACAAAAAAATAATCTCTATTTATATAAAAATTGAACGCCGTTCGTCTGTCGCACCTAAACTCGCGAACCGCTCGAAGGATTTTCATAAATTTTTTTTCAAAATGTTTCTTTTGGTCTGCGGAAGGATATAGGCATAGTTTGGTTTGAAAAAAAGGCGATGCCACGCCCCTTCATATAAGAGAAAGGTTAAACTCATCAGATCTCATTCAATATTGGACGCATATAAAAATTTGTTATATCTCAGCACCTATTTGACGCAGATGAATAAAATTTTGTACATATGTTTTTATGGTTTTTGGAAAGTTCTTAGCATAATACAATTTAGAATAAATAGGCGATGCCACGCCCCCCCATATAAGAGAAAATTTAAATTCATTATATCTCATCAACTATTAGACGTAGATGAATGACGCATAAGTTTCTCAGGGCCTATGGAAAGTTCTTAGCATAGTTAAGTTTGGAAGAAATAGGCGAAGCCACGCCCCTTCATGTAAGAGAACATTAAATTCATCATATCTCATTAACTATTGGACGCATATGAATGGAACTTGGTACATATATAAGAAATACAAGCTTGAGTAATCTTCAATGAAAAGATAGGCGGTACCATGCCTCCAAAAGAAAAATAGAAAAATAAACAATATTTGTGATGTCTCAGCACATAATGAATAATATTTTGTACATATCACATGTTTCTTATGGTTTATGGAAAGTTCTTACCATAATTTTGCTTGCAACAAAAAGGCGAAACCACGCCCCCTATATAAGAGAAAAATCAAATCATCATATCTCATCAACTAAACATTAGACGCAGATGAATGGGACTTGGTACATATGTATATAAAAGATACGGGTTAGATAAAGTTTAAATGAAAAAATAGGCGGTACCACGCCCCCATACGTGAAAAAAGTAAAATTCGTTACATGTACCTCAGCACCTGACGCAGATGTATAACATTTTGTACATATGTTTCGTATGGTTTGTCGGAAGTTCTTAGCATAGTTTAGTTTAAAAACAAATAGGCAACGCCACGCCCTCCCACATAAGAGAAAAATCAAATTCATCACATCTCATCAACTATTAGACGCAGACGACTGGTACTTTGTACACACATACATTTATAAAAGATTCGGTTTAAAGTAAGTTTCAATGAAGAAATAGTCTGTACCAACCAATATGAGAAAGTTAAATGCCATTCATTCATTGTGTTGATTCGCTGCGCGCTATTTATCCCATTCCAGTTGCGAATTTACTTTATTTGAAGTAAGTTTTTTCCAAGAAAACTTTAGAAAACAGCAAAACATGTGAAAAGCAAATATTTCGATATTTTTCTTTACGTAGAAGATTCTAAATTGCTATGCGTTAACATTTTGCACTTTGTAAAAATGGCGTTTTTCGAAAAGTATGAGGGACGAATGTATAACGGTTGTTGTGTGCAACTTTCTGTATGTTGACGGTTTATATTTTCTTTTCGTAGTTAGATAGGACGACAAATTGCGTTTATTCATTTTTGAATTCACTTGATTTGCCAGGACTGTCACCATACAAACAACAACTCAAAGTTGGTGCACCAATTATTATGCTTCGCAATGTAAACCAACCACGACTTTGTAATGACACCAGACTTGCCGTGAAAAAACTAATGAACAATGTCATCGAAGCAACTATTTTGAAAGAAAAATACAAAGGCGATTTTGATTCCCCAAATTCCTATGATTCCTACCGATTTTCCTTTTTCGCCTTCAATTTCCTGTTCGTCTTGCCTTTGCGATCACCATCAATAAGGCGCAAGGTCAATCTTTGGAAACCTGCGGTATCAACTTGGAGCATCCAGTTTAATCATACGGACAGCTTTATGTTGGATGCTTACGAGTAGGCAAACCATCAGCATTGCAAAACAGATGGAAAAACAAAAAACTATTATTTACCGAAAAGCATTACATTAAACTCATTATAAAATAGTAATAAAACAATTTTTTAATTTTTGGAAACAAAAGCATTTTAACTGTTCGGCCAGTCGACAAATTTTTTCTTTAGACAATTAAGAATATTATTTTCGCGCGCGTAGTAAAGCAAGCAAGGGTCCGCTAGTAAAAAAATAAAAACATTCTCCTCTGTTCATACGTAATGTAAATTACTTATGTAGCAGTGATGCCACAGGGACGGTTATTTGCTTCATTTGTAGATCAGCGTTTATGAAGAAATGGAATTTAGCGCTTCATTATTTTTTTAGTTTTTTGAAAAATTGTAGAAGCATTAGATATCTTGGTGTCATTTCACTGATTCACTGAGAAAAGAGTATTATCTCATATCAAAAATTAGAATTTAGAGCTCAACACAGTAAAGCTAAAGAAGTCAGCGCAGTATCACGACAAGCCCCAAGCCTCCCATGGCAAGAAAGGCTGACTTATTAAAGGGTTCAACCGTTGTAGCCGTAAAAAATCGGAGCATAAGGGAGTATAAGAAAATTAAAAAAAAAAATGATAAGGAATTCTTACGCAACTATTTAACCCATTAAGCTTAGTTAGTGAGAACGTATGCGTAGAGTGAATTTCAAGACTCCAAACACCAAGTCATTTTTCAAAAACGTTAATGTGATCTAACTACTGGGTGTTTTTTTTAGAGGTTTGTTTTTCGAATAGATATAAAACTGGCATTTTATGGTCAAATCTGGCAACTCTAATGTCATTTATGTTTAGTTTGGTTTGCCATTTCATCATGAACAGGTTGACAAAAGAACAACGCTTGCAAATCGTGCAAATTTATTTCGAAAATAATGGTTCAGTTCGCGAAGTTTACCGCAAGCTCCGTCCATTTTATGGTCGACATAATCGTCCATCAGAGCAATTAATTCGGTTAACCATGGGTCGTTTTCGCACTACGTTTACTCTATGTGATAATACGCATCCGCAGAGACGTCGAACAGTGCGCACCGAAGAAACAATTGCCGCTGTAGAGCAAAATGTTGAAGAGGACCCGAATGAATCGATTCGCCACCGTGCACAGCAATTGGAGCTTTGTCCATCAACTTTATGGAAGATTTTGCGCAAAGATCTTGGCTTGCGACCTTACAAGATCCAGCTTGTGCAAGAATTAAAGCCGCGAGACCATGCAATGCGTCGTGATTTTGGTGTATGGGCCGAAAATGAGATTGATCTCGATGCTGATTTTCATCGCAAAATTTTGTTCAGTGATGAGGCTCATTTTTGGTTGAATGGCTACGTCAACAAGCAAAATTGCCGCATTTGGAGTGAAGAGAATCTACATGAGACCCTTGTGACGCCATTACATCCACAAAAACTGAATGTTTGGTGTGCTCTATGGGCTGGTGGAGTCATTGGGCCATACTTCTTCCGAAATAATGCTGGAGAGTCAGTTACCATTAATGGAGGCCGGTATAGAGCCATGATAACCGACTATTTTGTTCCCGAATTGGATGGCATGAATGTGGATGAGTTGTGGTTCCAACAAGACGGCGCTACATGCCACATAGCGCACGTCACAATCAATTTATTGAAATTTCGCGGAATGGACCTGTCAATTGGCCACCAAGATCGTGTGATTTGACACCATTGGATTATTTTCTTTGGGGATATGTGATGTCGCTCGTCTACGCCAACAAACCAGAAACGTTAGGGGACTTGGAAGCCAACATTCGTGGCGTTATTGCCGACATACGGCCCCATATGCTCGAAAAAGTGGTTCAAAATTGGACCTGTAGAATTGGCTTTATTTGAGCCAGCCGCGGCGGCCACATGCCCGAAATCATATTTAAACATTAATGGCATAAAATTTTCCTTCCAATAAAGCCAAATTGATGGACATTAAAACGATTTTCTTGTGTTTTATTTCAATTCGAAGCTCTATACCTCTAAAAAAAACACCCTGTATAAGAGCTTTGATGCGGGTATTAGTTCTTAACAACTTCTTTAAATAGGTACCTGTCTTTTCTGCAAATGCAGAAGTATGGCCGATTGAAGTTGACAAGTTCAAAATATACAAAGTTGCAATAGTGATCTAAGCACACTACCCTAAAGAACTCCACTTAAATTATAGCCGTGTTTTATTTATATTATAAGCCTTCTAAATCTAAATTAATTTAAAAAAAAAGTACTTAAGCTAGTTAATCTTATATTTTAAAACTTATATTATAAACCTTATAAATCTAAATAAGTTTTAAAAAAAGTACTTAAACTAGTAAATCTTATATTATAAAGCTAATATTGTAAATCTAAATTAGTTTTAAAGAAAAAAGTGTACTCGTAAATCTTATGTTATAAATCTAAATTAGTATAACTTTAAAGAAAAAAGCTTAACCACGTAAATTCTATATTAATAAACTACTTAGATTTTGTCATTCATAAAACACCTCAGTGTACGTGTTATAAGATTTGTGCGACAGCAGACTTGTTTTGTTCGCTTTTCAAATCAAACTGAATAAATTTTTACGTTATCTCGTTTTATAAACGTATACCAGGGCTGTCGTTTTGGAATTTTTGACCGCAGTGAAAATTCCGAAAAGTTGAGGAAAAGTGAAGTGTTCGCAGTGTTTCTAAAACAAAAGTGATGTGAATTTTGCAGTGTTATAAGAAAAAGATACATTCTACAATATTTTTAAAATCACATGAAAAAAAAAAAAAACACTTTTTCGGTACATTTTTAATAAAATGTAATCAATAGTTAAAATTAAACAAATAACATTGTCATTTTGTGCCTTCATGGCATAAATCAGTACATTTTATAAAAAAAGATAATAATAAAAGTTTATATATTCCATGTACTGTGTACATCAAAATAAAATAAAAAAAATTAGCGACCAAGTATTCCATAGGGACAACATAAAAAGAATTGAGAAAATCTTAGAGAAAAACTGTTTTCAAAAACACACAACAAAAAGATTAAAAGACAATTTTTATAAGGATAAGGGACCAAGACAGGAAAGGGGTACAGTCATATATAAATCGATGACATATATTCCAGGTTTGACAAAGAGATTCGCGAAATTAAGTACGTTTAAGGACATAAAAATTACTAATAAGACAGATAATAAAGTTGGACAATTTTACAGCAATATCAAATCTTGACAAATCCTGCCTTATTTACAAAATTATTTGTGACGGAGACGGGTCCAATGTCTGCCAGAAGGTATATGTTGGTACTACAAAAAACAAATTAAGGACAAGACTCTCAGGACACAGATCGGACCAAAAAAACAGAAATGGACAAGCCCCTAAGACAGCTCTTTGAGCCCACTGTGCTGAGCTTGGACATTTTCCTAATTTTGACGCTGTGGAGATCTTACAAGAAGAAAATAATCATGAGAAGAAATTCATATTAGAGATGTTCCACATTATTAACAACCCCACTGACAAGAGAATAAATTTCAAGAGCGACACAGAAAATTGTGCTCATATATACAGACATTTAGTTGACAATTAGGATAGTTTAAGTTTAGCTTTTCTATAATTTTAACGTAAGTTTTGTTTTGTTAATTTATTCAATTGTGTATTGTTTTAATTATTATTTCTTAGTCACCCCTGAAGATAAGGAAGGATCTTCCTCGAAATATTGGGAAAAATTATAAATAAAACACTGACCTAAAGCCAGAAAAAGTGTTTTTATTTAAAAAAAAAAATATAAAAATACGATTTATGTACGACTATTTTCTGTAATTTGATAGTAATTGTTTTGATGGCACCCAATTTTTAAAATCTTCATTAGGAAACGTTCCTTTAATGAGCATGATCGAATTAACCGTCTCCACTTTTAAACCATTCCAAGTTGAATTTTTTATTTGATTTGTAAGTGAAAAAATGCGGTCTTTGGATGCGCTACTGTGAGGTAGGCATAATAGTGCGCCAACAAATTTCTATAAACCAGGATACATACAGTAGTTTCGCCTAAGGCTTTTTTTAATGAAATATAGCGAGCCAAAATTCTTCCAAATTTTTTTCTTCTGGCTTCGACATCATCTATGTCATCATGATTTATCAGATTAGGAAAAAGCAGAATCAGTGTCAACAAGCTTACGAAACCGGACTTTCAGATTGAAACGCTTTTAAAGCAGGATCTTTAAAATTAATTATTTTTAGCACTTGTTTGCATAAAATCATATAAAATTGTTGACATTTCTTTTTGATTTCTGTAGCTTCTTTCTCACTTAACAAATCATTGTGAATGAATGAATTAGCTCTCGGGCCAAGGTATACATCCCTCAATGGCTTATAAATGGAAGTGGCTTATGACTGAAAATTTATAATTTGAAAATTTTTTGGTAGATTACTTTTGCGACACTTTTTTTTTCTGAAAGTGCAGTGTTTTCAAAAAAGATGCAGTGTCGCAGTGTCATACTTTAAATCGCAGTGAAAAACTGCGATTGAAGTGACTGCGACAGCCCTGACGTATACGATAAGTTATTCTCATTCTGCCGCAGTACCGCACGCGGTGCGTTTTGCCCAGCCACGGTCAAGACACAATGCGGCGCCGTCGCTTATGCCTTTGTATTTTGTTTTAATTTGAATTCAAGTAAACGCTGTGCCTCGATAGTCAACGTTTACACGAGGAAACTCTTGCCGCAAAGTTTCTTTGTTTGTAGTCAAGAAGGGAAAAACGAAAGGGTGGTGTACAGAATTTTCCGAACCCGCAAATTCTCTTTCGTTCTGTTCGTTACCTTATATTATGCTTTGACTCTACGTTTGTTGTGGCGGATCGACGCAGTTACTGCTTTGATAATTTTAAGCAGAAAGAAAGTTTTCGTGTGTAAACGCAAAACAAATTCACAAAAGGGAATGGACAATAATTTGTTTCATCGAATTTCCTCGTGTAAACCTTGACATAGCGTTGAAATTCTGCGAATTTTTTTTCGCTTACTTGTGCGTCGAATAACGGTGAGAGCAATGAGAGCAAATTGAGCCACTATGTTCCCATCACTGGTATACAAGATTAAATTATGATACGCTGCTTACTAAAAATGTATATTTGGCTTTTATAAAACAAGGACTAAACACTTGATGTTAGACTTAAAAGAGCTTATGTTGTATTTTCTTATTTAAATATCGAGCGCGCCATTTAAGCTTTCCTAATAAATGTTTCTCGAAAGTAAATTATAGAAAACTCTTTGGACAACTGCAGTGAATTTCAAAAGGAGTAGTAAAATATTTAAGCAGTAGCAATGCTTGTGTTGCTTTCACATTTTGCAAGAAATGACAAAACGATGACAGTTTAATGTATTTTTTTTTTTGCATTGAATATCTACCTCTAGATCTTGCAAATTGTGTTTTGAAGAATTTTTTATTTGGGCTTGAATGGTCACTTAAATTTTTCAAAATATTGAAGTTTTTTAAAAAAATTTGTAGTTCAACGTTTCGAGACGAGTTTCCTCATTAATCAGCAACATATTTTTTATTTTTAAACAATGACAAAACATTTTGGAAAATTTAAAAAAATAATATGGACACATGACGATAAAAACATTAAACAACAAAAAAATTTTGAGTTATAGCCGCTGCACAGTAACATTTTTTTGAAAAAAACCTAATTGACAATTTAGCCCACACATTAAAACTCTTCAATAAATTCAAAAACAGTCAAACAAACATAACGGAAATATTTCATTGTAAATCGAGCAAAATTAAAATTATATGAATGTAGGAAAATTATTAAGCTACACATATGATGTATTCACTTTTCTGGCACTTTCTTCTAATTTCAATTGTGAGGATAAACATCAACGTTCTTACCAATTGTTTGTGAAAAGCCATTTTAAAATATTAATTTCTTCAGGCATTTCTTAAATATAAGCGCTTATGCCAAACAGAATCACTCGTGTATATAATTTTTGTTCAGTATTCAGTGTTGACATGAAAGAACAAAAGAATACAACAAATTGAGCCACTAACTGTGGTTCAAACTATTAAGGGCATCTTAGCAGCATAATGAATATAAAAAAATCGTCTAAGCTGAAAGAAAACCAGCAGTTCATGTAATTTAAATACTTTATTCTCATTATTCATTCAATATAAAGAATGTGTTACGTAATTGATTTAACTCCAAATTTATTCCTTTAGCGTCGCGTTTTGGATTGACATTGTAATCTATAGCTTTCGCAATGAATGAATTTGCTTGGGTTTTCTTTAATTGATTTTCTAAATTTGTGAATTATCTGTATACGATGCATTAACACCTTTCTACTCGTATTATATACATTTAACTTATGAAATGCTTACATAAAATTTTAATGAATAACAGATAGAGTGCCGTTTGAAATCAACACTGATTTTGCACCTGTAAGCAACTCTCATGCCGCGTGAATCCATTGGAAAATAAAAAATAAAGTAACAAATGTCAACCATTCGCAATAACTTACAAAGTTTGTTAAAAAATAAACTTTAAAAAATATATCACAATAAAAGATTATACTGCTTTATATAGAGCATCTTTTTTTTCTGAGATTGCAACAGAAAGCAAACCTTAGTTACAGGCACTAATTCCTTAGAATCAAGTGCGAAACGTTTAAGACACAATCATCAAGGGTACCGCTTGGTTCACCTTTTGTCATATAAATTCATAAAAATCAAAAAAGTTCTTATATTGAGCTTTCTTGATATGTTAATGAAACATTAAATTAGCTTTCATATCACATAGAATTAACCAATTCGAAATTAAATTTGAATAAGTGCAATACGGAGTGGCCCAAGTAGCATTACAATCCTACTGTACAATAATTGCTAAGTAATTTTGCACTACTTTTTTTGCGTTTAAGTTATTTGAAATATTTATGCTAATAAAACTAAAAAAAAAAGCTGCAGCGTTTTCGCTATTAGGTCCAAATTTTTTGGCTCAATTTTAGCTATTGGTGCCTCAATGAAATTCACTCAGACGTAATTATATTGAGAGTTGTGCAAAATTTATTCGAATAACGAACACAATCACATTTATATTCATTGTCACAATAACGAATAAATACATGGAAAACAAAGTCCAAAATGAACTTAGGATATCCCCTCGAAGACCCTTTTTGGTTGCATTTATGAATAAAAATCATTGCACCAATCGACTGTAAAGGGCTCAAAATGGATTGGAAAGAAGGGAATACTCTTCTTCTAAACAATAGAAAGAGGCTCAAAACATATTTTGGAAAGATGGGGATTTCTCGATGGGTCCATTATGTCGATGGAAAAAGGCCCAATGTGAATTTAATAGATCGGGCTACAAAAGGCCCTTGTGGCATGTCCCCTCATTATGTATATTTTGCTATTTCCACACCACCCATGAGGTACGCAAATTGGCGCGTTACCGATTTTTTGTAGGTGTCCGGTTCCCCAGTAGGCATATTTCATCTTTTTATAATTATAGAATAAATATTCTTTAAAGTGGGGAATAAATATAATAAAATATTCCATAATATATAATAAAATGAAGTAAGTAATAATACAATATTATATACATTCATAGTTAAAAATTATAATGCTATAGTAATATCAGTAATATTATGTTATAAACAGAACAATTTTCTATAATAACGACACCAAACCTTAGCTTTGGTTTTATTGCTTACATACTATACAACGTATACGTTGTATAAAGTATTACCATTGAAATATTTTATGTCGACATTTGCTTGCTAATTTGGCGTGGGTTATGAAGTATAATTTTCTTTTCGATAATGACGATAATTCTGAAATATTTTCACTAAATATTTTACTTTAGTCATTTTGTGAATACTTTTTAGTTTATTTCCAAAAATGGTCAGATTGTTTCCCAATATACGACTATTAGCCGATTTTGTTTCAGAATTTGTCGTTTGGTTCATTAATCAATTGCAGCCAGTTTTTTTTTTATAAAAAATCTTTGAGGCGGGAAAATGTTAAACGTTTAATTAAATTTAATGAATCTTGACATAAAAAGTATGTGAATTTTCATTTTCTTAGTCTTTGCTTGTGCTGTTCGCACTTTTGAACTTTTACTGAATCCATCGTGTTTTTCCCAGTCACTGGAGATGCATCTTACATACGGTATATAATGGTTACGGACGTGGACAATAACATTTGTTAGTTTATACTCATGGCCACAAAAATGCACATAGATTGGCACATCGCCAAGAGTGAACGCTTTATCGTATATCGTGTGAAAGTTAGATCTTGACGCTTCATGGTCCCATTGTAAGGCTTCAATGCTAGATGAGCACCGCCTAGTCTTTCAATTTGTTTTAATAAATCACACTTTGAACAATTTTTAACCCAATTATCAGTTTCATAAAGGTCCAAACTTTCCTGCAACCCTGAAAGTTCATTTTTATACATTGGCATGAGACTTGGAGATATTATTTCCCAAATTATTTTTTCTGTCTTCTCACATTTTCGGCAACTTATATTTTCAATAACAGAAAGCTCATTGTTTAAAATACATAGTTTGAATTATACTTCCAACATTGCACGTGCAATCTAGCACTCTATCTGTTGACCGTTTATTTCTGAGTAATAATTTAGCTCGACATTCGTAAATTTCACTCACGTTACCTTGAGTGGAAAATAATTTCACAAATTTAAAAAGAGAATGCGTAGATTCATTTACACTCAAGGTCAAAAAAAAAAACGCCGATTTGAATTTTGCAAGAAACTTTAAAATTTGCTGCGTAAAATAATATTTAATCTTGTTTATCTGCTTTCAGTTTGTTAGATACGTTTCCCAAGGACAAGTTTTGAGCATTTTCAGAACTCTCCACTTAAAAATAATAAATTCTAGGAACTTATTCCAATTAAATTTTTTTTTTTTTTTTTTTTTTTTTAAAGCATAAGCCAACGCTCAGGGGATGCCCCCTATAAATGCAATGCACCGTGTTGGTTTTAAGAAAAGGAGAAAGATTAGAGGGAAGGGGGATAGATGGAGTAGTGCCGGTGAACATTAATCTTGAATCTATGGATGTCACAACTGCCGGGGAAGACAGACGCAGGTAAGCAGTTCCACAACTTGATGGTTCTGCCAAAGAAAGAATTATCACGAAAGTGTGATGTCCTGTTGAACACCGGCGTGACGCAAAAAGGATGGGCCTGATGGGATGCCCGAGTGCTGCGAGAGAAAATCCTGGCTGATGGAATCAGTTCCCGTATTTCTCTAGAGCACATCCCGTTATAATATCTATAAAAAAGGGTTAAACACCCTACGTTACGCCGGTGGTGAAGGGAATCGATAGAGGCGATGATAGATTCATCACCTATTAGTTTCAACACACGTCGCTGGACACGATCTAGCAGCTCCAAGGTGGTTTTAGGAGCGCCGGCCCAAATGTGTGAGTTGTACTCTAGTTTGGGTCTAATATAAGTGAAATAAACAGTACGAAGATCAACTGGAGTGAAGTATTTCTTACACCGTTTCAAAAAACCAATACACTTGGCCGCATCTTTCGCCACATCGAATACATGATCAGACCACCTCAGGTCCGATTGAACCGATATGCCCAGAACGTCAAGAGTTGTTGACCTCGCAATATCTAAGCCAGCCATATTAAGGGAAGGAAGGGAGAGATCCATTCGTCTGTGAGACAACAGACAGCACTGAGTTTTAGAAGCATTAAAATTGACTCGGTTAATACGACCCCACTCGGTGATTGTGTTGAGGTCGAAAACGAGTGAGTCATTCATATGCCGCCTTTTACTCTCAACCTCCACAGAGCTCGGGCGATTTTTGAAGCAATAAGAATGACATATGTTGCTGTCGTCCGCAAAGGAATGGATTGGGTTGGTGGTCGATGACAGAAGGTCATCGATAAAGACCAGGAAAAGGGTAGGAGATAGGACAGAACCCTGGGGAACTCCAGCATTGATGAAGTGTTCGTTAGAGGTGAAACCGTCTACCACAACACGGATAGAGCGATCACTGCAGAAGCTCGTAATCCAACGAGCAAAGGAATTACCGACACCAAATGCAATTAGTTTTGATACGAGGGCGCGATGCCACACTCGATCAAACGCCTTAGAAATATCCAGAGCGACAACCATACTTTCACCGAAAAGGTGAACGGAATGGTTCCATTTTTCAGTAAGGAACGACATAAGATCACCGGTAGAACGAGACCTACGGAAACCATATTGGCGATCACTAAGTAATTCGTTGCGCTCCAGATAGTTCACTAGGTGAAAGTTTATTACACTCTCCATAACTTTGGAGAGCGCAGAGCATATCGCAATGGGTCGATAATTATTAGGGTTGGAAACCTCGCCTTTTTTGGAAACTGGCTGAACATTAGCAACCTTCCAACAGGATGGAAATATCCCACTAGTGTAGGATATGGAAAAAAGATTGCGTAATGGCCGAGCTAGTGTTGAGGCACACTTTCTCAACACATGGGCTGATATGCCATCAGGCCCTGAGGCTTTATTTATGTTGAGGTTTGCAAGGACTCTTTTTACTGCCCTTGTTCGAAAGTAAATAGTTGGCATTGCCGAAGACCTATTCTGAACAGGGGGTAAAGGCTGACAGCTATCTGGGAGTGTAGCATTTTTCGCAAAGATGCTAGCCAATAGATCGGCTTTGTCAGCAGGGTCAGTGAATATTTGGTCGTTCATTAAAAGAGTTGGAATAGACGATGAGGACTGATTCTTCACTCTCTTAACAAATGACCAAAAACTTTTGCTACCTTTCGGTAGTGAAATGATTCTTTTGCGCAGGTTTTGTTCGTAGAGAAACTTTTCTCGCTGAATCGTGGCATTACAGCAATTTCTAGCCTCAATGCGAAGCCTTTCAGTATCAGCATTTCTAATGAGCCGCCAATTCCGAAATGCTTCCTCTTTGGACCTGACTGCAGTCCTGCAAGTCTCATTAAACCAAGAGTGGTCCTTTGGCTTAACGTTAACTTTTTTATAAGGTATGAAGGACCGCATACCTAATAAAATTATTTTTTGAACCATTAAAGCCGCAGCATTTATGTTCCTATCAGCGAAACACAATTTCCAATTGAAATTACGAAAAAAATTATTTAACGCAATCCAATTTGCTTTATCATAAAGCCATACAGTCCGCTTCGGGGCTTTCGGCGAAACAGTGCGTAAACTTTTAAATGGGAAAGCAGCGGAAATAGTACAATGGTCCGAGTTACCAAGAGGTGCAAGGACAGACACATCGTATTTTTCATGATGTGATGTCAGAAAGAGGTCTAGTGTACTTAAGCTATGCCCCCCAACGCGTGGAATGAACGTGGGGTCATAAATACATAAGTGGTGGTTTTATAATCAAAAATTAAATTTTATTTATATGAAAAATACATAGTTTTTTTACAAAAATTTTATTGTAACAAGTAAGTTCTATTTTTTTGTATAATACTCCAATGATTTTTTGCATTTTAGTGGGCCGTGGAAAGCATGGCATGGCATCACCCACTCAAAAGAAATATCTTTACTATGGACTCAATCTAGCACCATACCAAATTTTATCAAAATCGATGACGCGGTTCAGCCGAAACAGCGTTTTTTCGTATTAAAGGTGATGCCACGCTCCATTTAAGAACTCAGAGTTTCTAATTACTTTTCTTATAGTTCAGTCTATCTTCAAACCAAATTTTATTAAAATCGGTCTAATAGTTTAGCCATGGCAACGTATTTTCCGTTAGGGGCGTGGCACCACGTACTATTGAAAAAAAAGTATACACTGCACTCCCTCTCTTCACAGCCTTCCTAGAAAATAAAAAAATTAAGCGATTATGATTATGGCTGCTTAGCAACTGCCAATTTATCGCCATTTTCTTAAAAACAAAAAATTCGAAAACACAGACAGTTCAATATTTTAAACGTTGAATTAATCCATTAATATAAAATTAAACTTTGTTAATACGTTCTATGTATGCATATTATAAGTTTTAAAGATTTGCTTGAAAAACAATTCATTTTAGATAAACACACTGTGATTAAAAAAATTATAACAGACCAAAATAAATTTTTGATATGAATTACTTTATTTGTAAACATAAAACTTTCTATGTATGTACCTATTTATTGAAATAGTAAAATAAAATTTGCACAAGTAGTTCAGCTACATATAAAAATTGGCATTTTAAATAAATTGTGATCAAAAAAAAAATTAAATTCTGTGTTGCATAAAATAGGTAAGGAAAATGACATGATGACATATAATCGTTTTAAATATTTCCAAATTCATGCGTCAAGACTTATGTATGGACATTAGTGTGGACATGTCACGAGGATTTTTAGGTTTACGACGAACAAAAAATTATGTATGCATCCACTTTGTTTCCTAGTACAATTCATATTAAAAACGAAAAACAGAATTTTTATTGCGTTTTAGCAAAAACAAAAATTGCTTTCATATGAATTGTAATAGGAAACAAAGTGGATTATGATACATGCGATTTGACGCAATTGGATTACTTTCTTTGGGGATATTTTAGGTTACTTATTTATGTCGACAAACCCGAATCTATTGACGCTTTGGAAACCAACATAACTCGTGTCAATTTAAGAACTAGTCGCAACATTGGAACTAAGTAATTTTGAAACATTGAGTTGTAGGAACCGAACTATCATTCCAAATAAAGATTTGCATCAATACGAGTACATTGATTTTTATGTATTTTATTTAGAAAACAAAGTAGGAAGCTCTTATTGGATCAACCATTCTCTAAATGATAACTGGTTTTGGTAGTAAGTTTCCACAATTAATAAACATCAAGAGCAAGTCTATATAAATTTGATCAAGTATCTTTGCTTGTATGGGCGGTGTCACACATTGGTACAATCCAGCCCAACTTCGATCCAATACAAACTTTTGCTAATCAACATTCTCGCACCGAATATCAGTATGCTCACGATTGCTCACTTTTGCTGTTAACTAAATAATTCATTTAAGGTGTTTTGTTTACATTAGAGGTGCCACTCATACTTTTGGTTCAGACCCTTTATTAAATTTTATAGCATTCGCTGTAATACTTCATTAGAAATCGCTTACAATTTTATGTTTACATGGCATTTACCACGCCGATTCAAGAATCTCGGCGGATTCCACTTATTTTAAAAATTTTAGTATCCGACATCTTCAATCCACTGGTAACCACTACCCCAACTACTATAATCGAAAAACAATTCAATGAGCAATAAAAAGACTCAAATATCAAAGTTTTCATACAAACATGCTATTTAATAAAATTTCAATAACATAAAATAAATAAATTTCATATTTATATTAGGGTGATTCAAATTTTTTACTTTTTGTTTTTTTTTAAGGTGCTGTCGCTTAAAAAGTAAGCTCATGATATAAAGAAAAAGTTCACAAAAATTCAGCTCTGTTTTATATGAAAATTGTATGGAAAAATTATCTTTTACTAAAAAGCTATCTACACGAATAGGTGATTAATGTTATTGGGCTGAAGAGGGTCGTTTTTCGAAGTAGTTTTTTGCGTCATTTTAAAATGGCTATAACTTTGCAAGTAAAAACCGCAGATCACCACTTGAAAGCTAATTTTAAAAGGCAAGGACGGTACCTAATTATGCTTTTGTTAAAAATAAGCTGATCAATTTTCTTTGAATCCGAAACATAGCTCCGAAAGTAGACAAAAAACATCATGTTTTAGTTAATTAATCTTAGCCGGATTCGGATTCAGCGCAAAAAATTACTTCGAAAAACGACCTTCTCCAGCCCAATAGCATTAATCACCTATTCGTTCAGGTACCTTTTCTGTAAAAAAAAATGTTTCCATACAATTTTCATGTAAAACTACAGCACCTTAAAAAAAAACAAATGTATGTATGTTCTTATTTCATATAAAATTAAGAAAATTTGGCATAAAAAGTTTATTAACAATGATGAAATGCATAAGCTGGAAATCCTTTGTTCTCTGCTGTTGCAGCTTTGTTGGTGACTAAATTGCGTCTTACAGTTAAGCCCAAAAATAAATGCTGAAAAGATGAAATGTAAATATAATTTAGGACTGTCTACCATTTTTACCAATCCGTAGTTACCACTGACCAATTTTATCACTACTTCTTTTTACCACTGACCAATTTTACCACTACTTCTTTTTACCAATCCGTTTTTACCAATTCGTTTTTACCACTGACCAATTTTACCACTACATCTTTTTACCACTTATTAACAGAAACAATGTTCATGGAGCTAAAAAGTAAGGATAAGTGAGCGGCCTTCGGCCGCTGCTCAGGATTTAAAACTCCCAAAAATCCAACACCGGCTTCGCCGCGGTTCAGTCTGTAACGTATCCAACACTGGCTACTGACCAATTTTACCACTTATTATCAGAAACAATGTTCAGGGAGCTTTAAAGTTAGGATAAGTGAGTGGCCTTCGGCCCCGGCTCAGTATTTAAAACTCCTAAAAATCCAACACCGGCTTCGCCGCGGTTCAGTCTATAACGTATCCAACACTGGCTACGGTGGCCACAGTAATGCTATATAAAAGTTAGGATCAGTGAAAGAAAAGGAAAAAATGGATTGGTAAAAATGTCCAGTGGGAAAAATGGAGTGGTAAAAATGGATTGGTAATAATGGATTGGTAAAATGGATTGGTAAAAATGTTCAGTGGGAAAAGGGTATTGGTAAAAATGGATTGGTAAAAGTGGATTGGTAAAAATGTATTGGTAAAAATAGATTGGTAAAAATGTTCAGTGGGAAAAAAGGTATTGGTAAAAATGAGTGGTAAAAATGGATTGGTAAAAACGGATTGGTAAAAATGGGCCCCTACCATAATTTAATATAGTACTTAAGTAGTTGGCTTATTAAATAATATCAAAAAATCCACATGAAGTGAAGAATTTTATATTGAATTCAATGTGGTAATGACAATCTTAAATGCTAAAAAATTTAAATTTTATTGCTAAATAATTTCTTTTTTGCCTTGTTTATTGAATATACCAAAATGAAATGCACCTGAAGTGACGAAAATCGCAACCTACATTTGAAAACTGCGATTACTTGTAAGTTTGGTCATCAATGTTGTAACTGGGTCTAAGAACCTCTTTCAAAAATGTTTAAAGTTTTCTGGAGCAATTTGTTGAATTGGTAAGGCTTTATGCTTAATGGATTTTAAAGTAAGCGAGGACCTCAAGAACCAATTTTGCAGATATTTGAACTGTTTTATGTTGTAAGGGTTCTTTGCCGTTGTTGTCACATTTAATATAGGTGCCGTCACATTTAATATATGTAGGTGCCGTCACAACTTTTAATATTTTTATCTGGCACATTTTTGTGTAAACCGTT
This sequence comes from Tricholauxania praeusta, assembly GCA_949775025.1. Lineage (NCBI taxonomy): Eukaryota > Metazoa > Arthropoda > Insecta > Diptera > Lauxaniidae > Tricholauxania > Tricholauxania praeusta. The sequence continues at coordinate 86,521,893 of OX459031.1, forward strand.
GCAAATTTCAATTGCTCCCAAATATTTATATTTTATAAAATTTTGTGCTATTTTAACTCCAAGAGGATCAGGTATGTCTTCCACCTTAATACGAGTAACGTCACCACACTCGAACCCATCATATGTTTCAATAAATAAAAATTGTCCTAAAAATATAAAAAACGTCTACTTTCAAATGTTTGTATGAGCGCAAAAAACTGATGGTGTGGTGAAAAATAATTTTGAGCTGAACGCATATAAGGTTGCCAAGTGCGGGTTTTGGCCAAGCCCGGAATTTCATTACACCGACCGGGGCACAGTGGTCCCAAATCGTGTTTTTTGGTTCAAAATTTTCTAGAGAGCGCAAATCTTGTCCAAAATTAACAATTTTTTTTAAATGAAAGCTAACTAAATTGCTAATAAAACGTTGGACCCGAATTTTTACCATTTTTGATAACTATTTTTTTTTATTTTAAGTTAAATAAAAAAAAAAATTTATTTTTTTTGGTTCAAAAATGGCTAGAGAGCGCAAATCTTGTCAAAAATTCACAATTTTTTTCTTCAATTAAAGCTTATTAAAATTCAAACAAATCATCAGTGTTCGAATATGGAAAACAAAATACTGTTTTTTCCAAAAGGCCGATAAAATTTTTTTAAATATTTTTTGGTTCAAAAATTGGACTGAAAATTTTGTCGAAAATTAACAATTTTCTTTGTGTTACAAACTATTGCTAATAGGTGCTACTACGGTCTCAGTAAGCAATTACGTTGCAGAACTCTCTCTCGATCGACAAAGCTAACACTCTACAAGACGCTCATTCTACCTGTGCTTCTTTATGGCGCTGAGGCATGGGTGGTTTCGACAACAGACGCAGCTGCTCTTGGGGTGTTCGAGAGGAAAGTTCTCCGCAAAATCTTTGGTCCTGTTCGAGTTGGCGACAACTATCGCATTCGAATGAACCACGAGCTGTATGAGCTCTACGCCGACATTGACATAGTTAAGCGTATAACAATACAACGACTACGCTGGCATTCGAAGGGAAGGTCCCCGGTCAACGACGAAGAGGGAGACCATGCCTCCGGTGGATAGACCAAGCTGAGGAAGCCCTAACCGCGCTTGGCATTAACGAATGGAGAAGGCGCGCGCAAAACAGAGGCACCTGGCGAGAGCTAATGAAGTCGGCCGTAACCTGACAACGGGTTGTTATGGCCATCTAAGTAAGTAAGTAAGTTTGTGTTACAAACAGAATGAAACGGTGAATATGCCTTCTGCATAAGGTATGAAAAGGATATCAACTTTGTCTCAAACAAATTTTACTTTTTACCATTTTAAGAAAGGTAAAAACTTGGCAACCTTTAACACATACAATTTTAAGAAAACTATTTATGGAGCAATTAAAAAATTTATTTGAGCAGTGAATATATTGCAACGATTTACCGCTCAATGAAAGTCATCACTCAGAACAGAAAATGTAAAGATCTAAGTAGTTACCTGTAATTTTGGATTTTACAACCTGATTCTTACAACTTTTATCGCTGCAAACTTTTACTGCGTTTATAATAACGAAAGATTCAACTGCATGTTTTAAGCCATATTTAATTTCGGTTCGATCAACTCCAACCACATACGTGTTATGGGGTACATTATTGAATGCATTTGAGCAAGGATAAAGTTCCTGGAAGCAAGGTTCATTTTTAAAAATTTGTTGGATCAGGTTGGCTGCGGTCGTTTCACAATTTAAAATAAAGTTTTTATTAAGCTCCATATGTTTGGGGGGAAATAGTTTCAGTAAATGCTTACACCTTTGTCTGTAGGTTTCTGCCGAGATTTTTTTATCCAAGCCTAGAGTTTTAATCATTGAAAACAATCCAATTGAATCAGATTTGGAATTGATGTAGTTTCTTACATCTTTGTAGTCCAGGTACGGTACATGGAAAATTTGAAAGATGCTATCATGAGCACAAGTGTTTGAAAGCGAAATATCTTTCCCATCTATATTGATAAGCTGAAGTGATTGTTTATTTCCATTTCTTAAAATGGAAATTTCTTTTTTTGGCATATTTGAAAAAATGTCGCAGGATGTTTTTTTAAGTAAAGCGACTTTTTAGTTTTATTTTTTTTTGGTCTTCCTGAACCAGACCACCCCAGTTTTCAGTTACATTTCCAGCCACAATTCGTTCTGCTGATTTTAAGGATGTTTCTTTGCAGGAGGAGCAGACTCTGTTGTTTCCAAATTCCTCGTCTTCTCCGGGTACAATATAGGAACAAGGCTCATTTGGGTGTACAAAAGTTTTGCATGTAATGCAGTCGTAGGTAAATTTTCTTTACATAATGAGCAATGGGCAATATTCATTGAATGAAAATTATTACCTTTAATTGATGAAACAACAGAGCAATCGTAACAAAGCCACCTCTCTCCATAGCCTTCGTCAACTCCATTTATTTGGAATGAGCAGGGTTCAATCACAAGAACAGCTTTCTGACACTTTATGCATTTGTGTGCCCCATCAGGTTTATTTCCATCTGAACAAACAAAGCATTTCCTTGAAATTATTTCATTTTCTGATTCAGTCTCTCTTATATCAGCTTCCGTGCCTTGTTCGTGCATTATGTAATTCAAATTATCTGTTACGTCACATTCTTCACTTTCTTCTTGGACATTTTCAGAACCATGAAAATCAAACAATTTTCCGTTCAAGTAATTAATGTGTAAAGGCACAAATTCATCAACTCTCATTGGATTTGTGAGATTTTTACACAATCGATTTTTAATAAAGTTGAAATCAGATTCAACGGCAGCGCTACTGGATTGTTTTCCATCATATCCAAATTCCTGATGACATATACATCCCCATAAACTAATTAAGCTAACATTCTAAAGTAAATATTTTGCTAATTTTGGCATTTCGTAAGGATTATTTCTGTTTCCATGTTTGTTCTCTTCCCTTAATATGGCTTCTCTTACTTCTTGTTCCAGAGTATGTGCCCACTTACACCAGTTGTTATGCTTTACTTCAGTTTCGCTTAAAAAGGTATCAATTATATCTAAAGCAGGAGCAAACAGTCAAGCCATCTTATACGAATGTGAGTCACTCACATCCATCAAGAAGGTTATTAAAAGTCTGAAAAGAAAGAGAAATATTAGATTAATATTCTTAAGGCCTGTAACTCATTGCGACAGAACATTTCCGAGACAGCTTTGTTTAGAAAAAGTTCCACGCACACCCAAATGTACTAACGTGACGGAAACGGTTGTGATACTATTTTGTCGCAGAGAGTTACAGGCCTAAACCAAAATAGACGTAACGAGACGTAACGAGTAAGTTCGAGTGTATGTAAACCAATGTTGATAGCCAAAATGAACCTACGTTATTGATCGAAAGTGAACGAAACATTTTGACGAGACGTAAATGCTCAACTAAACCATGCATCGCCAAGCGTAACCTACTATGAAATTTGAACGAAAAGCCTGTCAGATGCTTAAGAAACTCAGAGAAGACTTTTTAGTGGCTATGTTGTAAGAAGCGATGTAGCCATAGTTGGCAAGCGTGTGAATTATTCCCACAATTGCATAAATTTTATTTCCTATATTTTCTAAATAAATTGAATTCATTCACAAAATGTTATTCAATGACATTAATTTAGAGACTTAACGCAATAAATATGTATTCCAGATACTGTTTTTACTAATTTTAAGAAAAAAATAAGAAAACAAAATTACTCATTTTGTACTATGCGTGTAAATTGTGGGGAAGAGTATTGGCAAATGCAGCGCGTGGCATCACTGAATTGTCAATCAAATTGTTGTATGTATTGTGTGTGTACATTAAAATGCATATTTCTGCAACTTCCTTCCAAGCCCTTTCCTTTACATCGATTTCAATTAAATGCATCTATTTTACTATTTAATTATCTTCTTTTTTACATTTTCTATTAATTTTAAAACAAAAGTATTTTCCACTTCATCTTCCATTGCAAAAAATTTTTTCTTATGTATACAATGCATAAACAGCTGATTCCGTACAGAAAGTGCGTTCAGTTTCGCTCTTTCCTTAAGCAAACGACATTTGTGGAAATTGAACGAAACTTTTTGTTAAGTACGTTGTAGCTTTGATATACGATTTGTGTGTATTCGCACACTTGCATAAGTTGACTGCAGTAAAAGCGTGCATGGTTTAGTTGGCCCTTAAGAGTTCCGTAAGAACCGAACTTCTAACCGTTGTACTCGTCATAACAGCTTTTTCGGTTCGTTGGCAAGCGTAACATTTTGGGTTAAACGTCAAAACAGATGAAACGAGTGCAAACGTTCGTTCTATATCTACCGTCTCGTCACGTCTATTTTGGTTAAGGTTTAAGTCTCAATCACAATGACAACTTCAGGACGAGACGAGATCGAGGCGTGACTTCGTCATTGTGATTGAGCCTCTATGGTATGGTAATTTTGTTAAAACTTGTACACCTAATTCTGTTTTTGAACGGTAGAAGGTTATAATTAGTATAAATATTTTTCTTTAAACTTTCAATTAAATAGCTAGATGGTGTAAAAATAGAATTAAGTGTATAGAAATATGCATCTAAATGATTAAAATTTGGTATAATATACTTACAAGGTAGTTTCACACAACAGAGACAGTCATTGTAAGTCTGACTATCTGTTGTGCTCAGACAAATCATTCAAAAAATCAAAAAGAATGAAATGTCGGCTTTGTTTGCCGAGGCATCGCGATATTATTGCCTCTGCAAACAAAAATTTTTAAAATAGATGAAAATTAATGGAGGTGATTTTTCGTAATTCTTTGGTAATTTTTATTGTTTGGTTTTATCCAGAGTATTTTTAAATTTTGACAGAGGGTCCGCAGGATTTCAGTTGCAAATTGGTTCAATTTGTTTATCAAAATGATGTGGTGCTTGGCATAACCTAGCATGCGTACCGACGTATACGTAGACATTTATCGTATAAAATGTTTTCCCACTATCTATTTAGCAAAAAAGCGTAAGAATTCAGAAATTTTTAAATTATTTTCGATTTCGCTTGAAAAGAAATTATAACTAAAAAAACCCATGAATGTGGAATTTCGCTTTGCCTCGCAAAAATGGTGCACATAAAATTTGGAAAAAGACCTCAATCTTATTGGGATTGATTGTTATTGGACAGAATTCAATTCGTGACTTAGAACAAAGGAAATATTTCGCATTCACTACTTTAGCGACTGATTGTTTGTACTTTCCAATCGATAAGACGAAAAGAGGAAGTCCCTCCATTAAAAATTTAAAATTTAGAATTTAAAACTAAAATTTGCGTTAAAAGCAGGTGTTCGCTATTTCATGAAGTTGGAAAAAAAAAACTCCCAGAGAGCGAATTTCCCAGACGTTTTAAACAAAAAAAAATTAACCAAGAATTTCGAATATCTGCCCAAAGAAAAATATCACCAATGTCCTCCATCTAATTCCATACACACGCTCACATTTAAAGGTAAAACAAGCAATGTTTGTCCAACATACAGTGACGCGGATAATAATGCAAGTAATGAATGGCCAAAAAAATTCTTTGGCCCATGATTATTCAACCAATGCAAGGTATTCATGTATTGAAGTTGCTAGAGAACGAAATTCATACAACAAATCTTATGTCACATCAAAATCACCACACCTAATTTTGCCCAAATGGACGCAAATGCTGAACATTCTGTATATGGGAGAATGCGATTATCTGTTAAAGTTTACATGCTTCGAAGCATTACTTATTTCGCATTCTCCCAAATACAAAATATTCGCGCCAGAATTCACGTCCCTATTCCAAGATATTCTACAATTTGGGCAAAATTGGTACCGGTGGGGTGAATTCGATGTTCTATTTTCTTCATGGCAGTTGCCACAAAGTTTTGTTGTTCGAAATTCATTTACCTGCATAATGCTACCTTTATGCAACTTCAATGCATCAATTAGTTTTTTATTAGGATTTCGCCTATAACCTCGCATTGGAGAATTTGCAGCAATCTGTGTATCGCCTACACAGACTAGCTTCGGGCCCGGGCCATTGCCAAGAATTCTCTTTGCCATTGCGTGCCTGGCTTTTTCGACACAAATATATTTTTGCATCCTTAACCTGGTCACTTTTCGTCTGACAAACATTTTTTGTTTATTTTCAAATATCTTCAGTTGTGCGCGTGTATACTCTTTGTATTCCGTAGTGGACATTGGAGATAGTTTTTGTTCGTCTTCGGTCAGACCATCCTGAGCTCCTCTTGCAAATTTCTTCAGTTTTCTTAAACGACTTGGAAATCCACTTTCATAATGATACGAAGAGCTTTTTTCCTTTATTAATTGTCTAACTTCATTTCCTTCTTCATCGGTTGAAATGCGGACACCGCCAAAAACTAGCCGCAAACCAGGATCAAGTCCTATTTTAGTTTTGAAATTTTCAATTGAAATTTTCGAATTTTTGTCTTGCGAACCATGCATTTCTTTTACTGTCTTCTGCATTTGAAAGCTAACGGCCAAACCTTCCGTTATAATAGAGTGATCAAATTTTTTCGTTTTTGTTTCAGGGAGCTTAAAATATTTCCTCCATTCGGTATCCTTATCGAATTCCAACCATTTGCTCCCACAAAGCTTGAATCTTTTTAATAACATCCATAATGATGTGGAATCATATCGTACATGATGTGCCCCATATCTGCAAATGGGTATCAAAGCGAAATTTTTCCAGCCTTTCAAATTATTCAGTTTTGACAAATTGAAAAAGAATTTAACAAAACTCCATGGGTTTTGTTTAACGTCTTAAAATGGCTCATCTTTCCAACCCAAATCTGTTCGTAGAAAATTTAATAATTTCTCGTTTGGGGTTTTATCGCTTCTTCTGTTGAATAAAAAGTGCAACGTATCTTTCGATATAATATCGCTATCGCATTTTTTGAAGAATGCTCGTACCCGACGGTACGCATGCATCCAAATGTTGTTGCAAAAGCACACACTATATTGTTCAGATAAACTATTAAACAAATTGGATCTAAGCGAACCATTGTATAGTTGCAATCCTGCAGCTTCTCTCATTTCTCGATACTCCGGATCGAGAACATATTTATTTTTAGAGCCTTTTAGCAAACAATAAAAATAATGTAGAAATTTTTGCTTTGAAAAATCTCCTCCATTCCATTTTTTCATCAATGAATAATGAATATAAAGCGATGCCTCGACGACCAAAGTCGACATTTCTTTAACATCTTCAGTGATTTGATTGAAGATTTTTTCGGAGATACTTCCGCCGTTATCATCCTTTATGTTTTTAACACAATTAGACAGACATTTTTTTACAATGACTGTCTCTGTCGTTCCATTCGCCTTCCTTTTATAGCCTTTGTTGTTTCCGCCTGAAATAAATAAAATTCAAATTTTATTTTCGCTCCCGCTTTCACTTTCTTTCTTTTTCATATTTTTAAGATTATAAATGAAAGACTTTTGAAAATATTTTGAATACATTAGAATATGATAAATTTTAAATAATAAAGTAAAAGGAAAACATTGATGAACAGGATTAAATTGACATAAAAATTTAAGTCTCATCACGCCGCCATTGTGTTTCTCAGCATGACGTGTCCCAATAACGTGTCCCAGTTGTGCATCTCCTTTCAATTGTGTGAACTTTGCTTAAGTCTTTTATTTAGAGTTCATGCAAAGTGTTTCACAATCAATTTGATGGTCTGAACTCCCATTATGAGTATTTATTTTCTTTAATTTTGGTGTCCCTGCTTTTTAAAATAAGCTTGGGTCTGTACCTCACAGCGGCAAAACAGTTTCAAGACCGTTTTGGTTTTGCTTAGGGGTTCATGTTGTGTTTCACGACAAATTGCGTTTTTATGATTGAATCTGAAAAATTAATTTCAAGAAAAAGGTCGTGTTCTGATTGATCAAAGACAAAGAAAAATGTACTATCTTTTCAATACTTTCAATCAGTTCTGGCCTTTTTTCATCTTCTTCAATTAAAAAATCATTTTTAATATTTTCGTCGTCAATTTCGTTTCCTTCCATTTTTCAACTTCTTCAATTAAAAAATCATTTTTAATATTTTCGTCGTCAATTTTGTTTCCTTCCATTTTTACTTCGCGCCAGAGATTTCAAATGAGCGCACTCTCGTTGAGTTCTGTACTTATCGAAACAGTTTTGTTTCGCAAAAGTTCCACTGCTTCAGCTCAAAAAGTTTTGTTTTCGTCTCAAAACACAGTGATGTATGTAGATTTTTGATCCTTTTTTTGGGATTTGCATTCAGTCGGATGAATTTTCTTTTCAATCGCAATTTTTATGGCTTCTTGAAAAACCACTTCTTTATTGAAAAAATTCCAACATTCGCAGCTTGTAGTTTTAATTCCGATTTTAAATTTCATATTAAGAAATCCCTTATAATTTCCGAGTCAAAAAAAATTTAAATAGGTTGAAAAACTGAAAAACAGTTGAAAATCTCGCAACTATTTGCGGCTTTTCCGTGGATTACTCTACAAAAAGTATCCTGGCATGACACGCATAGTATTTTTATATGAAGAGCGCTGATTGCGTTGACAAAACGCTCGTGTGAATTTAGCTTTAGTCTTTTATTTAAATTTTATGCAGTGTTTTGCAATCAATTTGATGGTCTGAAAATGTATTTTTGCTATTGTGGCTTGGCGTCTTAATTTTTGGCGTCACTTTGTTTGAAACCACCATCAGGGACACAAGAGCTCACGAAAGTAAATAATTTCAAGAAACTGTTTAATTTTAAAATAAGGGCTCTTCTCCTAAAAACACACACCATTTTGAAACTACAAAAATTTTGATTTTGCTGGAAGATATCGAGCTTGGAAAAAATTGCTTCTAATAAAATTCTACGTAAGAAAATTGTCTTTTTTGTAATATATAACTCCAGGTTAGCAAATTTATTTACACAAGTATTTTGCATATCTAAAATTAACATTTCCAAAGAAATGTGTTTCTTATTATTTGCTTTTTTTTTGCATTATGATCATTTTCATTATGGTCGCTTTCAATAAAGCGACCGACCATAAGTTGTGAAGGAATGTGAAAAAATTGTTAATTCTATGGTGAAAACTGGTATTTATTGATAGAATACCTTAAACAAATCTACAATAACAATAATTGCATACATTATTATCTCCTCGATTGGGATTTATTCAATATGCAAAAATGTGAATTGTCATTAAAGATTTATAGTTATTTTCTTATGGCTTAAGTAGCAACAATTAAATTTATTGTAAAGCGCAATAGGTTTTTCCCAATTGGTACAAACAGCACTTCCTTACGACCAAAATATTTCGAGCCGATAAACAAGCGTTTCTTATGTAAAATGGTGCGAAATATGAAATTTATAAATTTTTTCAATTTTTGTTTTGAATTTTGATAATTTATATTTAAGATGTATGTACAATTTTAAGTTTGTATAAAACAGAATGAAAAAAAAAAAACAAAAATTGTGCAGAGCTTTCTGTGTTAAAATTTTTCTAAGTGGAGATATGATTTCTTAAAGAAAGATTCAATTTTCGAGATATGATGTATAAGAAAATCAGTGATAAAACAAAGAAGTTACAGGAGTTTGAATAAAAGTACCGAAAACCTACCGAATAGAAGTTAATTTCAGGCATCACCAGAACCGCTCTGACCTTTCAGAATAGAATTTTTGCTTACAGCACTCTGTTTCCGAAACTTAACCGTAGAGATTTTAGAATAAAACTTCTACGACAAGACAAAATTCTTATCTTTTGTTCACTTAACTTTAAAAAATCAATTTAAATTTAATTGTTCTTGTTTCCCATATAATATCTATACTCGTACATAAATTCAAAAATTGTAAAAACACAAAATGTTTTAGTCAAGAGAGCTGCAACATCGTAACGAAAGTTTTGAAATTTTAAATTTGCGTTTTTTTCTATAGAAAATATGAGAAATTGTAGAATACAAATTTTATGGTTCAATATGGTTAAATGGAACTAAAAACGTTAGATCCACATTGGCGACTACGCATAAATTTGAAGTTCAAGTAAGTGGATGTAGCAGCCACAAAACGAGCTATTGAAGGTACTGCAGAATGGGTTTAAAGAGAGGGTATATACCGTTTTAATCACTTACGAATCTATGCACATCATTTTATTACTGCAACAATGCAGTAAGCTTTTTTTCATAATATGTAATTTAAATATGGTGATTGAAACAAATTTTATGGTCAAGAATGATGATGTAGGCAAACTGCTTACAAAGCGGCCAAGCCTTTGTAAAAAGAATTCACGGTTGTGACTGGATTTGTGAAAATTACTGTGAACAAATTCTCGCAATTTTAGACGGTAATTTTCACTGAGTTGTAAGACTTATAACATATTTGCCGCTGGGTATTTCATTCATAGTGCGAAGGTTTATAAGTCTTAGCTTTGGATGAGAGATCGTTGTATACTGCGCATTTGTTTCCCTTCCAGGAAGCTTTAACTTTTTTTTTTAGCGCCCGTCATATGCTTGTGTGTCGTTTAGTTTCCGCATGTTTTGCAGCTCGACACTGTAGGCATATGAATATCGACCACGCTGTTTGAATAAAACCTTAAAATTTGCTTTACATAAAAAAGAAAATCTATACCTACATATAAGCTGATTAGTGCATAACACAATGTGTGGCAAGAACAAATATTGCAACTACCCATAACATGTGCCAAAAGGCAACAAAATATAACAAATATAATGTACTATAAGTCAAAGCAAAGCGTAAAGGAATAAAAATTATTGATGTCACCTCCTCATTCTTAAGGCCTGCTGGCCCATTCTTACGCAAAATCACTGAACATGTGGTGTGCTTTTGTGAACATTCTATTATTATATTACTCTCAAATAAAATGTTTTATTTGTTTAGGTTTATTAACATGAGATTAATGTTCGCTTGCTAACGACAAAACTAAAGTGTGATCTTAAATGATACAAAAAAAGAATTTTAAGTAAGCACGACATGTGAACAGAATTTAAAAAATTTTTAAATTTTTTATTTTTAATTTAACATTTCCAATGATATTGGGCATTTGGCCAAAATTAGAGGTTCTATTTAAATTTTTCACTGCATTAAAGTAATGAAAATTCATTGAAAATTTCAGTTTTTAAAAGTAATACAAGGTTCGTTTCATATTTTAAGTGAACAAACAGCTTACAGTAAAAGCTGAATAGAAATTTTTTTGTTCCGAGAAAATGGGCTTCGGAATCATTTGCCGATTTCATTCTTAAGAATTAGACTTGACTTTTCAATTTAATCACAAATATATATTTGGAATTTTTCTGAAAAAATTTAATAGGAAAAGTTCTGAATTCTGAACATCATCATGTATCAATCAATGCGACAAGGTTGAAAAGGCATTGCCACAGGCGGTACGGATAACGGTTATATTAAAAAAAGGTTCAATCGACATGGAAAGTCGGTGCTTTCCGTATTGATTGACGCAAACAAATTTTATTTTTTTCAAAAATCTTATAAGATCGAGCTATTCGAGAACTCGGTACCGTTTCTAGTGGTATCCAAAATTAATTTTCGACCTTTCCTATTTAGTGGCTTTTGAATCCTTTTTTCTAATTGCTTGAAATATAATCGAAAATTATTCAATTTTTTTTGAACAAGAAAAACACCAGTTCCTTTTGCCAACGCTGAATTTAAGTTCATCAATGATCAAGAGACTTGACGAGAGCAAGAGCGTCACGTGAAAAGTCAAACCATTCTGATTTTCCACGTTACGAGCTCTCGTCGTCATTCAAACCATTGTGCGAAGAAACATAGGACAGCATGTTTTTGAAATATTTTTGACAACTCGCGTCGCTATCGTCACGTGGTCTCGTTCATTGTTATTGAGGCTTTCGAGAAAATCAATAGTTGACTCACGTTTCCGTACAACTCATTGTTAGTCGTTGCATCGTTTATTCGAAGAACTCAGCCTCCAAAAATGTTGCAAGTGTAATAATAAAATTGCTTTTTGATTTATTAAAAAAAAAATTAAGTTTAGAAATTTCACATAACAAAGTGATGCAAGTTAAATATCAATGTTTTGTATTACTAGTATTTTTAAATGGTGGTGTTCACTTTTTAGTGTAAGTAGTGTACTTTAGCACAATCTACTCCGAAGTTATACTCAGAGCAACAAAATATATAAAGGCTGTTCACAGTATCATAGTATTTACTGTGTAAGTCTTGCAATAATTTTGCATGTTGAACGACGTTTTGTTATTGTTTATCATAGAAATAAAAAATAGCAGTAGTTGAAAAAATTAAACTGAAAAATAAATTTGAGAAAAATTAAACTACTTGGCATGTTTTTGAGTGCAGTTATATGGTAAAGTTATGTATAGCATAAAAAATTATGCTAATATTGATTGCCTGATGTTCGTGGTATTTTATGATATTAAAAAAATGAAAGAAAAACAAAGCAGTTTTGATAATAGTGTTTCTTCGTGGAAGGACAACGTCACCAGTGAAATTTCGGAAAGGCAAAAAAAAAAATGTTTTATTTATCTAAGCATACTACATGGCAATTTTACTAAGAAGCTGTGAATAGGCCTATTGCTTTCAACTTTGCTCTCAAGCTAAAATTCCACAAACTAAAAAAAAATCTGAAAAGTTCCATTACAAATAAAGAAAATTTTCATCTTTTCATGTTTACTTCGATATCAAGAGCATCATTCACCACAAATTCGTCCCGACTGATCAAACTGGTGCTTTCAATTTGTGAGTTTAAAATCGTTTGTTGGTCAGAATTCCAGCAGAATATCACGACCCTACACAGAGTCACACATCATTGATTCGTTTTCACGAAATTAAGACTGTGTGTTAATTTAGCACCATGTGACTTTGCACTATTCCCAAAAATGAAAATGAAGTTCAAGGGATGCACAACCGATGACATTGAGACCATCTCAAACAGCTGCAACAAGCAGCTGGTTAGGGCATTTGAATCACTATTGAGTCGCTATCACTTCATATAACCATAGCATATTTTTTTCTTACATGAGCTTCAAGAAAATTTATTCAAAGTTTTATCGGAAGAATATTATTTTTGAGAGACCACTTTCCACTTTGACCACAAGCAAAATATTAATATTTGCATGCTATGGACCACTCGATGTTCGTAAATTTAAGTATAGATTTAAGTTTGCACTTGAAAATTACCCATTTATTTCACTATCCAATGTGCGGTCAAATTATTTCACATTTTAAAAAATTGCTTTACCTTTTCCGATATTTTTCGATGCAAGTTAAAATTCATGTACTTAAATTGAATTCTTCGACTTTTTTTGATTTTTTCGATTTTCTAGTGATCACTTGGATTAAAGATATTTTGCGATTTTCATCAACCTTTTTATGTTATTCTATGTTTTTTGATATTTTTCAATGTCATTCGCCATAAAAAAGGTGTTATTTTTAGTGAAAGTCAATTTGAGAGCTAATAGATGATTTTTGCTTACTATGATTTGCTATTTTACCATGAATAAACTTCTAAGTAGGAATTTATATCAGGCAAGCCCTAATATAGTTAGCTCCAAACCTGGCTAGGAATGGAGGACCCTGATAAGGGCAGTCATATGCGAATCTTATCAGTATCTAAAAGATCGAAACCTAATAAGGAATTCCGGATCAGATATGGGAAAGATTAGCGATATTTCGCCTCCATCAAAGAAAACCTTAAAAATACTGTCCAGTCCTGAGAAGTTTTGCCATATCATTAACAGACCTATAGAATTCTGGCAAGGACCAGAGCTGGGTAGTCGGATTATTTGGACAATCGGATCACTAAATCGACAATCTAAAAAAAAACACCCTATACTAACTTTCTGACTTTAATCGACATTATTCGACTTTAATAAAGCATATCGATTTCATTTTACATATATCGGTTTCTTCTATATGACTTATTCAGTTTTCGATACATTTCAATTGCATTCGATTTAATACTCTTCAACTTTGTCAATAAATTTCAATTCGACTCCATAATTTTTGAAAATCATACCGCGAGTGTTTCAACTCAGCTGATTTTTTTCTAAACGGCATGTCACAGCACAAGTCAAGCATAATGCACAAAGTTTCGTTGCTGTACAAAGGTTCTAGCCGTGTTTGCATAGTGAATGTGCCCCCAGTAGGAATCAATATACAGTGGAACCTCGATTATCCGTCTCCCGATCAACCGTCACTCCGATTAACCGTCACATTTTGTCAGCAAACTTTTTTTTCGTTTTGTTTTGATTCTGTTTATGTATGCACACAATGCGCGAAGCAATTCTGTCTGAAATTTTTCTTACGAAATTCGGAGATGAAAATTTCGCAGAAATTCATTAATCTAGTTCACTTTTTGTGTGATTCAATTTCATAACATGATTATAAATTACAACATAAACAGCAGCTTGAAAGTCAAAGTGTTATTTTTTTTTAAATAGCTCAATTATCAATGCAGTTAACACAATTTGTATTATGTTGTTTTTCTTATTACTGTGCTACTCAATAGCAAAGTTGTTCCACATAAATTCAGAATTTTTTTTTTCTGTAACTTCATTCATTTGGAAGGAGCAGTCGTAGAGAAAAAAAAATCAAACCATCAATTTATAACAATTTTTCTTTCAACGTCACTCAATAACAAGTCTCATCAGTTGACCATGATAATACCAAAAATAGGTAGTTGAAAATATAGAAGAAGAAAAAAAAAATAATGAAGGCTACTTTATTAACACCTACATAAAATGACGTGCGAGACGCTTGGAGTGTTGAGTTGTGCGGCATTTAAAAACATTACGTTTTGTGGACGTTTAAGTCGCGTATATGCTGAAGAATGCACAGCACACATCAGTTGGTTCGAAGTATTCGATGTGCCGAAGCTTTAGAAGTACACGAATGTATTGTGCTTAACATATTTAATGTTATGACAGTTTAGGTCACATTTATTGGCTTTAGTTATAATGCTGTTTAAATGATGCAGCTGTCAATAGCCGCCAAATGACACGTACTCCGGGTGTATGACATTTTTGAAGTCATTTGTATTTCAAGATAATAAGTTTTAATTTTTATGTGAAAGAAAAAATGAATATTGCAAGTTGCTGCTTAAAGTCAGCAATTTTGTACCTTGAAGTCAACAAAGTGCAATAACTAACATTCAAGCAAAATCTTAAAATTTATGAAGATTTTCTAAAAGAGCATTATCCCACTCAATACATATTAAAAAAAAAGAACATCACTATGAATGTTTCACAAATGTAACCTTTTTCTTAGCTGTTGTACCTCAGTTAATGCGTGACGTGTTTACGTTTATGCGTACACTGCCACAGTGCGTTTAACTGAGCGCTTAAATTGCTGTTTAACTTAGTAAATGTTTTCATTAGTTTTAGTTAATTTAGCAAAAAAAAAATAGCATGAGTAGCCAGCTATCAAATAACTATCATGCAGCAACAACATCAATCGAAATTGTTACAAGACAAAACACATAAGAAACATCAATAGCGAATGCTTTGCTTTTTTATGTTTCAAATTGCTGCTGTTGCTGTATGTCAAACTGAAGATGTGTCTTTACCTTCAATTAGATACTGGCAACAACAATTAATAATGCATTAACAAGTTGCTAATATTTAAACCTGTCTTAAGCCGGTAATAGAGCCTGCACAGAATTAGTTCTAATTATGGATGGACTATGGACTATGATTTACGGTAGATTGAGTTAAATTGCTTGGGAGTGTTGAGGCTTTTATGATTTAATGGTAATATCCTAGGTTATGTATTATTCTTTAATTTAAGTAGGAAAGTTTAGTGGACCTATAATTTTGGAGATATTACGATTTTTCTGAAATTTTGACCAACTTTTTTTTATTTATTTCAAAAAAGATAACATTTCAATCGATATGGAAATCGAAGAGTTAAAGGAAACTGAACCAAAAAATAAGGAAACACTAAGTAAGTGGCCTACAATAATTAGAATCAAAGTTTTGAAATTTGACCTATAATTTTGGAGATATTACGATTTTTCTGAAATTTTGACAAACTTTTTTTTATTTTTTTCTAAAAAAGATAACATTTCAATTGAAGAAGAGTTAAAGGAAACTGAACCAAAAAGAAAATCCAACAAAAAAAAACAAAGCAAAAAAAATAAGAAAACACGAAGTAAGTGGCTTGAGTAAATAGAATCAAAGTTTTGAAATTTGACCTATAATTTTGGAGATATTATGATTTTTCTGAAATTATGACCAACTTTTTTTTTATTTTTTTCAAAAAACCTTATTTTTTCAAAAAAAATAACCTAAAACTTTTTTAGTATGTTAAGAAAGCTTAGTTTATTCTCTTTATCTTAGAAGAAATTCAGACAATGAATTATAAAAGGCTTGTGGCCCCCAAAAACGCACCAATGGTGCTAAATGAAATTGGGGCAGCAATTGGACCATATACAACTGTACGTGCCGTTAATGGCGACTTTACAACGACAGTAACCATCAACGGCAGAGGATACATAGGGAGAGGGAATACTGTGAGCAAGTCGAAACACGACGCGTGCGAGCAGGCACTTCGTTTGAATTTAACATTTGGTAAAATATAATATGTTTTTTTTTTTAAATTTTTAAAATTAAATTTTTTATTTCAGAAAATCCGCTACAATTTGCCAGATTCGCTTGCCACAAACTTTTAGAAGAGTGGAAACTCATTTAAATAAAAAATCAAATTTCAGTGAAATATTTATTATTAGTTATTGTTCCATGAAATAAGTGCCACAAACGCCTTGGATATTCATCGAAATGTTATTCCAAAAATTAAAAATTAAGCTCCCTAATTTAGTTTAAGATATATTACAAGGGACCACATTGTTTACTTATTCCGAATGCCCGCGTTGCGTCTCACGTCAGATTTTTATTCTAGTTCATACTTAATCACATATTATTAGCTTTAATACACAAGTCATACACTAAATTCATCAACCTTATCCATATAGTCATCAAAAACGGAGTGCGCCGTGTCATAATTCGTAATTTTAAGAAAGAAGAAAGAAAATACTTTGAAAAGATCTCGAGATGTGGGTAGGTCGAAATCCACACTGCAACTGATTGGCCGAAATCTGACAATTAACTAAATTGGTTTGAAAGTTTTCTTGGTATATGGGTTTCAAATTTATGGATTATATGAATGGTATCACGTTCATTAATGCAATGTCGTTGATTTTTGATGTAGTGAGAGATAAGAGTAACCAAAAGCTCGACATCGAATTATAACGCCATAGCATGTGTAGTGCTTTTGATAAGAGAAACTATAGTTTTAATGGACGGGCATACGCTCATTTATAAGATATTTACAATATCTTATAATGTAAATAAATTTCAATCTCTCCTCACTAAGCGATTTCTATTTGAAAATTAATTTAAATTTTTTTTCACCGTTTTCAAAAACAAACTAAAATTGTTATTTCTACAAAAGTGCTGTGCTTCATTCAATTTCGCTTATTTTTTCGTTAGTCAGTTCCAATATATTTTGTACCTACCAACACAATTTTCTCTGTGATATCTATTATCTCGTTATATTAAACCTTGAAATTTGCATCTTTCAGTAGCGTCACGCCCCCCAAAAAAAAAGTTTTACAAAAATATTTGTATCTCTTTGTATTATTTATCCTTATATGAGTTTTATCAAATTTTTGAAACCATTTTGAAAATAAAAGCAACAAACACCCACGCAAAATTGATGTTTTTCATCGAGACTTAAAATTTCTTTTGAGGCTTTTGCCCATAAGGAACACGATGGCGTACTCCGTTTTCGTCGCCTTGTGGGGCACATAGTATGATCTGAGTAAACAAAAAATAATTTTTGTGGTCCTGTGTTATTTGTATATAATAGTGTAACGTATTTTTGTATTAAATACTTAGCTTAAGTAAGTTCTACTGAATTTTTATACTCAACTTTAGTTAAATCAAAATAAATGTATAAGATACATCTATCTAATATATAAAATTCTTGTGTCACAGTGTTTGTTGCCGTACTCCTCCCAAACGGCTTGACCGATTCTTATGAAATTTTTTGTGTATATTTGGTAGGTCTGAGAATAGGGGGTAAACTAAAAAAATTCTATTTAGGGTGGCCCTCATACAAATTTTTTTTATAATAGCATTTTCACAAATACGACTGCATCGATTCACATGAAATTTACACCACGTAGCTTTTATATTAAGAGACATAGTTTGTCTATGAGACTTATTTAGGCTAAATTGTACTCACTTTGACCAACTGTTGTTGTTGCTGCTGCTCGTTTGGCTGCAGCTGATGTTGTGGCAGCTGATGCTGTGGCAGCTGATGCTGTTGTTGTTGCAGCTGCTGTTGTTGTAGCTGCAGCTGTTGTTGTTGTTGCTCCTGCAGCTGTTGGAGAAATAGTTATTAAACTAAACATTTTACAAAATATTTTACTTACCACGAATTTTGCTCTTTGGCTCTTGGGACTCCGAAGAGCATTTTTTCCGTTTTATCAGCTGCTGTGCAGTCCGGGACATCGGCACACGTTCTTTGTTTAAAGAACGTGCTATTTAAAATAAAAGATAAAATATATATTACTAAAATAAATACCTTAGATAAGACACCACAAACTTACGCGAGTCGAACTGCACAGCATTTGCAGATGTTGTTGGCTGCTGTTCCTCATGCTGCAGGAGCTGCTGCTGCTGCCGCTTCAGCTTCTGCAGCTGCTGTTGTTGGTGTTGCTGTTGCTCGCGCTGTGGCAGCTGCGGCTGTGGCAGCTGCGGCTGTGGAAGCTGTCGCAGCTGTGGCCACTATTGTAGCTGCTTCTGCTGCTGTGGCTGTGGCAGCTTCAGTTTCTGCAGCTGCTGTTGTTGGTGCTGCTTCTGCTGCTGTGGCTGTGGCAGCTTCAGTTTCTGCAGCTGCTGTTGTTGGTGCTGCTTCTGCTGCTGTGGCTGCTGCAGTTGTTGTTGTTGGCATGCTAAAAAAAATGGAAATTTTATTGAAACGTAGAAATAACAAAACTCTATCGTCGTCGACTATCACTCATAACGTGAAGATAATTTTTTTTCTCGCTTTGTGTTATTTCAAAAATTTTATCAATCAAAAAATAAAAAAAAAAATTTCTTTCATTTCAAATTAATTCAATTTTTCTTTTTGAATCTTATTTGATTCGTGCTTAAAAGTTGGTCAAACCCAGTGGTGTGCATTTTGGTAAATTAATTACTAACCTTTTGATTTTCTAGCCGTTAAAAAAAAAAATAACCCATTAAAAAAAGTTTGTGCTAAATATGCCCTCTGGGCCCCCCAACATTGGGGCTAATCGGTTTGCGCTGCTTGCCGAAAGCTCCAAAAATAAACGGAGAAAAACAGCTAGTACAAAAACAAATATTTTCCCTGAATTACCAACACTTCAAAATGAAAATCCTAAGTTTGTGGTATTAGAGTCAGCAGAAAAGGATAAGCCTTTAACAAAATATTCTTGTTTCGCTGTCCAAAAATCAATATATTTGATTAGCAAAGAGATCGAGTCCATCTCTGAACTCCGTGATGGCAATCTTCTTTTACTCGTGAAGAATAAAAAAGCTGCTGAAAAGTTCATAGCTTCTAAGGAGCTTCACGGCATATGTTCCGTTAAAGCCAAATACCACGAAAACTTAAACTATTGTATTGCTCCATGCTTAAACATTGTACCTGAAAACGAAATTGTGGATGAGTTAAGTGCACAAGGTGTTACTTCAGTGTACAAATTCTTAAAAAACAACGATGGAAAAATGTTCCCCAGTGGAGTAGTATTATTAACATTTGACTTATATAATCTCCCTGAAAAAATTAATATATCATGGCACAATGTTTTTGTCAGACAGTACATTCCTAATCCGATGCGCTGTAAGAACTGTCAGCTCTTGGGTCACACATTAAAGTTTTGTAAGCGATCCCCCGCCTGCGTCAACTGCAATCTCCCCCCTCATCTTCCTGAAATTTGCACACGCTCTTTTTGCGCAAACTGCTCTGGTGATCACCCTGCTTCTTCCAATAAATGCACACGGTTTGTTCAAGCAAAAGAAATTTTAAAAATCAAAATCACAAGCAAGTGCACAATGCGTGAAGCTATAAACAAACACAAAACACAAGCACCTTCATTTTCTCCCAATTCGCCTTCTTTTTCCTCCGTTCTTTCCAAAGCTCACGAAAACAACAGTAAAAATAAAAAATCTCACTAAATCCCATTAATAATACTACTCCGAAAATTTAAAAACCAGATATATCCACTATTCCCACTCACTCTATCAAATCTAGTACTGTTTCTCCTAAAACTCATTCTTCCAATATTCCAATAGTATCACCAACAAATAATTTAATTCATACTGAAACACCAAAAAATATTAATTCTCTCGAACTCACTTCAACCACACATCCTTCCAACTTCCCAACATTCCTTCAAAATGAAAATTTTGCAATAGAACACCTCAAAATATCAACACAACCGTAATTTCTCCAACCATCACGTCAAGCAATCTCACAACATACTCAATTAAAAATACTACATCAACAAACTCTACTCATTCAAAAGTCAATTCTCTCGCAATGTTACCTGATGATGATGACTTTTAAGTTAAACTTAACACATATTTCATATATTTACAACAGCCCATCATTCTTCTATTTCAAAAAATTATTAAAAGATACTACACACTTAGCTAAATTGCAATGACTTCCATTCTACAATGGAATCTCAAAGGATACTGCAATAACTATCAAGAATTACAAATACTTCAGAAGGAGCATAACCCTTTCATTATATCTTTACAAGAAACACATTTAGCATATAAAATATCCCCATACACTTCAAAAGCTTATACTGGATACTTTCACAATTTATCTCAAAACACCTCTAGCAAACAAGGAATTGGTGTCTTAATAAAAAGAGATATTCCTCATAATGTAATTAATATAATATCTAATATTTCCAATATTGCAATCGAAATAAATATAGGTTTTAAATTTACCTTAATCTCAATGTACATTCCACCTGATCAAAATTTTTTTACTAGTGATATTTTATCTATAATATCAAACATTTCAACACCAATTTTACTTTTAGGTGACCTTAACTCGTGGAGCACATTTTGGGGTTCAGCCTTTTCAAACGAGCGAGGTAAAAAAATTGAAGATGTTATCTTAGCTTCTAATCTTATTGTGCTCAATGATGGTTCGCCAACACACTTCTCCACCCATAGTTCATTTACACATATTGACCTCACACTATGTTCTGATTCTTTAGCTTCAAAATGCACATGGAAAATAATTGACAATTTACATGGCAGCGATCATTTCCCCATAATAACTTCAATTTGCTCTAATTTCAATGCAAATAATATCCCAAGAAAACCTCAATTTATTACAGATAGAGCAAACTGGATGGAATTCCAGAATTTTTGTGAACATGCCACCACACAGTTTCCGTCCTCACAAAATATCAGTAAAGAGGTTGCTTCTATTCAAAAAATAAATCGTAGTGCAGCTCATTACCACATCCCGCAAACAAAAAATAAGTATTTTGAATGTTATGTCCCCTGGTGGAATAAAGATCTAGAAAAATTAAGAGCTAATAAACAATAAGCATGGGCATTTTTTAAATCAAATCGCACAAATACTAACTTGATTATATACAAAAAATCAAATGCTTGCTTTAGATACCACTCTAAAATTGCAAAAAGAGTCAGCCTGGAAAAACTTACCAGTAATATAAACCCTACTTCTAGCCCCAAAAAGGTCTGGCAAGGCATTAGAATGCTAACTGGTAGCTTTAAAAATAATAATATCCTCATGATAAATTCTGCAAATGGGCCCCTTCTTTCTACAAAAAACATTTCGAATCATTTTTTGTTTAATTGGTCTTCCTTTTCAAAAGATTGCAATTTCCACACAAATTTTGTAACAGAAAAATTAAATGTTATAAATCAGACGTATAGTAACTTCCAACCTCTTTCACCTTCCGCAAAATTAATTGAAGATAAAATATCTTTACGTGAGTTCGAAGATGTAATAAAAAAAACTAAGGGAAAAACCCCTGGTTTCGATAGAATATCATACCCAATGTTAAAAAATATTCCTCTTTGTTTGAAACACAGAATAGTTGCTTTATATAATTCCATTTTTAACCAGAGCACTTACCCTCATATATGGAAACAAGCCGATATTGTTCCAATTGAAAAACCAAATAAACCAAAAACCGAATTGAGCAGCTATCGGCCCATATCATTACTTCCGTGTTTAAGTAAAGCTCTAGAAAAAATCATTGCCAATAGGCTCATGTGGTTTGCATTAAAAAATAATTATATTAGCAGCAATCAAGTTGCTTTCAAAAAAGGGCAGGGAACATTAGACATTCTATTACATCTCGAGCATTATATTTCAAGTGCTATTTTAAACAAGAACCACGTCTCAGTACTTAGTTTAGACTTTGAAAAAGCATTTGACCGAATCAGTGTTCATGTCGTCTTACGCCAGCTTCAAAAGTGGCAAGTTGGTTCAAAAATTTATAATTTTGTTAAAAGTTTTTTAACCAACCGTAGATTTAGAATTAAGCTCAATAACAATTTTTCAGAATATCAGAATTTATATAACGGCATTCCACAAGGTTCGCCAATATCAGTGATATTTTTTATAATCGCTTTCGACGAAATTAGCAATATTATTTTAAAATATAACATTAAACACTGCATTTATGCAGACGATGTATTACTATTTTCCAAAAATAATGATCTGCACGTTGTAGAAAAAATTTTTTCTGATATTTTGAAAGACATTTCTAATTGGGCACTTCAATCAGGTGCAAGTATATCATACCAAAAATGTAATATACTTCACATATGTAAAAAGAAAAATTGTCAAAATTTAAATTATGCTACAACAATCACTTTATAGAAAATGTTAAATTTTTAAGAATTCTTGGCATTATATTTGACACATCTATGAGCTTTAAGCAACATTGTATTAACCTTAGAAAAAAATTAGCTGCACGACTTAATATAATTAAATTTTTATCATCGAAACATTGTAACGTTCACATTTCAACTCTTCTAAATGTTACTAGATCCTTAATGTTATCTGTCATTGACTACGGTTTGCCTATTTATGGTAAATGTGGAAAAAATACAATAAAGCAATTATATGCGCCATATCATTCAGCTGTTCGTAAAAGTCTTCGCGCTTTTCCAACTACACCTATCAAAAATCTTTTGGCTGAATCAGGCTTTCCTGAAATTGAAGAACGTGTGATCCAATGTACTTCACGGCTCATTCCAAAAATTTTCATTTCTAATAATATCAATTTGCACAATGACACTAAAACAGCAATAAGGCGTAAAAAGAATATGAAACACCCTTCAACGATTCACAAGATAGTTGATTGTACAAAAAATATCAACATTCCACTAAAACCAATACTAACAAAAACCAGTAAATTTCCACCTTGGACTTTCAGTACTTCTTCAATCATTACCTGCCTTCTACAATATTCGAAACAAAGCACCAGCAATGCAGTTTTTCAAAAACTTTTTCTTGAAGAATACGACAAATGGAAAAAACTTCGTTGGAAATTCATTTTCACTAACGGTTCCAAAAATATTAACAATACTGCTTTTGCTGTCGTTGAAGAAGACGGAAAACTTTTGAAAAAGGGCCTTCTTTATCCCAATATATCCATATATACCGCAGAGGCGATTGCAATATATTTTGCTACCCAATTTGCTGCAACAATCAAAGGAAAATACGTTGTCTGCACTGACAGTAAGCCTTCTATCACAGCAATCGAAAATACCTATAACACCGATCCAATTGTTTCCAAAATCAGAGATCTTCTAACACAACATCCAAAAAAAATCAAATTACTTTGGATTCCAGGCAACTGTGGTATAATAGGTAATGAGTTCGCTGATTCTGCTGCCAAGGAAGCTTGCAAATCTCCATCTATATATTTCTTCACTAATGAAAGAAAAGACATTTTCCGATCCATCAACAATCTCATGAAGCAACGAGAAACAACAATTTGGAGTTCTTACCAACATCCCTACACCAGGATCAACCCATACAAAAATACTCCGATCATTCCTACATCAGCCACGATCAACCAAATAAAAATATCTACGAGACTTCGCTTAGGACATACAAAAATTACTCACGAACATTTATTGAAGGGTATGGCTGCATATAATTGTCAGTTTTGCAATTGTAATACCACCAGTGCTGTCGTTTGTACTACAATAGTGCTTTTGTACTACCCTTCAGCCACGCGTACTACTCTAGTACCCAACCCTCAATTTGTACTACCCAAAATTTGTTCCAACCAATCCGCAATTTGCACTACCCCACCATTCTTTGATCTCTCATGCTTCAATTATAATGGCTTGCAAGTTATTAAACTCATCCCTGAAACTGAAATATTTAATTCTTGAAGTGTCAAAATCATCGCTCATTATTTTGGTTTACTAATTTTGACATTAGTAGCTCAAAAAGTTATGAGAAAGGAGAAAAATTTAGCATCGCATCAACCCTTACAATTGAACTATGAACGATCATAATCAGAGCTGGGCACCACTACACACGTGTTTCTCTTCAATGTCCTTCAATGCATGTGTAGCTGTGCTTTGCTCGCTTTTCAAAGCAAACTAAATTAAATTTTACGCTCTCTGCTTTATATATGTATATGGAAAGTTATTCTCATTCTGCCGCAGTCCCGCACGCGGTACGTTTTGCCCAGCCACGATCATAATTTATGATTCATAAAAGATTCATACCTTTAGAACGCGACTAATTTCGCTTGTATTAATTTTTCTTGTGCGCGTCTTTAAATATACATAATTAATGTAATTTTTTCTTTTGCTGTTATGGAAAAGTATGCCACAAATTTACCAAGGTATAACTTGATAGGAAAATTATTTATTTTTTATTTTAGGTTTCTAATAAAGTCGACAGCAGAAGCCGCCAATTTAACCAAAGCTGGTACCAACACAGAAAAATAATCTGTCCTTCAAATAGCTTCATGCAATAAATACATACTATAATAAATGAATTTCAACAAATAGTGTTAACTTTCATTAATACTTTCTTACTATCATAGTATGGTTAGGTGTAAGTACAACTATATTAGTGTAGCACTACCCATTTTCATAAAGTACTACCCAAAAATATTAAAATGAGCACTTAAATTTTCTTCGAAACGACAGCACTGAATACCACATCTGTTAATCACATTCTTGACACTTGCTCAAAATTTTCTAACTCTAGGATAAATATATTTAATAATTCAATTCCAACAGAGTGCCTTAAGGAATTTAATATAAAAAATGTTTTAGATATTTATAATTTCATTCTCCAAAATAAGCTTTTGTACCAAATTTAACTGCTTATAAATTAAGATATTACTTCAATTAAATTAATATTAAGTTTTGTTTCGGACCGATAGCCTAAGTTGCTAGTGTCTTTATAACTTTGTAGTATAATTATTTATAATTATTCTTCAATAAAAAATAATAATAATAATAACAAAACTCTATAATGACACTTACTTGCTCCAGAAGCAACAGTTGAATACAGCTGCTGCTGTTGTCGCTGTGGCTGCTGCTGCTGGTGCTGTTGTCGCTGTGGCTGTGGCAGCTGTGGCCACAGTGGCTGCTGCTGCTGTTGTTGGTGCAGCTGCTGGTGCTGTGGCAGCTGAGGATGCTGCTGCTGTTGTTGCTGCTGCTGTTGTTGTTGCAGCTGCTGTTGTTGTTGCTGCAGCTGTTGTTGTTGCAGCAGCATCTGCAGCTGGTGTTTCTGCATCAGCTGCTGCTGGTGTTGCTGCTGTTGTTGCAGAAGCAGCTGTTGTTGTTGCAGCAGCTGTTGTTGTAGGTGCAGCAGCTGCTGCTGGTGTTGCTGCTGTTGCTCTTCCAGCTGTTTTTGCAGCTGCTTCTCTTTGTTGACTTCCATTCTGAGCTAAAATTGTATATTTATGTATTTATTTATATATGACTGAACTTTATTTCGAAAACGGCTGTAGCGATTTTGATAAAACTTCGGGATTTCGTTCATATGTGAACAAAATTAAGGTTTAAAGTTTTGCAAGTTTCTAACAGGGGCGTGGCACAGCCCTTAGTTTTTAATTTTTATTTCGTGATAACTCGCAAACCGTTCATGGTATTGCAACGAAATTTGGTAGACGGATGCATACCATAAATATCTTAAATGCTATCAAAAGTGGGCGGAATCGGAACAGTGGACGTGGCATATTTCAATAATTGAAAACTTTGATTCGATATTACAAAAAATGTTAAGTGTTATATTTAGTGTGCTATGGGCGTAATTTTTTTAAAATTTGGTGTAGAGATGTCGGTTACCATAAGCTTTGAAACTAAATGGGTTTTGTGAAGACGAAAGTCGGTAGGACTCGTTTTCGTCCACATTTCACGGCAACGCAAGTCAAGATTATTTATTTTTTTATTTTATTTTCTACGCATTTTTAATTATATTTACATATTTACTTATTTCTATTATACTAAAGCCATGAAGGCGCCTATATTAAGATAAAGTTGTCAATTATTAAGTATTTGAATTAGTTAGGGTTAAGATCGCATGGGGCCGCGTGAGAGTCAGAGCTAAGTCGCATTGGATACCCAGGTGGCAACCTAGCACGGTTATGTCAAAGCACCAGCGATGTCAAACACCAGCGATGTCACAACGATGGTGAAAATAAACGCAGCTTATGATGTGATCGAACAGCTGATACAGCCACGTAGTGAAAAATTAAACGCAGCCACGGCAAATAAAAAGGCTTGCTCAACCAGAAATCGGGACAGTCGTGCCGAACCAGCGAGGAGTCAACATCAGTAGCAGTGGTAGCAGTCAACATCAGTAGCAGTGGTAGCGGAGACAACAGTAGCAGTGGCAGCAGTAGCATCACACCGCCAGGGACAAAAGGTACATGAGTGTGTTAACATGTATACAGTAGTGTGTAGAGTAGGGTAGTGGTTGAGGTAGTAACAATTTGGCCACGGTGAGCGTCGGATTTGGATTACGCGTGCACGCTATCATATTCGTGTTCCTCGTGATCTGGAGACGATACCCATACAGGCACGCAGATCTTGAGGTTTCCTCCACACTGTCGCTATACATATTCGGCAGCTGCGGTGGAACCGAGAGCACAGCGAAGGGTGAGCAATTTGGCCACGGTGAGCGGCGGATTTAGGTTGGTGAGTGCACGCTATCATATTCGTGTTACTCACGGTCTGAAAACCGACACCCACACAGGCACGCGAAACTTGAAGTTTCCACCGTACTGTCGCTATACATATTCGGCAGCTACGGTGGGACTGAGAGCACAGCGGAAGGTTAGTAGTTCGGCCACGGTGAGCGTCGGATTTAGATTACCCGTGCACGCTATCATATTCGTGTTCCTCGTGATCTGATGACGATACCCATACAGGCACGCAGATCTTGAGGTTTTCCTCCGCACTGTCGCTATACATATTCGGCAGCTGCGGTGGAACTGAGAGCACAGCGAAGGGTGAGCAATTTGGCCACGGTGAGCGTCGGACTTAGGTTTGTGAGTGCACGCTATCATATTCGTGTTACTCATGGTCTGAAAACCGACACCCACACAGGCACGCGAAACTTGAGGTTTCCCCCGTACTGTCGCTATACATATTCGGCAGCTACGGTGGGACTGAGAGCACAGCGAAGGAGTAGCGTAGAACTCAACCACACCCCTCCCACTTACCTCAGTCCTACGACGGTTAAAATAAACACGACGGCTGAAAACACGACGGATCAAAAGCACGACGGCTGAAAACACGACGGATCAAAAACACGACGGCCTAAAAACTCGCGACGGTTAAAACAAACGCGACGGCTGAGAGTACGACGGCTCAAACCCACGACGACAGAAAGACACGACGCGTATTTATATTACGTAGCTGTTATTATATATATAAATATATTGTTATTGAATAAACTTAAATAAAAGAAAAAACTATGAACAATCATTATTAAATTAAAGAGCCACCCTCCCCTGCAAAAATACAAATTTTTGTGACCGAACCTCTGGACTCCGGCGAGTCAAGACCCCCCAGCCGAAAATTCGTTACAGTTTCGACGGGATTGCATTAGTGGGCGTGGCACCTCCCATACAAAATTATAACGCTGATGCCATATTTATCAACCTGAAGGAGTGATCCTAATAAAATTTGGTCTCAATATATTCAGCCTCATTCAACGAGTTTTTCAACGTCTTTCGGCTGCTTCATTATTTTTCAACCTCTCAACTTTTCTCAACATTTACCATATTTTTTCGAGTTATTCAACCTTTTTCAACTGTTTCAACATTTTTCAACTTTTTAACTTTTCTCAACATTTTCCATATTTTTTCGAACTATTCAAACTCTTCCAACTTTTTCAATATTTTTCAACTTCTTTCAACTTTTTTCAACACGTTCCATATTTTTTGTAGCTCGATTTAAATACAAAAAATCACCCAATTTAAATAAAACATTGCTCGATTTCTTACTACAGCTAAAAACGGTAATTTTAAAGAATTTAATATTAGAAAAGCAGAACCTTCAGATCCATCTCAGGAAGAAATTATTAATGATGTAAATCCATATAAATTTTAAAAAAATCATTACTAGCTAATGACATAAACAAAAATCTAAACAATTTCTATTTCCGTGAGTCAACTTCAAATATGCCTCAAAACAGCGTTTTTTGCAATAAAAGTGAGATAGTGTAACTTATTATTTCAACAACTCATTCTGATCTTTTATCTGTATTGCTAAAAGTAAGACAGAACCAATAAAAAATACAACCGTAGCCGCAAATAAAAACTCTACAGCAACAACAGTTTCAGTTTTGAAAAAGGAACACGTTCAGAAAAAAATTCGACCACCAACACCGAAAGAAAGAAAAATATTAAACAATGAATTAGCTAAATCAGCTGACGAAAAACCGCATCGCGCAGCAACACCTAAGATACAAGTCAAAGCTTCCACATCTGCTGCTGCTGCAACGACAGCTGCTGTTTTGGCTACACAAAGTAAACCATTAGATGATGTGATTCCTGCTGCCGCACCTCCAGTAAAGCGTCGCTCACAGACACCGGTAGCAAACAGCGGTAGTAAAAAGAAGAAGAATAGCGAACTTGATCGTTTAATGGGAGATGAAGGTGCGGTGAATATGCTTACTTCGTTGGAAAATGAACGTCAGAAAGCCGCGGAAGTAAGCAGCGAATTACCGAAACCCAATATGCGTAGTCGCTCCGCAACAATTTCTGAAAAGGTAAATATCAAGTTGTAAAATTTTGACTTTACTAGTTACTACTATTCAAACAAACTTATATACTTTAGTTTACCAAACGTGATTTAACTCCAGTTAAGAAGGAAACACCAACTACAAAACATAAACGTGCGCCCAAGGCGAAGGCTTCTGCTTCTTCTTCTGAAGATTCAATGATAATACGTCGTCGTTCGAATAGCTCATATTCTAGTTCAGCCTCGATACATCGTCTAAGCCTCGACGCACCAGCGTCATCAACAACGAAAAATACACAAAAATCAACACAGAAGGCAAAATCATCAGCCAATAACACACCTGCCACTAGTTCAACGGTCGCATCAGTAAACAAGTCTTCACCAAAAACTCCCAATAGCACACCGAATACATCATTAGGTGATAGCTCGCTTAAAAGCTTAAATGCATCGGTAAACAGTATCAACTCTTCACCTACTGGAAAGACATTTGAATTTGCTAAACCAGAATTAAAGTCTAACCAAAAGACGCGTAAATCAAAGAGCCCCTAAGTAACGGATCCATTAGCTAGTGATCTGAAAAAAGGTACAAGTGCGGGAAATAAACGTAGCCCATCTACTGTAGAGGACAAAGAGAAAACTGCAAATAAACCACCGGGACACATTTCAAAAGAAGAAACATTAAATAGCGTTGTAGTTAAAAGACTTGGACTGCCAAAAACATGGTTTTTAATTGTAATATGCCGACTAGTCCGGAAATGACAGCCATTTCCTCCCGTTTGGTTTGTTGTTTGATGTTTGTTACTTTACTGGTGTCATTTGTCCCGGCCCAATGGATGACTTTTGTGGTAAATGTAACAGGAGTTTTGGTAGAGATGAAATGCAAATTTTACCGTGCATTGGATACTTTCGAAAAGTACTTCACCGTGAGCGTTTGAGGGTCAGATAACTAAATACGACATCAAGCTGTTGGAGCTAAATTATATAACTTTTAGCTGGTTACACATATTCAATGGAATAAATGCTGCAACATGCTTTAATGTATTCAAGTCTAACGTATTGTCAAATTGTCATAGCCACATTCCTTTCTCAAATGGTATATAAGCTTCCACGGTATAGGTCTGGCCCCAAACAAATTTAAAACTTGAACAATATATTTCTAACATTTAAATCAAACCCGGAATCGTTCTGGAATTTTATTTAATCAAATTTTTTTTATCTTCTAGGCGATCCCGATGAAAATGATTATGATACTGATGATCCTTATGAATCCGAAGAAGATGAGGAATTAAATGATGATGATGCTTTTGCTGACAATTCTAGTCAAAATAGATCACATACGAAACATAGAAAAGAAAATACTGAGCATTCAAATCCTTTATCACGGGCTTGGTCCATTTTACGTTTGGCTTTAATTAAGTTAACATCACTAAAGCTACGTGAATTTGTGAACATTGCGGGAATTGAAATGCAAGGTAAACAGGTTGTGAAAACTGTTTTGAAAATTAATAATAATTTGATATTTCTTTTAGACTTACCGGTGCTCAGCCCATTAATTCATGAAGTCCTACGAACTCTCAATCGATGGCAAGATATTGTACTTGAAGATTTGTGTGCTAAAGGTCCATCTGATTCTGATTTTATACCAGGTAAAGTACTAAATATAACATTTTAATAAACAGAAGTTCCCATCCTTAAGTTTTTTAAACCTGGGATTACAAATTAGAGTGATTGCTTTCGTAGAAGAATGCGTCCTAGTGACATACATTAGGAAGGTGTATACTTTCTAAGAGGATGCATTTTTTTTGAAATACATTCTGTTCAAAATCAAATAAAAGTAAAAGCAAATGTGTATTTAGGATTCAGTGTTAAAAGGGGCTAAGTTTGGCGAAAGTGAAGAGAAGAGTCGTAATATGCGCAATGATACGGTATTCATTTGAAAGAGGATTGAGAAACTCAAAAAGGAAGAGAAAAACAAAGACATTAAAAATGGGAAAGGTGAATGGACATATTGGTACCCGCAAGTAACAGTAATAATATGTATGCCATTTGAAGTTACTTTTCACAGAAAAAAAATAGTTAGTTCTAAGTTAGAGGCTGTTCAACTTGTAAATTCTCTCGATTGAACTTGAAGTTTATATTTTCTGATTTATGGTCGATTTTGATTTGAATTTTTTTTTTTTTCAAATACCTAAGGCTAAAAGAAATTAATTGCTCTTGCCAAATTACGGACTTATTACATTCACTTTTGATAAAAAACATTGAAGCGAAAGCGACTGGTATTTGAACGCCATTATCATTATTATTTTTAATGCTGTCAAATGGTTTTGATGTTAGTATCTTAGTTTATCCATAATACGGACAATATACCAGTTACTATACATTATACGCTTAAATCAAAATTTTCTTACTAACAACTACTTATTTCACTATAAAAAAACGTTAATTATTAGAATTATTAACAAATTATTTACTTTTATACTTGATTTTATATTTTGTTCTGAAGCATACCCATGCTTAATGTGATCCATATCGGAAGAGGTCGTGTCGCGGGAGTTAGAATATTTTTAAAACCACCCATTTATTTTTGTTTTCACTTTTATTCCTTTAAATAAAAATATAATGTCAATTTGTATTTTCTTTCAGAAATACATCCCAAAACAGCAATAATGCGGAGTCATTGAGTTATCAGACGTCACCAGATCTCAGTCAGGTCGCGGAACTTCTTTGGTAAGAATTTAAATGCATCTAATGAATTTTATTAGTTTATGACTTACTGCAATTTTTATCAAAAGACAAAACTATCATAGCTAATTCGTCCGAGTACAGTTTTTTTACAATTCAATTTAATACACATAACACTAGAACTCATGTTGGTACTATGGTAATTAAGAAATTGCACTTTTTCTTTACTAAATCTTTAATAATTTTTTATTCTTAATTTTGTTTCAGTTTTCCGTTGTACACATACGAAAGTACCGAAAAAACATTTTCAGTATTTCATATATAAAACGCTATACCAACCTGGGCACCTAAGACAGGCTTTTTCTTCGTTTTAGTAAGTCGGCTTTTTCGTTAGATTTTAACGAAATCGGACATAAACTCTGTCTGCGCTGCTTACAGGTTTGTGCTAGAAAGTTTAAATATTTTGACCATTGTTTTTGTTCCTCAAGCTAAAATATAGGCAAAAAAAAAATATAAAATTCATCTACAAAATTCAAAATAAACACCCTAATATGTATACTAGGATGATTCATTTTTTTCGAGCTGGTTTAATAGTTGTAGGTACATGAGAGAAAAATACTGGGGCAAGGAGATCTCATAATATTAATATTTACAGTTGGACTATCGAGCTTTTTAGTTTTTTATACGAATTATATGGGAAAGAATGCTTTATTAGAGTTTCATCTATATCTCTTAAAAAAAAGGTCTTACACGAACGGAACCAAACCCATCAGAAAGAGCAGTGCCTCAAAATTGACTGAACACATAGCTAGTACATAGATGCACAATCCACGCTGAATACAAAGAACTTTGAATAGCCACGGTTTCCATAGTAGAACACTACGCAAAAACCTCTCATTTCTGAAAAATAACTTCAAATTTCGCTTGGAGTTTCCCAAAGAACACAAATTGAAAGAATTCGATTTCTGGAAGCAAGTTTAGTTTTCAGTTGAATACAAATTCAACTTATTTGGAATTGATAGGAAAGTAAAAGTTTGAAGAAAGAAAAATATGGCAATAGATTCAAAGGATGCAAAAGATGGTAGTAATGTGATGATTTGGAAAGCAGTCGTTGCGATTTTTTTCTCAGAAATGAAAGTTTTTTTTGCATGGTTTTCTATGTTGTATGAAATGTGCGTGAATGCACACTCTGAACTCATGTACTATGGTTTTTGAATTTCCAGCAAAACTAAAGTTTTTCCGATATCAAATTTGTGCCCAAGTGTATTTTTTTTTAGTATTTAGGTTTTTATAGTACAAAAATTAATGTATAAATTAAATTCAGCATTAAAAAAGTAGAAGGGGCGACTACTATCAGATTTATTGAACGAACATTTGTTCCAACCGAGTATTGAACTAGCACATGCTAAATTATGCTGCCATGAGCTTAACCACTCGACTAGAGTACTTACATGAAGATGAATAATTATTTACTTGGTATCTTAATGCAATTCTTATTTATTTTCTTAAAGGTATTAAAGCACAAAGTAGATAACGTGAAACGAATGAGCGCACATCCTCTTATGCCATTATATTTAACTGGTGGTCAAGATGGATCCGTGCAAATTTGGGAATGGGGTCATCAGCAAGTAGTTTGTACTCCACGACCATCTGGAACGTTTGCCAAAGTTACAAGATGCAGATTTTCAGAACAGGGTAACAAATTTGGTGTGGCCGATGGTGATGGTAATTTGAGTTTATGGCAAGCGGGTATTGCTACGCAAAACAATAGGTCATTTTTCGTAAGTATTTCCTTATTCTGTCAATGATTTTCGGGTGTTTTTTTTTTTTTTTTGTTTTAGCTTTTGTAGTCATGAACAGTATGTGAAAAGTGGACTGCGATTCGGTACCTAGATAAGCTAGCAAAATCTGCGTATCAGGCACGGCAAGATCCTCTAGATGCAGCTATATACTACTTGGCTATGATAAAGAAGTCCATAGTTTGGGGTCTTTTTAGATCGAAACGTGATGAAAAAATGACAACATTTTTTGCAAACAACTTTACAGAAGATAGATGGAGAAAAGCGGCTCTGAAAAATGCATTTGTTCTCTTAGGGAAACAACGGTTTGAACATGCAGTAGCATTTTTCTTATTAGCGAACTCCTTGAAAGATGCAATTGAGGTTTGCATTAACAAGTTAGATGACTTTCAGCTAGCTTTAATTATATCTCGACTATATGAAGGTGAAGTGGATATAAATTCACCCTCTACATATCGAAAGCTTCTTTGCGAGAATGTTTTAGGCTGTAGCATTGATTGTAATATCAGTGATAACAGCAAAGCTCATCCTGATCCATTTTTACGTTCGATGGCTTATTGGATATTGAAAAAATAATGAAACTCTTTCTTTATGTGTATGTGTATTGAATAGCCAAAACATTTTATTAAAATGATAAAAGTTGATGGGATCTAGATAATTTACAGCAATAAATGATATATCAAATTAAAGCACTCATCGAGCAAAATATCATAAAACTATCATCTTCGAGATTGATTAACCAAAACCTGAGATATAAGCGTGGAAAGATTTCCTATTTTTATCATTTATTGCTGTAGCTGTTCTAGATCCCATCAACTTTTATCATTTCAATAAAATAATTTCGTCTCATTTTTCGCCATTTTAACATATTTTAAGCTTAAGCAAATGTTTATTACACTATGTGTGATTGTTTATTAAATAAATTCACATGCCCTACACTGCACTAAAAGTACATATACATATTTCAATAAATGTTAAAAAGACGTTGAAGAGGTTTGAATAATTCGAAAAAAGTGTGAAATGTTTAAAAGGTTAACAATTTAGGAAAACGTTACGGCGCGTTACAAGGCGGGAGGTGGGTCAAAAATCTTCAAAAATTGCGGTACGTAATATTTGAACGTCCCCTTACGAGACCTAAGATATAAACTATATGTAAAATAATGTTCTTGTATTCCATCCACCGGAGTGTAATGGCCTAGCTGCCCTACAACTCTAAGCAAATTGATTTGTAAAATATTAGAAATAAATAGTTTTTATTTACTCTTCGAGTTCTATCATTTGGTATACATTTGAAGCTGTAATCTTTTAATTAAAGTAACAAAATTTACCAAAATTTGGGCATCGAGATGGGCCTTGGCAACCCTTACCCTGGTTGGTTTGTTTCACCAAAATGCATCACTATCTTTTCTATACATTCCATCTTGTAATCATATGCACTCGACTTTTCTACAGCGGGCTCTTGGGCTGTTTGAAATGTTTAAATGCAACAGTACAGGCAGTACAGAAATGTACAGTAATTTTTGAAAAAGTTCTTCGAAATATTTATATGTAATTAAGTACATTTTAGTCAATCTTTTGAGATATCGGCTTTTCAAGAATTATGAAATTTAAAACCACAAAAAATGGTATATCCTTCTACTACTCGCTGGCTTTCTATTATTGACTGTGTGAAGTGTTTTTTGAAGTATTCCACAGCATCAGAAGTGTTTTTTTGGGGTAGAAGTTTCCATTAATTTCGTCTGCTCTGCATTGGACATATGCGAACGGTTCAAAGATCCCTTAACTAAAATATATTTGGAATTTCTCAAGTTTTTTTTACCATTATTTACAAATGTACTTTTCATAAGAATACATGGAGTAAATTTTATTGTTTTCCGGTAAAAAAGGGGGTTAATATGCAAAAATTTAGAACAATCTATATACCATTTTAAACAAATATTAAATTTACCTGTTAATTTACGAAATTCGTCTAAAATCTTCTCTTTGCCTTTGGGCTTGGGTATGTTGCCTACAAATAGACGCAGGTTCGGGTATGTTGCCTACAAATATGAAAAATAATGAAGAAAATTAATTTTTTCAAATATTAATTTGAACTTACCTTGAAATAATATTTGCGGAAATGGCTGATTCTAGTGCTACCCATCAACACATTGAAGCATTCCTACTTTTGGCTCGTACTGCCTGTTAACAGTGCTGCCAAGTATTAAAACCATTGTTGTAACTTATGGTATTTACACACACCGAATTTGAACATCGGCGTCACTTGTGTCATACATTTTTTGGTGGTGACTTAATTTAAAATGGCCAATGAAATATGTATAATTTTAGTTAAAATAATTGGGTTTCGCAAAAGAGCTCTCATATTATTATGCTAAGACAAAAAAAAAAGTATTCTAAAATGTTCAGTATAGTTCCGATTTCATATAGCTATAAAACCAGGGCAAATTGTGTCACAAATTGCAACCTCAATGGGATGCGTTTTTGTTTGATATTTTACTCGAATAAAACGTCAAAATCAAAATAACAAAAACGATTCGGTTCCGTTATTTTGCGATTTAATTGTTTTTTCATGGGTCTTAGGTGTTCAACCTTTTCACGTGCTTTTTTTTAATGGGTTGAGCTATGAAAAGAATGCATTTAAACTGTTGGATACCCTTGCAAATTTGTTTTCAATTCGGAAGACCGAAAGTTATCTATGAAAACTTAAAGCGAACATCGGAAGTCATTTCTGATATCTTCCAAAATATTTCAAATTTTATTTCGAATGGAATTTATTTTACATTCAAATTTTCAATTGGAGAAATATTCGATTTTTTACTTTCACCCGGCGAATTCACCTCCAAACACTTATAGTATTGTCCAAGATCATCATCATGTTTCTGTTATGTTTAAAATAAATAAATTTTATTATATTATGACCAGAGATGCTATAAATGCATATTTGCACATTGCATATGCATTTTGCATATTTGGAACTATTTGGTACTTTAGAGCATATTTTGTGTTAATTTTCATATTTTTGCATATTTGAGCATTTTCATTAGAAACTCATATAAAAATTAAATTTTTGAGGTTCTCGATGGCAGCCTTTAATGCTTACATTTCCAAACACACCTCTGCCACCATCTCCAATTATTACTCGATGGGGCACTTGGCTAGAAGCAGCAGTTTATTACAGCGGCAATTTTAAAGACGTATAGGAAGCTGTTACAGACCTCAGTGAAAATGATTCTGAAGCCATACGAACAAAAAAAGAACTGCCGCGATCTACAAACTTAAAAACTGAGATAAGCTACATTGAATGTAATTTTTTAATACTAATAGTTGATTCGATTTTAAATTTAGAAACTCCTGGCTTAGGGCTCAAAGAAAGCGTAAGAGTTTTTGAAAATGTGCGCAAAAAGTTGGCTACTCTAAATCGTGTAATCAGTATTAGTAACTCATTTGAAAGCGTGATTATCTGTGACCTTTGATATCCATCAAATTCTTTACGAAGATACTACTTCAAAAAGCCCGTTTTGTGAACAGTATTCTCCTAGCTCGTTTTTTAAACGCACTACTGATTAAAAAGCGATACAATTTTGTATTCCTGAATTTGAAGCAGCATTTAATAGTTTATGCAAATTTGAGTCTTGTGGGAATGTAATATCTTAAGTTTTTGTATGTTCAAATATAAAAAACCAACTGATAATACAGTTTTTGATTTTTTTCATATATATTTTCGTGCAGGAACTAGTCCTCATGAAATTTTCAAGTTATTTTTCGTGCATATTAAAGTGCGTATTTTGGTGTTTTTTGAAGCGCTTAAAACGTGTTTTATTTTGCTTATTTCCAGTCTCTCTGGTTATGACTTAAAAGGATTCAGTATATTTTTTTATTACTTAAATTATTGGACAGAGCAAAATAAGTGTGTGCAAATGAGCTTAAGTTTACTTTTTTTATTTTTTAATTCTCGCTAGAGAATTATGTCACTGACATAATTTTGAAGTCGTCGTGACATAATATTTTTCGGGTTAATGGCAACGCTGCAAACAAGTTTACGCAACCAGTGTAACTACAGCATAAGCATACGGCAAATTGGCTTAGAGCTGAAGTTTTGCAGCATTGCCAAAATTTCAGCCTACTAGAGCTGGGAAAAATCGTCAAATAATACTGATGAACTGTCAGTATTCACCTCAACATAAAGTCGACTCAGATGTTTTTTTGTTAAATTAACTTCAGCTATGGTTTATATTCACTTTCCATCTAATTTAACCGAAGAGGAGCTAATAAGAATAATGCTACTGCATGTTCAAACCGTTGTTTCCCTAAGAGAACAAATGCATTTTTCAGAGCCGCTTTTCTCCATCTATCTTCTGTAAAGTTGTTTGCAAAAAATGTTGTCATTTTTTCATCACGTTTCGATCTAAAAAGACCCCAAACTATGGACTTCTTTTTCATAGCCAAGTAGTATATAGCTGCATCTAGAGGATCTTGCCGTGCCTGATACGCAGATTTTGCTAGCTTATCTAGGTACCGAATCGCAGTCCACTTTTCACATACTGTTCATGACTACACAAGCTAAAACAAAAAAAAAACATCCGAAAATCATTGACAGTTTGTGTTATGAAATATGTTGCATGAATAGGATACTGAAACGTTTAACTCCTATTCAATTTTTTATAGAAATACTTACGAAAAATGACCTATTGTTTTGCGTAGCAATACCCGCTTGCCATAAACTCAAATTACCATCACCATCG
Source organism: Tricholauxania praeusta (assembly GCA_949775025.1). Classification (NCBI taxonomy): domain Eukaryota; kingdom Metazoa; phylum Arthropoda; class Insecta; order Diptera; family Lauxaniidae; genus Tricholauxania; species Tricholauxania praeusta. The sequence goes on from OX459031.1 coordinate 86,560,343, forward strand.
GCCACACCAAATTTGTTACCCTGTTCTGAAAATCTGCATCTTGTAACTTTGGCAAACGTTCCAGATGGTCGTGGAGTACAAACTACTTGCTGATGACCCCATTCCCAAATTTGCACGGATCCATCTTGACCACCAGTTAAATATAATGGCATAAGAGGATGTGCGCTCATTCGTTTCACGTTATCTACTTTGTGCTTTAATACCTTTAAGAAAATAAATAAGAATTGCATTAAGATACCAAGTAAATAATTATTCATCTTCATGTAAGTACTCTAGTCGAGTGGTTAAGCTCATGGCAGCATAATTTAGCATGTGCTAGTTCAATACTCGGTTGGAACAAATGTTCGTTCAATAAATCTGATAGTAGTCGCCCCTTCTACTTTTTTAATGCTGAATTTAATTTATACATTAATTTTTGTACTATAAAAACCTAAATACTAAAAAAAAATACACTTGGGCACAAATTTGATATCGGAAAAACTTTAGTTTTGCTGGAAATTCAAAAACCATAGTACATGAGTTCAGAGTGTGCATTCACGCACATTTCATACAACATAGAAAACCATGCAAAAAAAACTTTCATTTCTGAGAAAAAAATCGCAACGACTGCTTTCCAAATCATCACATTACTACCATCTTTTGCATCCTTTGAATCTATTGCCATATTTTTCTTTCTTCAAACTTTTACTTTCCTATCAATTCCAAATAAGTTGAATTTGTATTCAACTGAAAACTAAACTTGCTTCCAGAAATCGAATCCTTTCAATTTGTGTTCTTTGGGAAACTCCAAGCGAAATTTGAAGTTATTTTTCAGAAATGAGAGGTTTTTGCGTAGTGTTCTACTATGGAAACCGTGGCTATTCAAAGTTCTTTGTATTCAGCGTGGATTGTGCATCTATGTACTAGCTATGTGTTCAGTCAATTTTGAGGCACTGCTCTTTCTGATGGGTTTGGTTCCGTTCGTGTAAGACCTTTTTTTTAAGAGATATAGATGAAACTCTAATAAAGCATTCTTTCCCATATAATTCGTATAAAAAACTAAAAAGCTCGATAGTCCAACTGTAAATATTAATATTATGAGATCTCCTTGCCCCAGTATTTTTCTCTCATGTACCTACAACTATTAAACCAGCTCGAAAAAAATGAATCATCCTAGTATACATATTAGGGTGTTTATTTTGAATTTTGTAGATGAATTTTATATTTTTTTTTTGCCTATATTTTAGCTTGAGGAACAAAAACAATGGTCAAAATATTTAAACTTTCTAGCACAAACCTGTAAGCAGCGCAGACAGAGTTTATGTCCGATTTCGTTAAAATCTAACGAAAAAGCCGACTTACTAAAACGAAGAAAAAGCCTGTCTTAGGTGCCCAGGTTGGTATAGCGTTTTATATATGAAATACTGAAAATGTTTTTTCGGTACTTTCGTATGTGTACAACGGAAAACTGAAACAAAATTAAGAATAAAAAATTATTAAAGATTTAGTAAAGAAAAAGTGCAATTTCTTAATTACCATAGTACCAACATGAGTTCTAGTGTTATGTGTATTAAATTGAATTGTAAAAAAACTGTACTCGGACGAATTAGCTATGATAGTTTTGTCTTTTGATAAAAATTGCAGTAAGTCATAAACTAATAAAATTCATTAGATGCATTTAAATTCTTACCAAAGAAGTTCCGCGACCTGACTGAGATCTGGTGACGTCTGATAACTCAATGACTCCGCATTATTGCTGTTTTGGGATGTATTTCTGAAAGAAAATACAAATTGACATTATATTTTTATTTAAAGGAATAAAAGTGAAAACAAAAATAAATGGGTGGTTTTAAAAATATTCTAACTCCCGCGACACGACCTCTTCCGATATGGATCACATTAAGCATGGGTATGCTTCAGAACAAAATATAAAATTAAGTATAAAAGTAAATAATTTGTTAATAATTCTAATAATTAACGTTTTTTTATAGTGAAATAAGTAGTTGTTAGTAAGAAAATTTTGATTTAAGCGTATAATGTATAGTAACTGGTATATTGTCCGTATTATGGATAAACTAAGATACTAACATCAAAACCATTTGACAGCATTAAAAATAATAATGATAATGGCGTTCAAATACCAGTCGCTTTCGCTTCAATGTTTTTTATCAAAAGTGAATGTAATAAGTCCGTAATTTGGCAAGAGCAATTAATTTCTTTTAGCCTTAGGTATTTGAAAAAAAAAAAAATTCAAATCAAAATCGACCATAAATCAGAAAATATAAACTTCAAGTTCAATCGAGAGAATTTACAAGTTGAACAGCCTCTAACTTAGAACTAACTATTTTTTTTCTGTGAAAAGTAACTTCAAATGGCATACATATTATTACTGTTACTTGCGGGTACCAATATGTCCATTCACCTTTCCCATTTTTAATGTCTTTGTTTTTCTCTTCCTTTTTGAGTTTCTCAATCCTCTTTCAAATGAATACCGTATCATTGCGCATATTACGACTCTTCTCTTCACTTTCGCCAAACTTAGCCCCTTTTAACACTGAATCCTAAATACACATTTGCTTTTACTTTTATTTGATTTTGAACAGAATGTATTTCAAAAAAAATGCATCCTCTTAGAAAGTATACACCTTCCTAATGTATGTCACTAGGACGCATTCTTCTACGAAAGCAATCACTCTAATTTGTAATCCCAGGTTTAAAAAACTTAAGGATGGGAACTTCTGTTTATTAAAATGTTATATTTAGTACTTTACCTGGTATAAAATCAGAATCAGATGGACCTTTAGCACACAAATCTTCAAGTACAATATCTTGCCATCGATTGAGAGTTCGTAGGACTTCATGAATTAATGGGCTGAGCACCGGTAAGTCTAAAAGAAATATCAAATTATTATTAATTTTCAAAACAGTTTTCACAACCTGTTTACCTTGCATTTCAATTCCCGCAATGTTCACAAATTCACGTAGCTTTAGTGATGTTAACTTAATTAAAGCCAAACGTAAAATGGACCAAGCCCGTGATAAAGGATTTGAATGCTCAGTATTTTCTTTTCTATGTTTCGTATGTGATCTATTTTGACTAGAATTGTCAGCAAAAGCATCATCATCATTTAATTCCTCATCTTCTTCGGATTCATAAGGATCATCAGTATCATAATCATTTTCATCGGGATCGCCTAGAAGATAAAAAAAATTTGATTAAATAAAATTCCAGAACGATTCCGGGTTTGATTTAAATGTTAGAAATATATTGTTCAAGTTTTAAATTTGTTTGGGGCCAGACCTATACCGTGGAAGCTTATATACCATTTGAGAAAGGAATGTGGCTATGACAATTTGACAATACGTTAGACTTGAATACATTAAAGCATGTTGCAGCATTTATTCCATTGAATATGTGTAACCAGCTAAAAGTTATATAATTTAGCTCCAACAGCTTGATGTCGTATTTAGTTATCTGACCCTCAAACGCTCACGGTGAAGTACTTTTCGAAAGTATCCAATGCACGGTAAAATTTGCATTTCATCTCTACCAAAACTCCTGTTACATTTACCACAAAAGTCATCCATTGGGCCGGGACAAATGACACCAGTAAAGTAACAAACATCAAACAACAAACCAAACGGGAGGAAATGGCTGTCATTTCCGGACTAGTCGGCATATTACAATTAAAAACCATGTTTTTGGCAGTCCAAGTCTTTTAACTACAACGCTATTTAATGTTTCTTCTTTTGAAATGTGTCCCGGTGGTTTATTTGCAGTTTTCTCTTTGTCCTCTACAGTAGATGGGCTACGTTTATTTCCCGCACTTGTACCTTTTTTCAGATCACTAGCTAATGGATCCGTTACTTAGGGGCTCTTTGATTTACGCGTCTTTTGGTTAGACTTTAATTCTGGTTTAGCAAATTCAAATGTCTTTCCAGTAGGTGAAGAGTTGATACTGTTTACCGATGCATTTAAGCTTTTAAGCGAGCTATCACCTAATGATGTATTCGGTGTGCTATTGGGAGTTTTTGGTGAAGACTTGTTTACTGATGCGACCGTTGAACTAGTGGCAGGTGTGTTATTGGCTGATGATTTTGCCTTCTGTGTTGATTTTTGTGTATTTTTCGTTGTTGATGACGCTGGTGCGTCGAGGCTTAGACGATGTATCGAGGCTGAACTAGAATATGAGCTATTCGAACGACGACGTATTATCATTGAATCTTCAGAAGAAGAAGCAGAAGCCTTCGCCTTGGGCGCACGTTTATGTTTTGTAGTTGGTGTTTCCTTCTTAACTGGAGTTAAATCACGTTTGGTAAACTAAAGTATATAAGTTTGTTTGAATAGTAGTAACTAGTAAAGTCAAAATTTTACAACTTGATATTTACCTTTTCAGAAATTGTTGCGGAGCGACTACGCATATTGGGTTTCGGTAATTCGCTGCTTACTTCCGCGGCTTTCTGACGTTCATTTTCCAACGAAGTAAGCATATTCACCGCACCTTCATCTCCCATTAAACGATCAAGTTCGCTATTCTTCTTCTTTTTACTACCGCTGTTTGCTACCGGTGTCTGTGAGCGACGCTTTACTGGAGGTGCGGCAGCAGGAATCACATCATCTAATGGTTTACTTTGTGTAGCCAAAACAGCAGCTGTCGTTGCAGCAGCAGCAGATGTGGAAGCTTTGACTTGTATCTTAGGTGTTGCTGCGCGATGCGGTTTTTCGTCAGCTGATTTAGCTAATTCATTGTTTAATATTTTTCTTTCTTTCGGTGTTGGTGGTCGAATTTTTTTCTGAACGTGTTCCTTTTTCAAAACTGAAACTGTTGTTGCTGTAGAGTTTTTATTTGCGGCTACGGTTGTATTTTTTATTGGTTCTGTCTTACTTTTAGCAATACAGATAAAAGATCAGAATGAGTTGTTGAAATAATAAGTTACACTATCTCACTTTTATTGCAAAAAACGCTGTTTTGAGGCATATTTGAAGTTGACTCACGGAAATAGAAATTGTTTAGATTTTTGTTTATGTCATTAGCTAGTAATGATTTTTTTAAAATTTATATGGATTTACATCATTAATAATTTCTTCCTGAGATGGATCTGAAGGTTCTGCTTTTCTAATATTAAATTCTTTAAAATTACCGTTTTTAGCTGTAGTAAGAAATCGAGCAATGTTTTATTTAAATTGGGTGATTTTTTGTATTTAAATCGAGCTACAAAAAATATGGAACGTGTTGAAAAAAGTTGAAAGAAGTTGAAAAATATTGAAAAAGTTGGAAGAGTTTGAATAGTTCGAAAAAATATTGAAAATGTTGAGAAAAGTTAAAAAGTTGAAAAATGTTGAAACAGTTGAAAAAGGTTGAATAACTCGAAAAAATATGGTAAATGTTGAGAAAAGTTGAGAGGTTGAAAAATAATGAAGCAGTCGAAAGACGTTGAAAAACTCGTTGAATGAGGCTGAATATATTGAGACCAAATTTTATTAGGATCACTCCTTCAGTATGATAAATATGGCATCAGCGTTATAATTTTGTATGGGAGGTGCCACGCCCACTAATGCAATCCCGTCGAAACCCATTTAGTTTCAAAGCTTATGGTAACCGACATCTCTACACCAAATTTTAAAAAAATTACGCCCATAGCACACTAAATATAACACTTAACATTTTTTGTAATATCGAATCAAAGTTTTCAATTATTGAAATATGTCACGCCCACTGTTCCGATTCCGCCCACTTTTGATAGCATTTAAGATATTTATGGTATGCATCTGTCTACCAAATTTCGTTGCAATATCTTGAACGGTTTGCGAGTTATCACGAAATAAAAATTAAAAACTAAGGGCTGTGCCACGCCCCTGTTAGAAACTTGCAAAACTTTAAACCTTAATTTTGTTCACATATGAACGAAATCCCGAAGTTTTATCAAAATCGCTACAGCCGTTTTCGAAATAAAGTTCAGCCATATATAAATAAATACATAAATATACAATTTTAGCTCAGAATGGAAGTCAACAAAGAGAAGCAGCTGCAAAAACAGCTGGAAGAGCAACAGCAGCAACACCAGCTGCTGCACCTACAACAACAGCTGCTGCTGCAGCAACAGCAGCAACACCAGCAGCAGCATCCACAGCTGCCACAGCCAAAACAGCACCAGCAGCTGCACCAACAACAGCAGCAGCAGCCACTGTGGCCACAGCTGCCACAGCCACAGCTGCCACAGCCACAGCGACAACAGCACCAGCAGCGGCAGCCACAACAGCAGCAGCTGTATTCAACTGTTGCTGCTGGAGCAAGTAAGTGTCATTATAGAGTTTTGTTATTTCTATGTTTTAATAAAATTTACATTTTTTTCAGCATGCCAACAACAACAACAGCAGCAGCCACAGCTGCGACAGCCACAGCAGCAGAAGCAGCACCAACAACAGCAGCTGCAGAAACTGAAGCTGCCACAGCCACAGCAGCAGAAGCAGCACCAACAACAGCAGCTGCAGAAACTGAAGCTGCCACAGCCACAGCAGCAGAAGCAGCACCAACAACAGCAGCTGCAGAAACTGAAGCCGCCACAGCCACAGCAGCAGAAGCAGCACCAACAACAGCAGCAGCAGAAGCTGAAGCGGCAGCAGCAGCAGCTCCTGCAGCATGAGGAACAGCAGCCAACAACATCTGCAAATGCTGTGCAGTTCGACTCGCGTAAGTTTGTGGTGTCTTATCTAAGGTATTTATTTTAGTAATATATATTTTATTTTAAATAGCACGTTCTTTAAACAAAGAACGTGTGCCGATGTCCCGGACTGCACAGCAGCTGCTAAAACGGAAAAAATGCTCTTCGGAGTCCCAAGAGCCAAAGAGCAAAATTCGTGGTAAGTAAAATATTTTGTAAAATGTTTAGTTTAATAACTATTTCTCCAACAGCTGCAGGAGCAACAACAACAACAGCTGCAGCTACAACAACAGCAGCTGCAACAGCATCAGCTGCCACAACATCAGCTGCAGCCAAACGAGCAGCAGCAACAACAACAGTTGGTCAAAGTGAGTACAATTTAGCCTAAATAAGTCTCATAGACAAACTATGTCTCTTAATATAAAAGCTACGTGGTGTAAATTTCATGTGAATCGATGCAGTCGTATTTGTGAAAATGCTATTATAAAAAAAATTTGTATGAGGGCCACCCTAAATAGAATTTTTTTAGTTTACCCCCTATTCTCAGACCTACCAAATATACACAAAAAATTTCATAAGAATCGGTCAAGCCGTTTGGGAGGAGTACGGCAACAAACACTGTGACACAAGAATTTTATATATTAGATAGATGTATCTTATACATTTATTTTGATTTAACTAAAGTTGAGTATAAAAATTCAGTAGAACTTACTTAAGCTAAGTATTTAATACAAAAATACGTTACACTATTATATACAAATAACACAGGACCACAAAAATTATTTTTTGTTTACTCAGATCATACTATGTGCCCCACAAGGCGACGAAAACGGAGTACGCCATCGTGTTCCTTATGGGCAAAAGCCTCAAAAGAAATTTTAAGTCTCGATGAAAAACATCAATTTTGCGTGGGTGTTTGTTGCTTTTATTTTCAAAATGGTTTCAAAAATTTGATAAAACTCATATAAGGATAAATAATACAAAGAGATACAAATATTTTTGTAAAACTTTTTTTTTGGGGGGCGTGACGCTACTGAAAGATGCAAATTTCAAGGTTTAATATAACGAGATAATAGATATCACAGAGAAAATTGTGTTGGTAGGTACAAAATATATTGGAACTGACTAACGAAAAAATAAGCGAAATTGAATGAAGCACAGCACTTTTGTAGAAATAACAATTTTAGTTTGTTTTTGAAAACGGTGAAAAAAAATTTAAATTAATTTTCAAATAGAAATCGCTTAGTGAGGAGAGATTGAAATTTATTTACATTATAAGATATTGTAAATATCTTATAAATGAGCGTATGCCCGTCCATTAAAACTATAGTTTCTCTTATCAAAAGCACTACACATGCTATGGCGTTATAATTCGATGTCGAGCTTTTGGTTACTCTTATCTCTCACTACATCAAAAATCAACGACATTGCATTAATGAACGTGATTCCATTCATATAATCCATTAATTTGAAACCCATATACCAAGAAAACTTTCAAACCAATTTAGTTAATTGTCAGATTTCGGCCAATCAGTTGCAGTGTGGATTTCGACCTACCCACAAATTTTTTAAACAATATGTTTTATTGATCTCGAGATCTTTTCAAAGTATTTTCTTTCTTCTTTCTTAAAATTACGAATTATGACACGGCGCACTCCGTTTTTGATGACTATATGGATAAGGTTGATGAATTTAGTGTATGACTTGTGTATTAAAGCTAATAATATGTGATTAAGTATGAACTAGAATAAAAATCTGACGTGAGACGCAACACGGGCATTCGGAATAAGTAAACATTGTGGTCCCTTGTAATATATCTTAAACTAAATTAGGGACCTTAATTTTTAATTTTTGGAATAACATTTCGATGAATATCCAAGGCATTTGTGGCACTTATTTCATGGAACAATAAATAATAATAAATATTTCACTGAAATTTGATTTTTTATTTAAATGAGTTTCCACTCTTCTAAGAGTTTGTGGCAAGCGAAACTTGCAAATTGTAGCGGATTTTCTGAAATAAAAAATTTAATTTTAAAAATTTAAAAAAAAAAACATATTATATTTTACCAAATGTTAAATTCAAACGAAGTGCCTGCTCGCACGCGTCGTGTTTCGACTTGCTCACAGTATTCCCTCTCCCTATGTATTCTCTGCCGTTGATGGTAACTGTCGTTGTAAAGTCGCCATCAACGGCCCGTACAGTTGTATATGAACCAATTGCTGCCCCAATTTCATTTAGCACCATTGGTGCGTTTTTCGGGGCCACAAGGCTTTTATAATTCATTGTCTGAATTTCTTCTAAAATAAAGAGCATAAACTAAGCTTTCTTAACATACTAAAAAAGTTTTAGGCTATTTTTTTTTGAAAAAATTAAAAAAAAAGTTGGTCATAATTTCAGAAAAATCATAATATCTCCAAAATTACAGGTCAAATTTCAAAACTTTGATTCTATTTACTCAAGCCACTTACTTCGTGTTTTCTTATTTTTTTTTGCTTTGTTTTTTTTTTGTTGGATTTTCTTTTTGGTTCAGTTTCCTTTAACTCTTCTTCAATTGAAATGTTATCTTTTTTGAAAAAAATAAAAAAAAGTTTGTCAAAATTTCAGAAAAATCGTTATATCTCCAAAATTATAGGTCAAATTTCAAAACTTTGATTCTAATTATTGTAGGCCACTTACTTAGTGTTTCCTTATTTTTTGGTTCAGTTTCCTTTAACTCTTCGATTTCCATATCGATTTCCATATCGATTGAAATGTTATCTTTTTTGAAACTTTGTTATGTGAAATTTCTAAACTTAATTTTTTTTTTAATAAATCAAAAAGCAATTTTATTATTACACTTGCAACATTTTTGGAGGCTGAGTTCTTCGAATAAACGATGCAACGACTAACAATGAGTTGTACGGAAACGTGAGTCAACTATTGATTTTTTCGAAAGCCTCAATAACAATGAACGAGACCACGTGACGATAGCGACGCGAGTTGTCAAAAATATTTCAAAAACATGCTGTCCTATGTTTCTTCGCACAATGGTTTGCATGACGACGAGAGCTCGTAACGTGGAAAATCAGAATGGTTTGACTTTTCACGTGACGGTCTTGCTCTCGTCAAGTCTCGTGATCATTGATGAATTTAAATTCAGCGTTGGCAAAAGGAACTGGTGTTTTTCTTGTTCAAAAAAAATTGAATAATTTTCGATTATATTTCAAGCAATTAGAAAAAAGGATTCAAAAGCCACTAAATAGGAAAGGTCGAAAATTAATTTTGGATACCACTAGAAACGGTACCAAGTTCTCAAATAGCTCGATCTTATAAGATTTTTGAAAAAAATAAAATTTGTTTGCGTCAATCGATACGGAAAGCACCGACTTTCCATGTCGATTGAACCTTTTTTTAATATAACCGTTATCCGTACCGCCTGTGGCAATGCCTTTTCAACCTTGTCGCATTGATTGATACATGATGATGTTCAGAATTCAGAACTTTTCCTATTCAATTTTTTCAGAAAAATTCCAAATTTATATTTGTGATAAAATTGAAAAGTCAAGTCTAATTCTTAAGAATGAAATCGGCAAATGATTCCGAAGCCCATTTTCTCGGAACAAAAAAAATTCTATTCAGCTTTTACTGTAAGCTGTTTGTTCACTTAAAATATGAAACGAACCTTGTATTACTTTTAAAAACTGAAATTTTCAATGAATTTTCATTACTTTAATGCAGTGTAAAATTTAAATAGAACCTCTAATTTTGGCCAAATGCCCAATGTTAACGTCATTGGAAATGTTAAATTAAAAATAAAAAATTTAAAAATTTTTTAAATTCTGTTCACATGTCGTGCTTACTTAAAATTCGTTTTTTGTATCATTTAAGATCACACTTTAGTTTTGTCGTTAGCAAGCGAACATTAATCTCATTTTAATAAACCTAAACAAATAAAACATTTTATTTGAGAGTAATATAATAATAGAATGTTCACAAAAGCACACCACATGTTCAGTGTTTTTGCGTAAGAATGGGCCAGCAGGCCTTAAGAATGAGGAGGTGACATCAATAATTTTTATTCCTATACGCTTTGCTTTGACTTATAGTACATTATATTTGTTATATTTTGTTGCCTTTAGGCACATGTTATGGGTAGTTGCAATATTTGTTCTTACCACACATTGTGTTATGCACTAATCAGCTTATATGTAGGTATAGATTTTCTTTTTTATGTAAAGAAAATTTTAAGGTTTTATTCAAACAGCGTGGTCGATATTCATATGCCTAAAGTGTCGAGCTGCAAAACATGCGGAAACTAAACGACACACAAGCATATGACGGGCGCTATAAAAAAAAAGTTAAAGCTTCCTGGAAGGGAAACAAATGCGCAGTATACAACGATCTCTCATCCAAAGCTAAGACTTACAGACCTTCGCACTATGAATGAAATACCCAGCGGCAAATATGTTATAAGTCTTACAACTCAGTGAAAATTACCGTCTAAAATTGCGAGAATTTGTTCACAGTAATTTTCACAAATCCAGTCACAACCGTGAATTATTTTTACAAAGGCTTGGCCGCTTTGTAAGCAGTTTGCCTACATCATCATTCTTGACCATAAAATTTGTTTCAATCACCATATTTAAATTACATATTATGAAAAAAAGCTTACTGCATTGTTGCAGTAATAAAATGATGTGCATAGATTCGTAAGTGATTAAAACGGTATATACCCTCTCTTTAAACCCATTCTGCAGTACCTTCAATAGCTCGTTTTGTGGCTGCTACATCCACTTACTTGAACTTCAAATTTATGCGTAGTCGCCAATGTGGATCTAACGTTTTTAGTTCCATTTAACCATATTGAACCATAAAATTTGTATTCTACAATTTCTCATATTTTCTATAGAAAAAAACGCAAATTTAAAATTTCAAAACTTTCGTTACGATGTTGCAGCTCTCTTGACTAAAACATTTTGTGTTTTTACAATTTTTGAATTTATGTACGAGTATAGATATTATATGGGAAACAAGAACAATTAAATTTAAATTGATTTTTTAAAGTTAAGTGAACAAAAGATAAGAATTTTGTTTTGTCGTAGAAGTTTTATTCTAAAATCTCTACGGTTAAGTTTCGGAAACAGAGTGCTGTAAGCAAAAATTCTATTCTGAAAGGTCAGAGCGGTTCTGGTGATGCCTGAAATTAACTTCTATTCGGTAGGTTTTCGGTACTTTTATTCAAACTCCTGTAACTTCTTTGTTTTATCACTGATTTTCTTATACATCATATCTCGAAAATTTAATCTTTCTTTAAGAAATCATATCTCCACTTAGAAAAATTTTAACACAGAAAGCTCTGCACAATTTTTGTTTTTTTTTTTTCATTCTGTTTTATACAAACTTAAAATTGTACATACATCTTAAATATAAATTATCAAAATTCAAAACAAAAATTGAGAAAATTTATAAATTTCATATTTCGCACCATTTTACATAAGAAACGCTTGTTTATTGGCTCGAAATATTTTGGTCGTAAGAAAGTGCTGTTTGTACCAATTGGGAAAAACCTATTGCGTCTTACAATAAATTTAATTGTTGCTACTTAAGCCATAGGAAAATAACTATAAATCTTTAATGACAATTCACATTTTTGCATATTGAATAAATCCCAATCGAGGAGATAATAATGTATGCAATTATTGTTATTGTAGATTTGTTTAAGGTATTCTATCAATAAATACCAGTTTTCACCATAGAATTAACAATTTTTTCACATTCCTTCACAACTTATGGTCGGTCGCTTTATTGAAAGCGACCATAATGAAAATGATCATAATGCAAAAAAAAGCAAATAATAAGAAACACATTTCTTTGAAAATGTTAATTTTAGATATGCAAAATACTTGTGTAAATAAATTTGCTAACCTGGAGTTATATATTACAAAAAAGACAATTTTCTTACGTAGAATTTTATTAGGAGCAATTTTTTCCAAGCTCGATATCTTCCAGCAAAATCAAAATTTTTGTAGTTTCAAAATGGTGTGTGTTTTTAGGAGAAGAGCCCTTATTTTAAAATTAAACAGTTTCTTGAAATTATTTACTTTCGTGAGCTCTTGTGTCCCTGATGGTGGTTTCAAACAAAGTGACGCCAAAAATTAAGACGCCAAGCCACAATAGCAAAAATACATTTTCAGACCATCAAATTGATTGCAAAACACTTTGCATAAAATTTAAATAAAAGACTTAAGCTAAATTCACACGAGTGTTTTGTCAACGCAATCAGCGCTCTTCATATAAAAATACTATGCGTGTCATGCCAGGATACTTTTTGTAGAGTATTCCACGAAAAAGCCGCAAATAGTTGCGAGATTTTCAACTGTTTTTCAGTTTTTCAACCTATTTAAATTTTTTTTGACTCGGAAATTATATGGGATTTCTTAATATGAAATTTAAAATCGGAATTAAAACTACAAGCTGCGAATGTTGGAATTTTTTCAATAAAGAAGTGGTTTTTCAAGAAGCCATAAAAATTGCGATTGAAAAGAAAATTCATCCGACTGAATGCAAATCCCAAAAAAAGGATCAAAAATCTACATACATCACTGTGTTTTGAGACGAAAACAAAACTTTTTGAGCTGAAGCAGTGGAACTTTTGCGAAACAAAACTGTTTCGATAAGTACAAAACTCAACGAGAGTGCGCTCATTTAAAATCTCTGGCGCGAAGTAAAAATGGAAGGAAACAAAATTGACGACGAAAATATTAAAAATGATTTTTTAATTGAAAAAGTTGAAAAATGGAAGGAAACAAATTTGACGACGAAAATATTAAAAATGATTTTTTAATTGAAGAGGATGAAAAAAGGCCAGAACTGATTGAAAGTTTTGAAAAGATAGTACATTTTTCTTTGTCTTTGATCAATCAGAACACGACTTTTTCTTGAAATTAATTTTTCAGATTCAATCATAAAAACGCAATTTGTCGTGAAACACAAAATTAACCCCTGAGCAAAACCAAAACGGTCTTGAAACTGTTTTGCCGCTGAGAGGTACAGACCCAAACTTCTTTTAAAAAAGCAGGAACACCAACTTTAAAGAAAATAAATACTCATAATGGGAGTTCAGACCATCAAATTGATTGTGAAACACTTTGCATGAACTCTAAATAAAAGACTTAAGCAAAGCTCACACAATTGAAAGGAGATGCACAACTGGGACACGTCATGCTGAGAAACACAATGGCGGCGTGACGAGACTTAAATTTTTATGTCAATTTAATCTTGTTCATCAATGTTTTCCTTTTACTTTATTATTTAAAATTTATCATATTCTAATGTATTCAAAATATTTTCAAAAGTCTTTCATTTATAATCTTAAAAATATGAAAAAGAAAGAAAGTGATAGCGGGAGCGAAAATAAAATTTGAATTTTATTTATTTCAGGCGGAAACAACAAAGGCTATAAAAGGAAGGCGAATGGAACGACAGAGACAGTCATTGTAAAAAAATGTCTGTCTAGTTGTGTTAAAGACATAAAGGATGATAACGGCGGAAGTATCTCCGAAAAAATCTTCAATCAAATCAATGAAGATGTTAAAGAAATGTCGGCTTTGGTCGTCGAGGCATCGCTTTATATTCATTATTCATTGATGAAAAAATGGAATGGAGGAGATTTTTCAAAGCAAAAATTTCTAGATTGTTTTTGTTTGTGTTTATAGAACAGATCATAATATTTTAATTATTATTTACTGAGCCTTCTGTTCAGTACTGTTAGTGTGAAAAAAACACAAAAAAAATTACAGCGCAAAATGCATAAAAAGAAACAAATCATTTCTTTTGGGCAAACCAGCAGCTTATACTAGTTTCGATGACCGCTACGTCATCATCATCAGTAAGCTTTGTTCTCTGCTGTTGCAGCTTTGTTGGTGACTAAATTGCGTCTTACAGTTAAGCCCAAAAATAAATGCTGAAAAGATGAAATGTAAATATAGTTTAGGATTGCCTACCATTTTTACCAATCCGTAGTTACCACTGACCAATTTTATCACTACTTCTTTTTACCACTGACCAATTTTACCACTACTTCTTTTTACCAATCCGTTTTTACCAATTCGTTTTTACCACTGACCAATTTTACCACTACTTCTTTTTACCACTTATTAACAGAAACAATGTTCATGGAGCTAAAAAGTAAGGATAAGTGAGCGGCCTTCGGCCGCTGCTCAGGATTTAAAACTCCCAAAAATTCAACACCGGCTTCGCCGCGGTTCAGTCTATAACGTATCCAACACTGGCTACTGACCAATTTTACGACTTATTATCAGAAACAATGTTCAGGGAGCTTAAAAGTTAGGATAAGTGAGTGGCCTTCGGCCCCGGCTCAGTATTTAAAACTCCTAAGAATCCAACACCGGCTTCGCCGCGGTTCAGTCTATAACGTATCCAACACTGGCTACGGTGGCCACAGTAATGCTATATAAAAGTTAGGATCAGTGAAAGAAAAGGAAAAAATGGATTGGTAAAAATGTCCAGTGGGAAAAATGGAGTGGTAAAAATGGATTGGTAATAATGGATTGGTAAAAATGGATTGGTAAAAATGTCCAGTGGGAAAAAGGTATTGGTAAAAATGGTTTGGTAAAAACAGATTGTTAAAAATGGATTGGTAAAAATGGATTGGTAAAAATGTATTAGTAAAAATAGATTGGTAAAAATGTTCAGTGGGAAAAAAGGTATTGGTAAAAATGAGTGGTAAAAATGGATTGGTAAAAACGGATTGGTAAAAATGGGCCCCTACCATAATTTAATATAGTACTTAAGTAGTTGGCTTATTAAATAATATCAAAAAATCCACATGAAGTGAAGAATTTTATATTGAATTCAATGTGGTAATGACAATCTTAAATGCTAAAAAATTTAAATTGTATTGCTAAATAATTTCTTTTTTGCCTTGTTTATTGAATATACCAAAATGAAATGCACCTGAAGTGACGAAAATCGCAACCTACATTTGAAAACTGCGATTACTTGTAAGTTTGGTCATCAATGTTGTAACTGGGTCTAAGAACCTCTTTCAAAAATGTTTAAAGTTTTCTGGAGCAATTTGTTGAATTGGTAAGGCTTTATGCTTATTGGATTTTAAAGTAAGCGAGGACCTAAAGAACCAATTTTGCAGATATTTGAACTGTTTTATGTTGTAAGGGTTCTTTGCCGTTGTTGTCACATTTAATATAGGTGCCGTCACATTTAATATATGTAGGTGCCGTCACATCTTTT
Source organism: Tricholauxania praeusta (assembly GCA_949775025.1). NCBI lineage: Eukaryota > Metazoa > Arthropoda > Insecta > Diptera > Lauxaniidae > Tricholauxania > Tricholauxania praeusta. The sequence continues at coordinate 86,576,238 of OX459031.1, forward strand.
AATGGTGCATAAATAATGTGCAATCGCATTATGAATATTTTTATCTGGCACATTTTTGTGTAAACCGTTGCAAATTTCAATTGCTCCCAAATATTTATATTTTATAAAATTTTGTGCTATTTTAACTCCAAGAGGATCAGGTATGTCTTCCACCTTAATACGAGTAACGTCACCACACTCGAACCCATCATATGTTTCAATAAATAAAAATTGTCCTAAAAATATAAAAAACGTCTACTTTCAAATGTTTGTATGAGCGCAAAAAACTGATGGTGTGGTGAAAAATAATTTTGAGCTGAACGCATATAAGGTTGCCAAGTGCGGGTTTTGGCCAAGCCCGGAATTTCATTACACCGACCGGGGCACAGTGGTCCCAAATCGTGTTTTTTGGTTCAAAATTTTCTAGAGAGCGCAAATCTTGTCCAAAATTAACAATTTTTTTTAAATGAAAGCTAACTAAATTGCTAATAAAACGTTGGACCCGAATTTTTACCATTTTTGATAACTATTTTTTTTTATTTTAAGTTAAATAAAAAAAAAAATTTATTTTTTTTGGTTCAAAAATGGCTAGAGAGCGCAAATCTTGTCAAAAATTCACAATTTTTTTCTTCAATTAAAGCTTATTAAAATTCAAACAAATCATCAGTGTTCGAATATGGAAAACAAAATACTGTTTTTTCCAAAAGGCCGATAAAATTTTTTTAAATATTTTTTGGTTCAAAAATTGGACTGAAAATTTTGTCGAAAATTAACAATTTTCTTTGTGTTACAAACTATTGCTAATAGGTGCTACTACGGTCTCAGTAAGCAATTACGTTGCAGAACTCTCTCTCGATCGACAAAGCTAACACTCTACAAGACGCTCATTCTACCTGTGCTTCTTTATGGCGCTGAGGCATGGGTGGTTTCGACAACAGACGCAGCTGCTCTTGGGGTGTTCGAGAGGAAAGTTCTCCGCAAAATCTTTGGTCCTGTTCGAGTTGGCGACAACTATCGCATTCGAATGAACCACGAGCTGTATGAGCTCTACGCCGACATTGACATAGTTAAGCGTATAACAATACAACGACTACGCTGGCATTCGAAGGGAAGGTCCCCGGTCAACGACGAAGAGGGAGACCATGCCTCCGGTGGATAGACCAAGCTGAGGAAGCCCTAACCGCGCTTGGCATTAACGAATGGAGAAGGCGCGCGCAAAACAGAGGCACCTGGCGAGAGCTAATGAAGTCGGCCGTAACCTGACAACGGGTTGTTATGGCCATCTAAGTAAGTAAGTAAGTTTGTGTTACAAACAGAATGAAACGGTGAATATGCCTTCTGCATAAGGTATGAAAAGGATATCAACTTTGTCTCAAACAAATTTTACTTTTTACCATTTTAAGAAAGGTAAAAACTTGGCAACCTTTAACACATACAATTTTAAGAAAACTATTTATGGAGCAATTAAAAAATTTATTTGAGCAGTGAATATATTGCAACGATTTACCGCTCAATGAAAGTCATCACTCAGAACAGAAAATGTAAAGATCTAAGTAGTTACCTGTAATTTTGGATTTTACAACCTGATTCTTACAACTTTTATCGCTGCAAACTTTTACTGCGTTTATAATAACGAAAGATTCAACTGCATGTTTTAAGCCATATTTAATTTCGGTTCGATCAACTCCAACCACATACGTGCTTGAATGCATTTGAGCAAGGATAAAGTTCCTGGAAGCAAGGTTCATTTTTAAAAATTTGTTGGATCAGGTTGGCTGCGGTCGTTTCACAATTTAAAATAAAGTTTTTATTAAGCTCCATATGTTTGGGGGGAAATAGTTTCAGTAAATGCTTACACCTTTGTCTGTAGGTTTCTCCCGAGATTTTTTTTATCCATGCCTAGAGTTTTAATCATTGAAAACAATCCAATTGAATCAGATTTGGAATTGATGTAGTTTCTTACATCTTTGTAGTCCAGGCACGCTACATGGAAAATTTGAAAGATGCTATCATGAGCACAAGTGTTTGAAAGCGATATATCTTTCCCATCTATATTGATAAGCTGAAGTGATTGTTTATTTCCATTTCTTAAAATGGAAATTTCTTTTTTTGGCATATTTGAAAAAATGTCGCAGGATGTTTTTTTAAGTAAAGCGACTTTTTAGTTTTATTTTTTTTTGGTCTTCCTGAACCAGACCACCCCAGTTTTCAGTTACATTTCCAGCCACAATTCGTTCTGCTGATTTTAAGGATGTTTCTTTGCAGGAGGAGCAGACTCTGTTGTTTCCAAATTCCTCGTCTTCTCCGGGTACAATATAGGAACAAGGCTCATTTGGGTGTACAAAAGTTTTGCATGTAATGCAGTCGTAGGTAAATTTTCTTTACATAATGAGCAATGGGCAATATTCATTGAATGAAAATTATTACCTTTAATTGATGAAACAACAGAGCAATCGTAACAAAGCCGCCTCTCTCCATAGCCTTCGTCAACTCCATTTATTTGGAATGAGCAGGGTTCAATCACAAGAACAGCTTTCTGACACTTTATGCATTTGTGCTCCATCAGGTTTATTTCCATCTGAACAAACAAAGCATTTCCTTGAAATTATTTCATTTTCTGATTCAGTCTCTCTTATATCAGCTTCCGTGCCTTGTTCGTGCATTATGTAATTCAAATTATCTGTTACGTCACATTCTTCACTTTCTTCTTGGACATTTTCAGAACCATGAAAATCAAACAATTTTCCGTTCAAGTAATTAATGTGTAAAGGCACAAATTCATCAACTCTCATTGGATTTGTGAGATTTTTACACAATCGATTTTTAATAAAGTTGAAATCAGATTCAACGGCAGCGCTACTGGATTGTTTTCCATTATATCCAAATTCCTGATGACATATACATCCCCACAAACTAATTAAGCTAACATTCTAAAGTAAATATTTTGCTAATTTAGGTATTTCGTAAGGATTATTTCTGTTTCCATGTTTGTTCTCTTCCCTTAATATGGATTCTCTTACTGCTTGTTCCAGAGTATGTGCTCACTTACACCAGTTGTTATGCTTTACTTCAGTTTCGCTTAAAAAGGTATCAATTATATCTAAAGCAGGAGCAAACAGTCAAGCCATCTTATACGAATGTGAGTCACTCACATCCATCAAGAAGGTTATTAAAAGTCTGAAAAGAAAGAGAAATATTAGATTAATATTCTTAAGGCCTGTAACTCATTGCGACAGAACAGTTTCGAGACAGCTTTGTTTAGCAAAAGTTCCACGCACACCCAAATGTACTAACGTGACGGAAACGGTTGTGAAACTGTTTTGTCGCAGTGAGTTATAGGCCTAAGTCTCAATCACAATGACAACTTCACGACGGGACCAGAGCGAGGCGTGACTTCGTCATTGTGATTGAGCCTTTATGGTATGGTAACTTTGTTTAAATATGTACACCTAATTCTGTTTTTGAACGGTAAAAGATTATGGTTAGTATAAATATTTTTCTTTAAATTTTCAATTAAATAGCTAGACCGTGTAAAAGCAGAATTGACTGTATAGAAATACACATTTAAATAATTAAAATATGGTATAATATACTTACAAGGTAGTTTCACACAACAGAGATAGTCGTTGTAAGTCTGACTATCTGTTGTGCTCAGACAAATCATTCAAAAAATCAAAAAGAATGAAATGTCGGCTTTGTTTGCAGAGGCATCGAGATATTATTGCCTCTGCAAACAAAATTTTAAAGTTGATGAAAAGGATTGTGGTGAAATTTGAATTTTTTGATAATTTTTATTGATTGCTTCTATCCAGAGTATCTTTAAATCCTACAGAGCGTCTGCAGGACTTTAGCTTTAAATTGATTCAATTTGTTTGTGGTGTTTTTCCACTATCTATTTAACCAAAAAGAGTAACAATTCAGAAATTTTTAAATAACTTTCGATTTCGCTTGGAAAGAAATTATAAATAAAAAAAAAAACCCATGAATGTGGAATTTCGCTTTGCCTTGCAAAAATGGTGCACATCAAATTTGGGAAAAGACCTCAATCTTATTGGGATTGATTGTTGTTGGACAGAATTCAATTCGCGATTTAAAACAAAGGAAATATTTCGCATTCACTACTTTAGCGACTGATGGTTTGTACATTCCAATGGACAAGACGAAAAAAGGAAGTCCTTCCAACAAAAATTGAAAATTTAAAACTAAAATTTGCGTTAAAAGCAGGTGTTCGCTATTTCATGAAGTTGGAAAAAAAAAACTCCCAGAGAGCGAATTTCCCAGACGTTTTAAACAAAAATAAAATTTATCAAGAGTTACGAATATCTGCCCAAAGAAAAACATCACCAATGTCCTCCATCTAATTTCATTCACACTCTCACATTTAAAGGCAAAACAAGCAATATTTGTGCAACATACAGTGACGCGGATAATATTGCAAATAATGAATGACGAAAAAAATTCTTTGGCCCAAGCTAATTTCACCAATGCGAGGTTTTCAAGTATTGAAGTTGCACGAAGTTTTGTTAGAGAACGAAATTCATACAACACATCTTATATCACATCAACATCACCGTACCTAATTTTGCCCAAATGGACGCAAATGCTGAACATTCTGTGTATGGGAGAATGCGATTATCTGTTAAAGTTTACATGCTTTGAAGCATTACTTAGTTCTCATTCTCCCAAATACAAAATATTCGCGCCAGCATTAACGTCCCTATTCCAAGATATTTTACAATTTCGACAAAATTGGTGTTAGTGGGGCGATTTCGATGTTTTATTTTCTTTTTGGCAATTGCCACAAAGCTTTGTTGTTCGAAATTCATTTACCTGCACAATGTTACCTTCATGCAACTTCAATGCATCAATTAGTTTTTTATTAGGATTTCGCCTATAAGCTCGCATTGGAGAATTCGCAGCAATCTGTGTATCGCCTACACAGACTAGCTTCGGGCCCGGGCCATTGCCAAGTATTCTCTTTGCCATTGCGTGCCTGGTTTTTTCGACACAAATATATTTTTGCATCTTTAACCTGGTTACTTTTCGTTTAACAAACATTTCTTGTTTCTTTTTAAATATCTTCAGTTGTGCGCGTGTATACTCTTTGTATTCCGTAGTGGACATTGGAGATAGTTTTCGTTCGTCTATGGGCAGACCATTCTCAGCTCCTCTTGTAAATTTCTTCAGTTTTCTCAAACGACTGTGAAATCCACTTTCATAATGGTACGTAGAGCTTTTTAACTTTATTGTTTCTCCAAATTCATTTCCTTCTTCATCGGTTGAAATGCGAACACCGCCAAAAATTAGCCGCAAACCAGGATCAAGTCCTATTCTAGTTTTGAAACTTTCGAAATTTTTTTTTATGACCCATGCATTTCTTTTACTGTCTTCTTCATTTGAAACCTAACGGCCAAACTATCCGTTATAATAGAGTGATCAAATTTTTTCGTTGCCGTTTCAGGGAGCATGAAATATTTCCTCCATTCGGTATCCTTATCGAATTCCAACCATTTGCTTCCACAAAGCTTGAATCTTCTTAATAACATCCATAATGATGTGGAATCATATCTCACATGATGTGCCCCATATTTGCAAATGGGTATCAAAGCGTAATTTCGCCAGTCTTTCAATGCATTCAGTTTTGACAAATTGAAAAAGAATTGAACAAAACTCCATGGGTTTTGTTTAACGTCATAAAATGGCTCATCTTTCCAACCCAAATCTGTTCGCAGAAAATTTAACAATTTCTCGTTTGGGGTTTTATCGCTTCTTCTGTAGAATAAAAAGTGCAACGTATCAGACGATTAAATATCGCTTTCGCATTTTTTGAAGAATGCTCGTACCCGACGGTACGCATGCATCCAAATGTTGTTGCAAAAGCACACACCATATTGTTCTGACAAATTATTAAACAAATTGGATCTAAGCGAAGGCGATACGAACGAAGGTGCAAGTGCTAATATGTAAAATCGGCAAGCTCACCGAAGGTAATTTTTTTGTTTGTGTTTATAGAACAGATCATAATATTTTAATTATTATTTACTGAGCCTTCTGTTCAGTACTCACAGTGTTTAGGAAGATAAAACAGGTTTGCCAAAAATGACGACACCAGGAACCACCTAGAAACTATTCCTTGGCATCAGTAGTAACCGAAACCACTTCACTTAAAATCGGATCAGCCCCCCTTTTGGAGAAAATCCAATTTTGTACCTATGAGACAAAAAATCGCTTAAAACAGAGTTTTTTATTGCCGATCAGCTGATTAAACAATACCATTGTCTCAAATACATTATATTTTTTAGAAATCAAAACAATCGATTAAATTTTAGCTGCAAAAATTATAAATGTTCAGAAGAGAACTCGACAACAGCTTTTATTAATCTGACTGGGTACGAATCAGCGTCCATGTTATTGATTTTGTAGCGATCCCAATAAAGTTTGAACTCGTGATGGATCGACTCTCCACTTTGCTCTGACCAATAACCGAGTCCGTGTATATCATTGAGAAATTGTAAACACTGTTTGAGGTGGTCAACCAAGACGTGAAATGTTAAAGTTATGGATATTCCACACGCATGAATAGTTTTTTCCAGATGATCTAGCAACTTTCTTAATTTGACCGAACCTTTTTTCCGATAGTTTGCGAAACAACCTTCGACGATATTGTTCATAGTCTTGAACGCAGCAACAAAGGGTTCAATTCCAAGCCTACCTATTTCGCCGTAGATTCTTTCATCAATCAGTAAATCTACATTTCTGAGCAATTTTCGACACGCATTCCCCTCAAAAAGCTCACCTTGGTACTCTTTTGCAATCACGTTAACTTTTTTGGGCCAAATCAGAGCAGCGTCTCTACCGACAAGTTTTGCCAATCCATCCCAAAAAAGATGATTAACAAATCCTTGCAATATGTGCAATTCAGGTATTATACACTTTTTTAAAACGCAAGTGTCGTCACTTTCAACGATTAGTGATTCATTCACCGTGCTGTTACAATTCCTAGCTTGCTTCTTATCTTTATTTAATGAACAGAAATCTTTGTAATTTTTCTGTAGATCGCCATAAGTCTTTAGAACAGTTGTCTGATCTGAAATTCCCGAATTTTCAGCTCCATATATCAAACCCTTTTGTGACTGCAAATCATTCAGAGTTATAAAACAGTACTGGCAGGGGTAAGTAGCAGTCGCCGTTTGTTGACCATTGATGAGGAGAACAACTTTAAAATCAGCAACAAATTGGAATGGTATTTCGTTAACTCGAACAACAACTGCAAGTTTTCGTAACTTTCTTTTACAGCAGGGACCACACATAATAATATCAATTTTTTACACTGGTCAGAACACTTTCGCCTCCGGTTGAACCGCCTTCTGAATATGGTTTTATATTTTTTTTACTCAGGTATGATTCTTCTTCATAAACGAAGTCTTCAACAATTGAATTAGTTTCGGGACAATAATTTTCAGGGAAAACACACATACTCATTTTAAGAAAACCTTGTCCCCCATCCACCATGATTTTTACCTCAAAGTTTCCCACAATTTCTCTATTTTCCAGTATGAAATCGAGTAATTCAGTCGCTTCTGCCCAAACGACGTATCTTCGATGTCCATTGTAAATTTCTCGCACTTATAAAAAGGCTGCAATAGTTTTGAATTTTCAGACATTTCTTGCTCCCAGTTTGGTGGTAGACAATTTCTTCCAATTTCTGCACGAAGAAAGTTTGCAAGTTTACGCATGTCCCTTCGCGAAGATCTTGTATTTCTCTTAAAATTAAATAAGCGCTGACCTGTGATTTTGAAAAGTTTCTTAGGTTTTTTGCATTCTTTTTTTATTGTTAATTTGGATCCACCAGTAGAGAGGTTGACTGTTCCGGTTTCTTAATCGTATTCACTACTTTCAAATTTTTCCTTAATAATGCTCGACGCGATTTGTTCCTTTTGTTTCTCGGGTAACTCATCAACAATATTTTTTACGTTTTTACCGATTTTAACCGCACAACGTCGCGTTAAACAAGAATGTCTTATGCCTTTGCCGATTTTCCCTCGACAATTTTTGCAGTATTTAACATATTGAGTTGAATTTTTCTTCAGTTCTTCGGACATTTTTACAGGGTTACATTTTGCTGCCTCTATCCTGTTTATGGCATATTACGTTTGAAAAAATTCTCATTTTACTACGTCCTTTCTTCACAGTCTTCCTTCTGTTGGACGTGGCTTTCACACAAATGTAATCTCTACACTCAATAACTTTGGAACCATGTTTTTTTTTGTCTCGGGTACTTCTTGGTAAGACAATGTCTACGTAATTAGGCATGACCGGAAGAGGACGTTTGGTTTCACCTCTCGCATGTTCACTGAGAGTAAGACGACAAGTTGTGCATATGCTCAATGGATATCTTTGATCTTTTAATGAAAAGTTTTTCCAAAGGAACTTTCGTATCAAAATTTCCAAACCACTGGTGATCGCAAAACAATATACTTTTTTTACGCCCATAAATATTTTTTCACCACAAGGCGCGCAAACTTTTTTACGATTTTCTTCATGATAACACTTTTTTAACGGCATTTTGACAGTTAACTGACAAAATTAGCAATCACTACTTTTTCTGATATAATATGTGTGTACAACGCATGTTTGAATATAAAGCATGCATGGATATATTCAGTCGCCTTGGTTTATTGGTCCAGTTCGAACATGTTATTTCTGAGTATAAAGAACTATTTGGGTCGATAATGTAGTATAATCAGCTCGTCGAGTCACAAGAAACTCTGTTTGGAGCAATTTTTCGTCTCGCCGAAATTTAATAGTCTAACTAGCATACTATATCTTACTTCTTGCGTTGACCATTTAAGAATCATCGCAACAAATATAAACATAGTGCGCCAAAAACTACATTTCCCTCTTCATATGCAAATTGTTCTTGTAATCTTTTTGATATCACACATTTCTTGACTAGCGCTCCGTCGAAGGCTTATTTGGCGATAGTTAGACTATTAAATTTCGGCGAACAAAGCTTACTGATGATGATGACGTAGCGGTCATCGAAACTAGTATAAGCTGCTGGTTTGCCCAAAAGAAATGATTTGTTTCTTTTAATGCATTTTGCGCTGTAATTTTTTTTGTGTTTTTTCACACTAACAGTACTGAACAGAAGGCTCAGTAAATAATAATTAAAATATTATGATCTGTTCTATAAACACAAACAAAAACAATCTAGAAATTTTTGCTTTGAAAAATCTCCTCTATTCCATTTTTTCATCAATGAATAATGAGTATATCGCGATGCCTCGACGACAAAAGCCGACATTTCTTTAATGTCTTCATTGATTTGTATGAAGATTTTTGTTTCGCAAAAGTTCCACTGCTTCAGCTCAAAAAGTTTTGTTTTCGTCTCAAAACACAGTGATGTGTGTAGATTTTTTCTCCTTTTTTTTGGGATTTGCATTTAGATGGATGAATTTTCTTTGCAATAGCATTTTTTATGGCTTCTTGAAAACCACTTCTTTATTGAAAAAATTCCAACATTCGCAACTTGCCGTTTTAAATCCGATTTTAAATTTCATATTAAGAAATCCCATATAATTTCGGGGTCGAAAAAAATTGAAATAGGTTGAAAAACTAAAAAACAGTTAAAAATCTCGCAACTATTTGCGGCTTTTCCGTGGAATACTCAATAAAAAGTATCCTGGCATGACACTCATTGTATTTTTAAATGAAGAGCGCTGATTGCGTTGACAAAACGCTCGTGTGAATTTAGCTTAAGTCTTTTATTTAGATTTTATGCAAAGTGTTTTGCAATCAATTTGATGGTCTGAAATTGTATTTTTGCTATTGTGGCTTGGCGTCTTAATTTTTGGCGTCAGTTTGTTTGAAACCATTAGGGAGACACTTTGATAGAAGCGTGTAAAAAAAAATAATGAGCAGAAAAAAAAGGTGGTGCACATTTCAACACGGCTACGCTGGAGTGGTTTTATCAAGCTTACGAAGTAAAACCAGTAGTTAAAGTTTAGAATTTCTAACACTTTGCAACAGTTGTTTGGTTGTGCATAGGTTCAGGATTAGATAAAAGAATAACGGGTTAGTATTTGTTTGGTTTGACATATCTTATTCCATTGATTTCAATTGAAAAAACTCAAATTCGGTGTTTCTAATTAATTAAAAAAAAACTCGAATTCGTAACTTGAATTTTAGAATCAAGAAACAGAAATTAGGTCCTCCAACTTCAACAGCAACATATGCATAGGCTTCTACTATCATACGAGATCATGTGGGGCCACCAAATTCCCAATATCCCTCTCAAGCAAATTATTGGAAAAGTTTTTCTATTCTTACCATCAGTGTGCTTGTGGGAGAAAATAACTCGTAAAGCATTTCTGATCGAATATTCGACATAAATATTCTCAGTTTGGTCTGTGTTGAGATAATGTTTGATTTCCATGTTTTGTGAAGTTGTGCAAAAATACTTTTCGTTTTGCTGGTTTTTGCTTCGTCTTCCGCTTTACCTGCTTCAGTATTGTTCCCGTATATGTTGAAAGCTTTCTTCTTGATATTACTTCAATTTTCGCCTGGTCCCTGAATCGTATAAAATTGGTTTGCATATCGGAAAATCTTAATGACAACAGAGCGATTTTTCCCAAACATTATTTCACTGCTCAACATACAGAAAAAATTATTTGATTTTTTTATTAATTATATGTATTGAATTATCTTTTAAGAAAATAAATAATATTGTAAAACCAAAACCTCTTAATATTGGAAAACTAGTAGATCTAAGAAAATGTTGTATGGAGGTTTTGCTCATTGTTTCATGTACTTTTAACAAAACAATAAAATACATTGAAAAAATTTCTTGCACGGTTAATGAACAAGAGCTTTTTTCTGTATATTTTTTTTTTGTTTTGTTTTCTAGAAATGCATATCAGAATATACTGAAGATAACATGTTTGACTAGTAGGCTAAAATAATTAAATCTTCTATTACATGCTTTTGTATTAAGTGGTAACCAGAAACTCCATTGCATTGCTCTTATCTTAAAACTTTTGATATAGGTTGACGTTCATTTCGGCAAAAGGCCCAAAAGTAGGCGATCTCATTTTTACAAAACTAAATCGAAAAGCAGAGCTCCATAATTTATCGATTTCAAAATCAGAATGCTTAAAGCCCAATTTCCATGTGATTTTTCTTGATCTTATCTTATTAAATTTCACAGATTTTTTGCCATAATGAGCGAGATGGATATACAGTGTTGTGCAAAACAATAGCAACAAAATGACTGCGCTGCTACAAAATCGTGTATCTCATTTAATATTGGGAGAAAACATAAAATTATTTTAGAAATCAAACAACATATTCATTCATTATATAAAAATAAAATTATATTCAAATTCGGTTTTATATTTTTTAAAAAATTTTAAATTAATGTGACTACATTCAATTGTCTGTGTACAAAACAAAAGCAACAAAATATGAAGATTGTAAAAATAGAAGAAAATTTCCAAAAATTAGCGGTAAAAGTACCGTTATTGGAAAGAATATGTTGTTAGTGAGTCATAACAATTCAAGTTTAGTTTAGTTTTTGCGCTCGCTGTGACATTGACTGTTCAGTTTATAGTGGCCCTTGACAAATATTGTAATCCTCTAAAATCTCAAATTATTTCCGAATACGATCAATGAAAATCACAAATATCTATCTCAAAAAAATTTAAGATTAACCCATCAATAATTTGTAGATTAATAAAAAAGTATAATAGCACAAAAGACCTAATAACGGTACATTCAGGAGGGCGGCCACGGAAGATATCGCGGCATGATGACGGAAAAATCTGTGCTATATACAAACGAAATCCATTTGCCACATCCAAAGAGGTTGTTCGGTCACTGAATTTAATTACCTATGATAGCACTGTGCGCAGACGAGCCATTCAGAACAGTTTAAGAAGTTACAGACCTGCGGAGAAACCGTTGCATACGGCTAAGCATAAACAAAAAAGGTGAGTGTTATAATTCAAACATTTTGTGTCTAAAATTATGACAACGGGGTGCAATTTAAACGGTTTTCCATCTTTGGACTGTTCAATTTAGGTGCTCTTTTGCAAAATTGAGTCTAAGAAGTATTAAATTGCACCCCGTTGTCATAATTTTAGACACAAAATGTTGTCGCTTTTAAATATTCCTGTAGCTCATTGTTGACATATTCCAAAGTGCAGGCCGTGACCGCACGGCTTCAATAAGCTGCTCTATGTTTCATAAAAAAATAAATAATAATAATAATCGTGAAAGGAAATTAAATAGTACTACCATTTTTCATTAACAATTGATTGTCGTTCATGATGGTGCTGATTTTGGTATTGATGCTGCAAGACTTTGACAAAAGAAATATGTTAATTTTTGTTAAAATAGCAATCGTCATACTTTTTACTTACTTGACTTGTATATCTGATTTTTTAAAATTGTATTTTCAACAATTTAAACTAAATTTTGAGAAACTCAGCACCTTATAACCTTTTTTCATTGACTTTTGTTTT